>JAVGWX010000016.1:36000447-36297947 GCA_036924085.1 Ariolimax columbianus | reverse complement strand
GCTACGCCACGTCTTCATTTATGACCGGCCAGGGCGTTGTTTGAGGTCCTAAAATTTATTGGTATATTAGATAATAATATGTTGTTACCAATATCCGTAGATGGGAATTAGAATTGACACAAAAGGCATCACATATTCCAATTCCAATATTTGAATATATGATATTATCTTCTTAGTCTGGCGGCATCCATAATGAACTAGAACAGCAGAGCAATCAAGACCCACAGCCGGTTGCTGCGCCATCTTTGCTGCTTATTCCAGTGATTTTATAACAGCAGAATAACCCCTCAATGGCAGAAGACTCTAACTCATGGACCAAAACTCACTGCCGTAGTATGAAATAAGAGATATTTTTGCTAATGTCACTCAGATTTGAGTTAACTTAAATTAACTTAACTTAACGTATTTATACTGGTTTTGAAGACTCTACAAAGTCTGTATACAACCAGTTTCTTGGAACGGGGTTTAACCGATGTGCTAGTCCATCTTAATAGACTCAAACACTAGAGCTAAGTAAACCTGCAGCCAGTTAGGCGCCATCATTTGCTGCTCTTAACAACCCACTCGGGGAAAAGTACAAATAAGTTGGGGTAAATTTTTAACTTGAATTTTGTCCGGGCAGCGGCCGTTAAAGCCTACTCTTTTTTATTTCCTACTGCCAAGGGATTTTTAACGTGCTGGACACTGAACACGGGAGTCCGATCTCACTACCCGGAGATATTGGAAATTTTTACCAGAAGAATCACGTGAAAAAAATCCCTTCTCCATCGTGATTCGAACTCACGACCTCCGGCACCTGAGGCGAACACCTTACCCCAAGACTGTAAATCTACATCAGAAGTAATGGCAGTTGTTTGTCAAGGTCTTTGTGTATGACAAGGACAAGAATTGCCCCACAGAGAGCATGTCGTAAAAGGTGACTAACGTGTGACATGGCACAACACCGGCCATAGTTAGGTGTTTTGTGAAGAGCAGCATAGATGGCACCTAACAGGCTGCGTGTCTACTTCATTCTAGTGCTTGAGTCTATTAAGATGGACTCCCACATTAGTTAACAAACCTCCGTGGTGGAGTAATAAACTGTTCTAGCCTAGTCCGCTAAGTATGAAATCCTCCTCCCAGCTACAGCCAGATCATACCAGAGCTGGGACCTGCACAGTGTAGAGGTACAGGTCGACTAAGGACTAAGTAATGGCAGTAACTAAGAAGAACACATCTCCAAAAGGAAGTGATGTATAAAGGTGAACTGGACAGGGCTAAGAGAAGTGCATTCATACCAACAATTAGCACCCTCATCAGTTTTTATGGTAGGTTTCACTTATGACAGAAAAAAACAAAATAGACGACGCAAAATCAGTCTTCCAGGGTATGAGGGGAATCGTGTGCAACAAAAGCCAATCACTGGAATTAAGGAAGAGAGTTCTTTGATGCTATGTGAGACTAGTACTGACATATGGCAGCAAGTCATGGACAATCAGCGGACAAGAACAGGGATCATTGGAGACAACGGGAATTGTGATTTTACAATAATCTTCAGTGCCTGGACTTAAACTGAAGAGAGGCAGAGAGGTCAGCTCAAGATACAACTTGCTGAAGGAGTACTGTCAATAGCATATACTCCCAATGGAGTGATGGGCATTGCTGAATAAAAGAGACTCACTGAATAGTTACAGGGCACCTGAAACCTGCACCAACAAAAATCGACCCCACAATTGACGTAGCAGCACCTGAGACACATGAAGTGTCGCGTCAGAACTTTAAATAGTGAAACAGGCATACGATCCAAGACACCCTACGTTTGGATACTACATGCAGTACACAAGAATAAAATCTAGACATAGTTTTGTACAGTCAATACTGCCCCTACAGACTAGACTCGCAAAATGACGCATCGAATAATAGAATTGCTGTAGTAACCTGCGGTTGGACACTACTATGCTTTCACAACATGGAAGTCACTAAATAGACTCCGAACTGGTATAACGGTGCAGAAAGAACTTAAAAAGATGCAGGGATAATGAGCTTGGCAACATGCAACTCAGATGACCATGTAATGATCTGCCCAAATCTTATGGAAACATTGATGTTCGTCCATCACATGTGATGAAGACCACTCTCTTTGTTCAGCCGTGTGGACAGTCTTTTCTCTTGCAGTGTCCGCTGATATTGACTTGCACGATGATTTTAAATAAAGTGAGGAAAACAAATTGCCATTTCTCAACCTCAATCTCTCTTCCTGAGCTACCTTTGGCCAGTGCCTAGATTTTATCGAGATGACTGGAAATAGCACAGGATGCAGATTTTTCCTGAAGGCTTACTCCCGAAGCCTTTCTCGTAAACAGGTATCATGCAAGGAAGCAGAAGGTGTGGGGGATGACCTCTAACGCTGTGTGTAGTATCTTTCCCATAACCACAAGAGGTCATAGGGACATCACTCATCATGTGAATGAGTTGAGCATCTGTCCCGGACTGTTCCAGTTCATAATAGTTGTGTCTAAATTTCACACACCAAAACAGGGATGAATGCATCTCAGTTTAGCGGGAGTCGGCCCATGTCCTGCAACAACATTCCCACACTTTCTGCAAGGTCCTGATACTATATTTGTTGAGGTCAACCTCTTTTCCTTGTTCCAAAAACCGTGCCCTCCATTATCACTTTCTTCAGACCGTTTTGTCTGTTCATGTGACTGGAATATCTAAGTTTTCTTTCTTGCGATGTTGCCTAGGAGCCAATTTTCTGTAATGTGCAGCGATTGTAAATTGCTTTCTTCTTTTTTGGCTGTCAATGAAATTTTCAACATCCGTCTGTAACACTTCTTTGCTTGTCGGGTTGTAGCTCAGTGTCGTGGTATGTATTTGTCTTTCACCTCTCTCATGGCCCGAGTAACATTTTTCACTATTTTATGGCAGGTCTCATTTACGCTATCTTTCCATCTTTTACTTAGTCTACCTCTAGCCCTTCTTCCTGATTTTCTCCTGTAGAAGGTTGCATGAACAATGGGGTCTGGTTGCATTCTCACTTGCATGTGGCGAAAACAATTGATTATCTTTTGCTCGATGTAGTGTAGGTAGGAAATTGTTCCAACATTCCAGAAATTTGCATTTGTGATTCTGTTTCTTCTGGTGTTGTTAGTGACCTTTCATAGACACCACATTTTGCAGGTGGCTAACTTTTGCTCCTGGGCCTTATTCAATGCCCATGTCTGGCACTGGTAGTTCAGGGTTGGGATTAAAATACAATTGATCATCTGCTTTTTTGCTTGGAGGGAAATCTTGGGGTGTCTTAGTTACGGAGACAGCTGGTAGCAGACAGAGTTTGCTCTCTGCACTCATCTCTATCTCTCTATCGAGTCTGTTTTCCTCAGTAAAAACAGTTCCTAAATACCTCAATTCATGTACCTGTTTTATTTTTGTTTCATTCACATGAATATCAAGTGTGGTATGCTTTCTACCTATATGCATTGCCTCTGTTTTTGATGTGTTGATATTCATATCGTACTTTGACAGTTTAAGTAGAGTGGGTCAATAATACATTGTAGGTTTTGTTTATTGAAGTGGATCAAACATTGGTCGTCTGCAAAGAGCAATTGGTTGGTAATTCCCTGTTCTGTATTTGCCTCCTGGGTGATTGTATTCATATAAATGACAAAGAGGAGTGGTAAGAGAATACAATCTTGTATGACGCATTATGAAATGGGAAACAACTCCGACATACCTTCTGTTGTTCTTAACACAATCGTTTCAAAAGCTGTGATATTTTTTTTTTGCAATTGATTTTTTAATGTCAATGTTTCACTGCCGCATGTCACCACTGGGAAAATTCATACCCTGATCAGTTGGATTATTGTCTGCTTGTATATGTGTGACCACACGTTTGTCATCTGTATTAGTTTGTGTGTAGCAATTACAAGTTCTTGTTTGATTTCAATTTTAATTATATACGCTGAAAAAGAAGTGCTTCTTTGTTTATATCTCCAGATGCGTGGCTTGAGAAACCTGTGCTGTGATGGTTGTGGTTCGAAACCAATCCCTAATAATTTCCGACCACCACTACCACTGGGAGCAAGGGGAGTTAAATCTTCATTCATCTAACAAGAACGATAACAAAAGTTCTCTGTACTGCTGCTGTGTATAGTGATCTATAGAAGATACTGTTTCCTGCAGTGTTTCTCAAACAATGTGTTGGAATACACCCAGCTATGTTAGCCATCAAAGTTTAGAAAATGTACTATATGAGGTTTTCCTTGCAAGAAAGGCGAGCCTGCATACATTTTCACATACATTTAAAAAACAATGTTTAATATTACTATGACACACCCATTTTGTTTGAACTTTCAATGTGTTTACAATAGACAATAAATGAAGTGGTTCGTTTCAGAAAGGAGAGCAGAGTTATGGTTAGTTGATGTCCAATCTGCATGTACTTATCTGTACTAGCCAATCATCTTTAGCAGTGCTCTTCAATCTTGATATACTTGCCACCAATTTTTTAAAACTTAATCTGAGTCAATTTTCCTTAACGTCCACTAAACATATAAATTGAAGAAAATTCTGCAATCGACCACCAAGTCCATTTTGGATGTAATTATTCATGGTGCTCAGTAGCTTCGAGGTAAGGTGTCCGCTTCGGATGCCGGAGGTCGCGGGTTTGAATCATGGTGGAGGCCAAGATTTTTTCACGTGATTCTTCTGGTAAAAATTCCTATGATCTCTGAGTAGTGAGATTGGACTCTAATGTGCAGTGTTGAGCACCTTAAAAATCCTTTGGCAGTTAGCAATAGAAAAAAGTTGACTTAACAGTCGTTGCCCAACAAAGTTAAAAAATCAAATTAAAAAAATCTACCCAAATCATTTGTACCTTCCCACAGGCCTAGTAAGCTGCAGGAGGTTTAAAATATCTACTATGGATAGTCTTTGGCTACCTGGCAACAGACATTAATATGCCTGTTTAAATATCAGGATTCCAAGTATTCTATGTAATTATTACACTACCACCCACCTGGAAACTAAAATCACCCACTTGTGGGTGGCAGCACTCAGGTTGAAGAGCACTGATCAATTGTGAAGCCTTAAAGTATGCTTAAACATAGCAGGAGACCTACTTTTCCTACATCCAAATTATACTTTATAATTCTAGAACAATATGCAAAATGCCTGCCTTAACAAAATAAGCAATCAAATATTCCAGGGGCTAACAGATGCTAGAATTGACCTGGCAAGTCACCAGTGCATTTTCACCTGCCAAAAAAAATGTAACAAAGGAGGTCACACCTCCCCTTGACATCTAACAACATAAGTGGACTGAAGAAAGATAGATAGATTGTATACTTGTATCTAAATAACTTTGCTCTTTCTTTAAAGAAGTATCTGTGACATAAAACTCATTTACTCAAACAGATTTTAATTCATCGTCGCGACATTTAATGTCACTGAAAACTTCAAAATGGCAATGTCTCATTTTAAATAAAAATATAAGGCACGCTTGTACGTATGACACAGAAGTATTTTATAATTTTATTGAATACAATCAATCTAACATTATGCCTTAAATTAATTCAAAAATAACTATCAACTAATTGAAACAAAAATTGATTTACTAAAATAAACGTCTAAAGATGTGTCAACATATTTTATTTCAATGAGAAACTAGATATATATATATATATATATAATGTATGTATTTTCAGGAGTGAGTTCAGATAAGTGTAGGGCAAAGTTTACAAAATATTTCAAGTGGTGTGTCTTAAACACAAGCTGTTTGAGAAACAGTGATTAACGCTTCTAATATAGGTCAACAAGTGTCCAGGAAGCCAACAATACCACTAGTCAATATGCCAATGTGTCAATATCTATGTGTCAATACCTACCATTATGCATTTACAGCAAAAGATTTGGGTAGCATCGGTAATTGCACAAATATTTGGAAAGCTTTTGGAACACAATGTAAAGAAAACATGAGAAATAAACAGAACGGACATTCAAACGGCGGAAGTGATAATTCTGATGGCAGCAATAACTGCTGAAATTGATGCTATTATTTCTTTAGATTTACTATGGCACACTTACTTAATATCTGCACGGCTGTTATAAAACAAACATGTTTATCAATTGTGATATTTCTTTAAGTGTGATAGGGCTGGCAATACAACCTTCCAGCACTGCAATGTTAGTTGATTTTCAGCTCAGGTTTTTAGTTGTGTTACTTCCCTTGTCTATGTCAGGGCTGGGGGAAACTCCTTCAACAAGATTAGAAATCTGACTAAGTCACCAACAGGTAAATTTTGTTAAAAAACAATGTATAATTTATTGTGTTTAATTATCTATGTCCTTAACCTCTTGTTATCCATCCATATAAAACCCTGAACTATGACAATTTAGCAAGTGGGATGTTTTTACAGCTTTGCTTAGCATTTCATATATTGACATTTCTGCTAAATATTGGGAATATTCTGTATTTATTGATGTCTATAACCTGGAGATTGTCTCAGCACTTCTAAACATGGCTACTGTTGTTTGAGAAATTATTGATGTCTCTAACCTGGAGATTGTCTCAGCACTTCTAAAACATGGCTACTGTTGTTTGAGAAATTATTGATGTCTCTAACCTGGAGATTGTCTCAGCACTTCTAAAACATGGCTACTGTTGTTTGAGAAATGATTCTTGCAATTGTTTTTATTTTTTCCCTGCTGTGGAATATTCCGCCTCAAACCAAAGAAGTTTATGCAAATGTATGGTTTATTAATTAGGTCAGTTGTGTGAGTTTATTTATATTATATGCATATGTTATCTACTATATTATTTTGATAAAATAACATAAAAGTATTTTGAAAACATCACTTTCTTGTTCAAAATGTGAATAGATTGAAAAATGTTAATACGATTTTAAAGAATACTTTTGCACTCAATTTATGCACCAGGTGTCATATCAGTGGTCCAACTGCAATTTAAAGGGAAGCTGGCACATACATTCAGATGGGGTGGACTAATTAAGTAATGACCTCATCGCCATAATAAAACTATGATAATATTTGGTAACAGTTTGGTTCCAGAAATAGGCTTGGACTGACTTCCAATCATGTTGTAAAAATAGACTAATGAGGCTTGTGCATGTGTCTAGAATGTTATAGCAAAAAGTCCAATGATTACAGAAACCACTAATGCAAGAAAGGTTTGATGCAATGCTTCATGTGAGAGGTCAATTCCAGTAGTGACCCTATGCTTTGTATGGGGGTTAATGGATCATAAGAAGAAACACTTTTGGGCGAAACTTTAACCATAACCCAAAAAATATAAAAGTATATATTTAAGTGTATTGCTGTTGTAGGGAGCTGAAATATGAAGAAATATCAAGGCAATACATCAAAGATTCCAGTTCTTTGTTAACAGATTGACACAGGAAATAGTGGAGGCAGGGTCAATTAATGCATTCAAGAATAGATTGGATGCGCATAGTTATTAGATCAAGTGAATTTAATTGAACTGGTTGGTGACTGCAAATATTGTTCTTGCACTTTGGTCTTAAGTAATTAATATGCACCATTTCTATACGTCTAAGGCAGAGTATGTGGCACTGGTATGGAATGCATCTACACATACAAAACAGGTCGATGTGGCTGTAGATGAGACATGCTGAATTGTAACAGGTTGCTTTAAACTGACACCAACGGAAAAAGTCTTTGCAATTGCTGGTATCTCACCTTCGGATATTAGAAGACATGTCACATCTGAAGTAGAGAGACAAAATCAGTCCTGTGACAAGAGATATCCTCTTTATGGACATACAGCAGAAAGAATACGACTGAAATCGAGGAAAAGTTTTCTGCGAAATGTACAACCCTCAGACCAGAGATACCTCATAGAAAAGTGACACCAAAAGAGTAGTGAAGGTTGGATGGAGATCAAAGGAGAACCTGTATCAAGATATGATTTGCCATACACTACGTGAAGATCTCGGACCAGGTTAAGAACAGGTGTGTCCAGATGTGGGTCTAATCTGAAAAAGTGGGGATTTGCAGACAATGTGAATATGGGGCAGTCAGGACCCAAAACACCTAATTATATGTCCTAGGATGCAGGAATCCTGTGCAATGGAGGACCTGATGATGGTAAATGAAAGAGCATTGACAGTGGTTGGTTTTTCTGCGAAGACTATTTGAGGTTGCCGGACATGGAAATTAAGTAAGTATAAGTCTAAAGTTGAAGGCCAGCTAATACCTGGCATTTTGCATACCTTGATGAGTGTCATTGGCTTACTTGGTTTGTAACTAGGCTTCTCTAATATCACACACAATGATTAAGTTCATGCTTTTGAAAAGGGCATCAAGTGGCGAGTTTCAGTAACTTTCATCTCCCAAGCACGCTGATGAAGGTGCACCACTGTCCTCCAGGCAGTTGTTATATACTAGGCTTCATTAGTGTGTTGCTAACCACTATGGGGATCTAATACAGCAAGTAAAGAAGCAAGTAAATGGTTTTCCCTAAGTGCTTCTCTAGAAGAATATGAGAGAATAGACACATCTTTCCTGTTTTGTTCCAATTGGAAGCACAATCACAGTTAGCTTCTGTACAAGATGACATGATAAAGTTACCAGTCTCTTGTCTAGCTAACCTTACTTGTACTGTACCACAGATAAAGTTACCAGTCCCTTGTCTAGCTAACTTTACTTGTACTGTACCACAGATAAAGTTACCAGTCCCTTGTCTAGCTAACTTTACTTGTACTGTACCACAGATAAAGTTACCAGTCCCTTGTCTAGCTAACTTTACTTGTACTGTACCACAGATACAGTTACCAGTCTCTTGTCTAGCTAACCTTACTTGAACTGTACCACATATAAAGTTACCAGTCCCTTGTTTAACTAACCTTACTTGTATTGTACCACAGATAAAGTTACCAGTCCCTTGTCTAGCTAACCTTACTTGTACTGTACTACAGATAAAGTTACCAGTCCCTTGTCTAGCTAACCTTACTTGCACTTTACCACAGACCCAGCAGGGATGCAATAGTCCAATAATTTTTTAAACAATTATTTGTTTGTACATGTCTGCACTTGTAGTGTAAACTCGAGTCATTAATCAAAATAGCTTTTATTTTATTGATTGCTTCCAAATAAAAATATATTTTTATTTATACCATACGATTCCTATCCAAAGATCTGCTTGTATGTAAGTAAGCTTCATGTTTATTTAATTGAATTGGGCAAAAATGTGATTAAACTTATTTACTCCGGTACACTTTGAACTTTTGAACACAATTATTTACTCCGGTACACTTTGGACCTTTTGAACACACTTATTTACTCCGGTACACTTTGAACTTTTGAACACAATTATTTACTCCGGTACACTTTGGACCTTTTGAACACACTTATTTACTCCGGTACACTTTGAACTTTTGAACACACTTATTTACTCCGGTACACTTTGAACTTTTGAACACACTTATTTACTCCAGTACACTTTGGACCTTATGAACACACTTATTTACTCCAGTACACTTTGGACCTTATGAACACACTTATTTATGCAAAATACTTGGTATGGAGGAATGTTTATGTATAAGTATGACAATTGTTTAAGCCAATATATCTGCTCTATGCCACTGTAAGAAAGTTTGTGAGCCGGTATATTAGCTCTGTGGTATTTAATAAAATTTACGAGCCAATATATAGGTTCAATGGAGTGAATCAGTTAATTTATTGGATCCATTATTATGAACTTTGAAAGATCACATGAATATTGATAGGTGTTAGTCAATGTTCTTTCGCCTGGATTTGTCAGGGATTTTTACTATATTACTGCTAAAGCCAAATTTATATTGAATGTCTATTGGACAAGAAAATGAATGATGTTTGGTTAATTATAAGAACATACATGTCATTAGAAGAGGAACAAACTGTGAAATAATAAACTGTGGTAAAGTGTTCTTATTTACACCAAACAAAATGTGAGAGTGAGAGGTACCTAGGAGTTAAAATAGATCATTCAGGCAAGGTCAGTGAGCAAGTCTAGGTACCAGTGAAAAAGGCAAATGTTGGGTATGATAAAGAAAAATATTAAACATAGGAGCAAGGAAGGAAAAGTCAAACTGTTTATAGCATTAGTTAGACCAAGATTGGAGTACTGTGTACAGGTGATGAGTCTTTATAGTAGAGGGGATATAAACATGCTGGAAAGGAAACAATGCAGAGTGCCCAAACTGATGTTGGGATTCCAGAACTACAGTTATGAGGACAGAAAAATAATACTGCAGTGCCTAGAAAAGAGAGGAATTCAAGGTGATTGAACACAGATTTATAATATAATCAAAGGAGAGGATAAATTAGAATATAACAATTTTTTTCAAAGACAGCTGCGTACAAGAACAAGAGGGCATAGCTACACATTAATTAAAAAAAGGTTTAGATTAGAAAGGAAATATTTTGTTAGTCAGAGAGTGATGAATGCTTGAAATGCATCACCACAGGAAAAAGTCAGGCATGGTCAATTAATGCATTCAAGTCAATTGAATATGTATAGATGTTAGATCAACTGAAATTAAAAAAATAACTGATGTATGCAAACTCTGCAGAGTCTTCTAATCCAGTATAAAGAGGTTAATTTAAGTTATAAGTCATTAAAACAGTTCTTTTTCATTAACCAATCCATTACAGAAGAGCAGGGTGTTTGAGCCAGGCTGAACAGTTGGAATATAGATTACTTGACTAAGGGGTATAAGTTCAAAACTCTGGTACCGTAATGTTGATTTTAAAATTGCGGGGGAGGGGGGAGGGGGGGGGGGGTGAGTTTAAAAATTATAATTCTGCTCAATCCTTTGTGACTGCAAGATCAAATTAATTTCTTTCTTCTGCTCAGTAAATCCCCACAAACCTCTAAAATGAATACCACAAGGATATTCTGTTTGAAAGTATCACAGAGATCAGGTGGAAGAATAAGAAAACATTCATTCTGGATGATGTTTATTTTTTTATTTCCCTTAAATTGTACATAGATTTATCTTATCTAACAACCATTCCCAAGACAAAATGCTTTTTTTCAATGTTTTAGTTCTAGATTCTAGAAGTTGGCTTTTCGTAAAAATGATCTTTCTGATTACTTGCAAGATTAATTCCTTTGAACACTTTGACACAAACAGATGTTATATTGATTTGTGCGCATTATGTTGTGTATATTTTAGAACTTTCCAGTATGTTTTTAGAATTTAAAAATAATGTATGTACATGGTGGTTATAAACTTTCCCCCAGGCACTCCATTTGTTGAAGTAACAGCATTTAGCTCCCCTACCCAGCATCTAGGAAAGCCTGATTCCAGTCATTTACAATGTGGCTTTCCGGCTATGATTTTTACATGATGAGATTGCCAAGTGGTTTTTACTAAACATATCAAGTTTTCTCATTAGTAATGTCAATGACATACTTCAAGTCAAGTTAACTATATTTAATAATGGACAATATTATACATGACACGCTAGCAAGCTGTAAGTATAATTGCTTTTTACTCAAGTTTCATATGCGTTTTAATGAACTATTTAATTATATTTCTTCTAACATAATAATCATGTTGATGTTTTGCCATGAACATAATCTATGCAGTATTGTTGCTGCAAAATCCGAAAAATATACCTCCCCTTTTTCAAACGTGGAGAATGAAATAGAAATTATATGTGAAAAATAGTACAGATCAAAATGTAGTTTCATACTTTGGATGTGAATAAAGCTGATGCTGTAAAGTCCATCAATAGACACATCTTGAATGTTAACACTGCATTCCGATCAACTACAATCTACAGAATGTACAATTATTGAAATCAATAGTGGCTTTAGCAGTAGGGGGAGCCTGAGAGGTAGGAGCAAGAACATCTACCATCATTTTCTGGGGTACACTGAGCACCTGTGGGTTTTCCCAGAGTTAATTGTTGTCGATTTTTCTACACAAAGGAACTGACGGATATGGGACTCCTCTCTAGGCCCCGTGTTTTGGTGGAGACGGTGAGCTTCTCAGAGTTGTTGCAGCTCAACTCTCTACATTGTGCACACCATCAAAATCATCACGCTCCCCTGTGGCCAGGAAGAAGCCAGGTACACTTCTGGATTCTGACAGGGTCGAAGGAAAGTCAGAAACCCCCAGCTCTAATATCTAGAATCCCCAAGAGGTGGTCACTGAGGGTAGCTGATTAATAGTAATAAAAAGGGCAATTGGTTCGTAATTCACCCCAAACTAAAAAAATATAAATTTTTAAGCACCAAATTTGAGGTGGTAAAATCACAGAATATCTCACTTGTAACTGTAGAGAGTATAAAATAATTATATGATATTAGACGATACTTGTTTTGAAACTATCAATAAGGATAGTAGCATCCAGTTTCTACAACATCATGGCATAATCCATGCTGTCAGACGATGTAATAACAACCATGTTATCTAACCATTTTGTCTAACCTTGACCCTAACCCCACCCCTAATCATTAAACCTAGCCATAACGCTAGTACTAACTCTAAACCTAACCATAGCCTTAATCTTAACCCTAATCCTAACCCTTAACCTAACAATAACCCGAAACCTAACCATAACCTTAACCTTAACTCTAAACTTAATCATAACCCCAACGCTTCGTGAAAATGAATATAACCAACTATTCTACACTTAGGTCTTCATCTTTCTAAGCCTTTACTTATTTATTTTAAAATAAAATTCAACCAACATGTCCTCCCCTTAACCCGATACGTAGTGTCCCGTTACCTATGATGGGAACCTAGGGAACTCTGTTTAGGGTGAATTAAGACGCAAGTTCCATATAAAGAAAACAGAGCAGAACAGAACAATACAACACAAACAGGGAAATAACAGGCTCAAAACGTCTGATTTCCCTACATCAATACTTCTGTTATAGTTTGCTTAGTAACCACCGGGTTATCAGTTGTTTTACAGTCTGTGACAGTAAAGTCAATGTTAATAAAATGAATGAAAACGCTTGACATGTTAATGAGGCGTTGATTAGCTAATAATCAAATGTTGGTGTACATGTAGGTGACGCCTGTACTGTTGAATCCTTGATAGCGATTGTTCTATTGTTATAACGTGATACTTTGAATCGGTGATGTCGTTAGTGAAGTGTTAAATCAGCACATTCAGGCGACCCTGCAGCCCAAGATCTGCCAGTGATATCATGTTGCACTTGTAGATAAGTGTTAGAGTTGTAAATATATTTATTTATTTATTGCGATTATTTATAAATTTAATAGTTCATTTCTTTGTGTATTAATGTAAATTGTGATTATTATTGATCAATATTTAATAAACAGGACACACTTTGTGAAAATTTTACAGACAGACTTGATGTTTTCTAGTATTTACCGTTTCCTGTTTTTAATTTAATGTTCTCTTCATTAGCTTCTGTTCTGTAGAACATATATTTAATTTAAGGCTGCTAAGCGAGAAATATCTAGAACAGTAGCAAAAACTGTATCATGTTTGTTGATTTTAAGAAGGCGTTTGAAAGGGTATAACATAAAACGTTATGGGCAACAATGAGGATGTATAAAATCAACGGAAATATTATAACAGTCCTTGAACACCTGTGTGATAAGGCGTCCAGCACAGTTCTTGTGAATGGGAGGCGTGCGGACTGGTTTCGCACATCAGCTGGTGTGATACAGAGGTGTACACTCTCTCCAACTCTTTTCAATATATTCCTTGAGGGAATTATGAGCGAGGCACTTGGAAGTCACATTGGTACTGTCAAGATAGGGGGCCGAACGATTACCAACCTTCGTTTTGCAGATAACATCGATGGGTTGGCGGGTTGAGAAGCAGAACTCCTGGAATGGGCCAGAAGGCTTGATGAAACAGCGTTTGGCTATGGCATGGAGATAAACGATGGACAGACAACATTAATGACCAACAACGCCACGGGCTTCAACAGCAGGATAAAAGTTAATAGCCATGAACTCGAAGTGGTGGACCGTTTAAAATATCTAAGTTCGATTGTCAGTGATGAATGATCAAAATGTGAGGTGTTGGTTAAAATAGCAAAGACAATAGTGGCGCTTGCACGGCTTAACAAAATCTGGCAAGATAAACGGTTAGCGCTATGCACAAAAATCAGATTAATGCGTACACTGGTCTTCTCAATATTCCTCTATGCTTGTGAGACATGGACAGTTACAGCTGACCTTCAGCGAAGGATACAAGTCTTGTAGATAAGATGTTTCTAAAGACTTTTAAACGTCACGTACAAAGATTGAGTTACAGATGAGGAAATAGGAGATATAATTACAACATCAGTAGGGCCTTTTGAAGACCTCTTCGATTCCTTCTCCTTAACCAGTCTGTCCTGTTTGAGCCTGTTATCCAGGATCACCACGTGGAGGTGTAGAAGGGCCATGCCAGCTCTGGTTCGCTGGACATGACGCTAGCAGTCAGCTATGGGTCGCTGACCGCTGCAGCTCATGCGCTGCTCAGCATTTTTATCCCTAAACCGCATTTTAACTTCGTTTGCTGTCCACCATTTGTTGTTTGGTAAAACATTTGTAGTGAACATCTTATTTCCTTTTTCCCTCTCATTGTGCCAGAATGACGACTAAAGCGACCAGCCTCCATCTTCTTCATATTTATCCAGCCCTATTGAGATCCACCAAAAAGAATCCAGTTGTCTGGATTTTCTTTCATTCTGTTCTTCACACATGTTCGCTGGATGTCTTCTTCCTTCTTTATTTCCACTGGTGTAGATACAATAGCAGACATGCCAAGCATCCTTGCATTGCTGCATCTTAATTGGAAAGGATTGAAGGATTGACTGACAGATTGACTGTCAATCATCTTCTGCCATAGAGTGCAGAGGCTCTATTTTCTTGACTTGACAATAACATGTCTTCTAGCATTGAATGCAGATGCTCTATTTTCTTGACATGACTGTCACTCGTCTTCTACCGTATAGTGAAGATCTTCTTTCTTCTTGACTTGACTGTCGTCCGTTTTCTACCATTGAATGTAGACGTTTTATTTTCTTGACTTCACTGTCACTCGTCTTCTAGCATAGAATGCATACGTTATATTTACCTGCTTATACTGTCACTCGTCTTCTACCGTAACGGGTAAATGTTCTATTGTCTTGACTTGTCTGTCGCCCATTTTTTGTTGCCTAGTGCAGATGTCAAGTCAGGTTGTGTGCCCCAACGACCTCACCGGTTACGGGATGACCTGAGTGCAGATGTCAGGTCAGGTTGTGTGCCCCAACGACCTCACCGGTTACGGGATGACCTGAGTGCAGATGTCAGGTCAGGTTGTGTGCCCCAACGACCTCACCGGTTACGGGATGACCTGAGTGCAGATGTCAGGTCAGGTTGTGTGCCCCAACGACCTCACCGGTTGCGGGATGACCTGAGTGCAGATGTCAGGTCAGGTTGTGTGCCCCAACGACCTCACCGGTTACGGGATGACCTGAGTGCAGATGTCAGGTCAGGTTGTGTGCCCCAACGACCTCACCGGTTACGGGATGACCTGAGTGCAGATGTCAGGTCAGGTTGTGTGCCCCAACGACCTCACCGGTTACGGGATGACCTGAGTACATATGCCCTATTTTTCTAACGTGACTGTCACTGCTCTTCTACCGTCGAGGTAGTTCAGCAGTAAGTGCAAGCCGAGCGATCTGAATTTGGTCCGCAGTTGGTGCGATAATTGTATTCTGATAGATAACGGTACTATAGGCCAACCATGGTCTTCATAAGAATGGCCATGAGCCAACCTAGTCTCAAAATGTTGGTGCCAAAACAATCTGGGAAGTAAAGGCTGCCGGTGTAACGTTGGCCACATTCCTCCTAGTGTGCCATTGGTCAAAATAATATGGGCATAAAACCAAGTTCTCAATATGCCACATTGGCGTGTTAGCGGAATCTTTACTTTTGTTTTATTTACTCTTCTAATTATAATTGATCTTTTTTTGAATCAACTATCCCCCATCTATAGTTATTTTTTTCTTTTCCTAGTGTTCTATAGCTTCTACAGGCTGGAGAAAACAGACATAGCCTCAGAAAAACCGGTCTACAGTGTTTAGAATAGAGAAGAATTCGTGGTGACTTAATTACAGTTATAAGATGATCAGAGGAATGGATAAATTAGACTATAACAAATTTTTCAAAATACAGCCACCCACGAGAACAAGAAGGCATAGCTACAAGTTAACTAAAGAGAGGTCCAGATTAGATAGTAGGAAATATTTTTTTAGTCAGATAGTGGTGAATGCTTGGAATGCATTGCCACGGGAGGTAGTGGAAGCAAGGACAGTCAATGCATTTAATAATAAATTGGATGCGCATAGCTTTTAGAGCAAGGTGGTGTAAATGAAACTGGTTGTCTGGGGTAGTTGTCTCGCCGCGGCGACTCAATTTCAACCAGTGTTCGTAAAGCGATCTCAGTCCCGCCAGGCGGAGCGATAGCGCGGGCTTGCGGAAAACGCTCGCCTGCCTTTCCCCGTAGTGCGAATTGGGTGCGGTTTGTGGTAGTGGCTCCTCCACCGAGGTGCGCTAGTCTGGTCCGTATCAGGAAACGTGGTCCGTCCCTGGTGATTTATCTAAGGCTTATAGCAGAGCTCGACAGTACGTCTCGCTGGTGGTCCGACTCTCGCAAAGAGCTTGTGACCGGCAAATGGAAAGCAGGAATCGTTGCCTCGAGGCCCTGCGTTCTCCCTACGGAGAAGGGCAGGCCAAATTGTGTCTCTAGTCCCAGTGAAATTCGTCGCCGAGGTCGTTGGGATCCGTTCTGCACAGAGCGCTGCCATCCCTCCTCGAGCGAGCCCGGTCGGTCGGTCGTCTGGTGCGTGTGGGAGGCCCCTGTCAGGCGGTCCTAGGTCGACGGAGTGAGGGACGGGTGAAACAAACCGTCCGTCCCGTCAGTCGGTCCCTGCGGCCGTCGTCCCAGCGAGGCTTTTTACACACCCTTCCTCCGCCGACCGGTGTGTGCTGTACGTACGTCTCCGACAGATATCTGGTTGATCCTGCCAGTAGTCATATGCTTGTCTCAAAGATTAAGCCATGCATGTCTAAGTTCACACTGTCTCACGGTGAAACCGCGAATGGCTCATTAAATCAGTCGAGGTTCCTTAGATGACACGATCCTACTTGGATAACTGTGGCAATTCTAGAGCTAATACATGCTTACCAAGCTCCGACCCTTGCGGAAAGAGCGCTTTTATTAGTTCAAAACCAATCGTCGTTTCCCCTCGCGGGGTTGCGGCGTCCCCACTGGTGACTCTGGATAACTTTGTGCTGATCGCATGGCCTCATGTGCCGGCGACGCATCTTTCAAATGTCTGCCCTATCAAATGTCAATGGTACGTGACATGCCTACCATGTTTGTAACGGGTAACGGGGAATCAGGGTTCGATTCCGGAGAGGGAGCATGAGAAACGGCTACCACATCCAAGGAAGGCAGCAGGCGCGCAACTTACCCACTCCCGGCACGGGGAGGTAGTGACGAAAAATAACAATACGGGACTCTTTCGAGGCCCAGTAATTGGAATGAGTACACTTTAAACCCTTTAACGAGGATCTATTGGAGGGCAAGTCTGGTGCCAGCAGCCGCGGTAATTCCAGCTCCAATAGCGTATATTAAAGTTGTTGCAGTTAAAAAGCTCGTAGTTGGATCTCAGGCGCAGGCGGGCGGTCCGGCTCGCGCCGGTTCACTGCCCGTTGTCTCCTGCCCTACCGTCTGCCGGCTCTCTCCCACGGGTGCTCTTCGCTGAGCGTCCTGGGTGGCCGGCGCGTTTACTTTGAAAAAATTAGAGTGTTCAAAGCAGGCCTCGGCTGCCTGAATAATGGTGCATGGAATAATGGAATAGGACCTCGGCTCTATTTTGTTGGTTTTCGGAACTGGAGGTAATGATTAACAGGGACAAACGGGGGCATTCGTATTGCGGCGTTAGAGGTGAAATTCTTGGATCGCCGCAAGACGAGCTACTGCGAAAGCATTTGTCAAGAATGTTTTCATTAATCAAGAACGAAAGTCAGAGGCGCGAAGACGATCAGATACCGTCGTAGTTCTGACCATAAACGATGCCGACTAGCGATCCGCAGGAGTTGCTTCGATGACTCTGCGGGCAGCTTCCGGGAAACCAAAGTGTTTGGGTTCCGGGGGAAGTATGGTTGCAAAGCTGAAACTTAAAGGAATTGACGGAAGGGCACCACCAGGAGTGGAGCCTGCGGCTTAATTTGACTCAACACGGCCAACACTGAAATGACTGACATGCCGAGACCACTCTTCTGGGGTCTAATATTGAACTGGTGCTGGACTTAGACCCCCAGAATTCTGGGGTTATGCCCCCTGTGGCTCGGTTTTGTCTGCATCCAGTGTTTGATAAAGGAATTGACGGAAGAGCACTATCAGGAGTGGAGCCTGAGACCTAAGTTAATTTAACACGCCAATACTGCAGAATGACTACCAAAAGTACACCTTCGTGGGGTCTAATAGAGAACATGTGCTGGAATTAGACCCTCGAAAATCTGGGACTACCCACTAAGAAACTTGATTGTCTCGCTAAGGGAATTGACGGAAGGGCACCACCAGGTGTGGAACCTGCGGCTTAATTTGACTGAACACGCCAATACTGTAGAACAACTGACAAATCGAGAGCACTGCCGTTTGGGTCTAATAATGAACGTACGCTGGTATTAGACTCACGGATGACAAGTCAGCTCTCAAACACTCAAATGAAAGAACGCTACGGAAATCGTGTTTAACACAGCAGAAACCGCAGATTTCAAATACCTGGTCATTGACAAACAAAAGCCCTCAATAAATTCCTTCGCACCAAATAGTGAACGGGTGCTGGAAATAGATCATCTGAAGACAGGTCAGTTTTACCCTACAAATGACAGGGCGTTGCTTCGGAAAACCAGCTCAAATCGAGAGGAGCCGCAGACACTTTGGTTCACGTACCAGGCTGATAAGCCAAGGGCGCGAGGCTACCATGTGGGGGATTACGGCCGAACCCTTGTAAGCCGCAATCCCGCCCAAAATCTCAGCACCACTGCAATGGGAGGCTCCTACATGCTCGGGACCTGGGGCTTGCGCCCCAGCCCTATCAGGTAGAGCCACAGTAAGAGGTTCTTGCCGCCCGCCAATCAAAGCGGGCGGACAACTGCTTGATACTCACCCTATACGGCGATGGGGTGCGAAAAAACACCAACCAAAGACTTAGAACCTGGTCGGGGTGTCGAAAACAGTAAAGCAGCCACCTCACTGTGAACTGTCAAGACTCAACCACTGACCATGAGAGTTGTCCGCACACCAGGCGATCAACATCTCTGTGACATTACCAGGCTTGTCCTCTGGCGAAATGCACTCCGCCTACGATATCTACCTCTGTACGTTATCAGCCATAACTATCATGCTGGACGCAGAAGAGATGCAGACCAGCGGACATTGCACACCTGCCCCACTGTGTCAACACCCCAGGTGTCGGGGAATGCTAGGCGTACCATCCCTGCATAGAAGCCAAGAAAATAAAGGGAAAAAGAGATACCCCACTCACATGCAAATGCTACGTTTCTGGCAGGACGTGACGATCCTGGGATACAGACACACTGGACTGCCTCTCTTCCGGGTAAACCAGTCCATCTCATATATCACATATCATCATTGCACCCTATAGACACGAGTAGTGAAGACTCGATAGTCTGGTAAGACAACTTCCATAGGAGAGAAAACTCTGATCGTAAACACCTGCTGCCTTGCAGATAGGCTGGGGACAGCCAAAGGCTAAGGAGGGCATCCCTACAGAAACGCCTGTTGAAATCGGATGCACGGGGCCGCAAGCCTAACAAAACAGTGCAACGTAAATCACAGTATGATGGCAGCACAACCTATTCGAAAAACGTATGGCGCTCATCCTGAGGAGACCCGCCAGGCAGCGATAGCGCCGGGCCTCACGCCTCGAAGGGGCCCACCCTTGACTACTGGTGGTCACCCACCCATGTGTCGTGGAGTCAAGGCACATGGCTATGGGGTAACGTCTATTGGCCAAAACCTCAAGACCCTCAAAATACTACAGTGGAATGCGGAGGGAGTCATTAACAAAAAACTTTCCCTAACACACCACCTGCATGAAGGTAAGATTGACGTGGCATGTATCCAGGAAACGCACCTCAACAATAACCATAAATTCTCAATCAGAGGATACCAGACCTTCCGTCTAGATAGAAAAGGCCACAAAGGAGGGGTCCTGATACTGACCAGAAACAGCATACCGAGTAGCGCGGTACCTGTCAATCACACCGGACAAGCAGAAATTGTAGGAGTTGACATAATGGCTCAAGAGACGAAACTCCGCATTTTCAATCTGTACGGACCACCAAACAGAGACCTATCGCTCTCGAGTATGGAGGTCAGAGACTCCAACTGCATAGTAGTTGGAGATTTCAACAGCCACTCGGAGAGATGGGGATACTCTGACACAGACAGTAGAGGTGACGAAGTGGAAGATTGGGAGATAGATGCAAATCTCTCCCTAATCAATAGGCCGGAGGATAGCCCTAGCTTCTATTCAAGAACATGGCATACCACCTCGACTCCAGATTTGGCCTTCTCCACACAGGACATACACTATAAAATAGACCGCCAGGTGCTGAACCAACTGGCAGGTAGCGACCACAGGCCGATCAGGCTAACCATTGACATGGAAGTAAGCCCACAGGAAACAAAACCGCTCCCACGTTGGAATTACAAACGAGCCGACTGGGACAGATTTGCAATCCTGACAGATAGGCTGTGTGAAACCATCAACACACGAAACACCAAAATGAAGCCCATGGTGGAGAGCCTAAGCAAGGCAATAATGCAAGCCGCCACTGAAACCATCCCAAGAGGAGCTAGGAAAAACTATAAGCCCTACTGGAATGATGAGTTACAGAAAGTGGAAGATGAAGTAACAAATGCTAGGAACATGGCAGAACGAGAAAAATCCATGGAGGCAAACATCGCCCTCAAAGCCGCCGCGGCGAAGTACAAACACACTCTCAAGCAAACAGCAAGAGAAAGTTGGAAAAATAAAACGGAAAGTCTGAACCTGGACAAAGACGGGAACAAGCTATGGAAGCTAGTCAGAGCCATGAACGACGAAACCCCGTCAAATAAACAAATTACTATCAAGCAGGGCGAGAACTTGATCACAGGTAAGAAAGCCGCAAACGCCTTTGTCGATCACTATGCCAGAGCAAACCACTTCGAGGTCCCTGCAGATAAGCATACAGACATTAGCGAAGAGCTAAAGGGACACGAAAACGTAAATACGGCTCCTGAAGAGCACATGATGGCCAAACTAACAATGCGCGAAATGGAAGAGGCTATGAGTACACTAAAGAAAAGGAAATCTCCCGGAAAAGATGGATAACAAACGAAATGCTGATGGGGCTGGGCCAAACAGCGAAGAAGAAACTACTATCAGTCCTGAACCAAAGCTGGAAAAGGGGTATTGTACCCCAGGCATGGAAAGATGCAATACCGGTACCAGTACCAAAAACAGGGAAGGACAAAACAGATCCAAATGGATACAGGCCCATAAGCCTACTGAGCTGTGTTGGCAAGCTGATGGAACGGATGATAAACACCAGACTGATGTGGCATCTGGAAGAAAAACGAATACTAATTCCACAGCAAGCCGGCTTTAGACAGCACAGATCCACTGAGGACCAGGTCATCCTCATAGCCCAGGAGATAGAAGATGCCTACCAGGCACAGAAACACACAGTAGCTGTTTGGGTTGATCTGGAAAAGGCATTTGACAAAGTCTGGAAGGATGGACTTAGAGTCAAGCTAAGAAGAAGTGATGTCTGTGGGAAGATGTACAAGTGGATCAACCACTACCTCAAACAAAGAACGGCCAGAGTCCAAATACAAGGGCAGATGAGCAAAAAGGTGACACTCGAGC
The DNA here is from genome assembly GCA_036924085.1 of Ariolimax columbianus. Classification (NCBI taxonomy): domain Eukaryota; kingdom Metazoa; phylum Mollusca; class Gastropoda; order Stylommatophora; family Arionidae; genus Ariolimax; species Ariolimax columbianus. The sequence continues at coordinate 36,276,025 of JAVGWX010000016.1, read as the reverse complement.
AGGGAGTACCCCAAGGGGGAGTATTGTCACCCACACTCTTCCTGGTATATATAAACGATATTACAGAGAATATACCAAGAAGAGTCCATAGCTCAATGTTTGCAGACGATCTGGCTATGTGGACCTCTGAAAAGAATCTCACCATAGCAAGAAATCGGATGCAGACGGCCCTAACATCGCTGGAAGAGTGGGCAAACTCATGGCTGGTCAAAATAAACGAGGAGAAAACCACGTGCACAATATTCTCGCTCTCATTAAAACCCCAAAGTACCAAATTAAGTCTGAATGGCAAAATCCTGCAGCCAAACGACAACCCAACCTATCTGGGAGTCACATTTGATCGGCGCATGACATGGAAAAGTCAGATTGAGAGAAACCGAATGAAAGCCAGAGAAAGAATGGCGATCATGAGAAAACTTGCTGGCACAAGCTGGGGAGCAGACGAAGGCATACTAAAGAAACTGTACACTGGAAGAGTGAGACCAGTTCTCGAGTATGGCATCGCGGCATGGACAACCGCAGCGAAGGCGAACTTCGATAAAGTTAACAAACTTCAAAACCAAGCCATGAGAATTATAACAGGTGGCATGAAGTCAACGCCAATTGTAGAACTCGAAAAGATTACAAAATTGCAATCCATGACCGATAGAAGAGACTGCAGAGCCCAGCTGCAGTCAGAGAAACTCAGAAGACTGACGGACCATCCAATGTACCAGAGACTAAACAATTTGGGAAATGGGAAACTAAAGCGGAGAAACTTTGCAGAAATAGCCAAAGCAAAGATGCACGAAGATCCCATAAACGCACTAACAACACCAAAACCCATCACTACTGTACGAAAACCTACTTGGAGGCAGGATATATTTCCAGAGGTGGTAGAAAATATACCAGGTATTGCAAACAAAAACTGCCAGAGTGAAAAAGAAAGGAGAGACACTACCCTAAGCTTCATAACGAAAAGCTACCCAAGCATGGACTGGACCCATGCATACACCGACGGTTCTGTAACAAACACTACACAGAACGGAGGGGCAGGAGCATTCCTGAACCTACCAAATGGCAGAAAAATAACACTGTCATTCGCTACTGGTAAGTACACAAGCAATTTCAGAGCGGAGGCAGAAGCACTGAGGGCGGCAGTGGAAGAAATGGTAACACACAGTGAAAATGAGAGCCATATAGTCCTGCTGACAGATGCTCTCGAAGTAGTCACAGCGCTAAAAAGCCAGAAAAACACTGAGCTTAATGACTTAAGAGCAGCACTCTGCAAACTGTGCCAGCAGTCCGCACCAAAAAGGGTAGTGGTACAGTGGGTGCCGTCACACTGCAACATCCAAGGCAACGAGGAGGCAGACAGACTGGCAAAAGAAGGTGCAAGGCTACCACAAACAGATACCAATATGACGTACGAAGAGTCAAAACGGCTTATCAAAGCCAGATACATGACCAAATGGGAAACCGAACATACTGGTTACACCAAAAACGATGCCTATTACCAGTTGAACCGAAGAGAGCAGGTCGTTGTCTTCAGACTTCGCACTGGCCACAACAGACTGAGGTACCACCTATTCAACAAATTGAAGATAGGGTGTACCGACGAATGCCCGTGCGGTACTGATAAAATGACCACTGAACATCTGCTGCAGAACTGCCCGACATACGAGGATCAGAGAGAGCAGATGTGGCCATTGCCAGTGGAACTGCAAGACAAGCTCTATGGTAGTGGCGAGAGTCTCAGGATGACCGCCGCTTTTTTCGAGAAAATAATGGTTACTGTCTGACTGTGTACGCAGAAGAAGAAGAAGTATGCAGACACTGCAAAGTCTTCTAAACCAGTATAAAGACGTTAAGTTAAGTTAAGTTATTAGTTATATTTTATTACATGAATGACATGTTACAGTGCTACTATTCTCTAATACTATTTCGGGTCCCGGTAACGAGCAGGGAAAATGTATTATTTTACGACTAACCATTCATTTAATTCACATTTGATTTTTCTCTGTTAAATAGTTAGTTATTTGTCTACTCGTACCATGATGGGCGCTGTGGGAGCCTAAAGTGCCTCTCCAAGGTCAGATGTGTCGCGTCTCAACTAATGTCGTTGAAATATCGTCTTCCGTCGTCTATCCACCTTTCCCTCGGTCGTCCTCTTGCTTGCTCCGAAGCAGGGCCGTTGGTCATTGTAAGCTCCCAGCGGAAGCTTATCATGGGACAATCTTATGAGATGACTGGACCAGCGCACCTTCTATCTAGACATGTATTCGGCACATGAGATGACTGAACCAGAGCATCTGTCTAGACATGTATTCGGCACATGGGATGACTAGACCAGCGCACCTTCTGTCTAGACATGTATTCGGTACATGGGTGACCGAACCAGCGCACCTTCTGTCTAGACATGTATTCGGTACATAAGATGACTGAACCAGCGCACCTTCTGTCTAGACATGTATTCGGCACATGGGATGACTGAAACAGCGCACATTCTGTCTAGACATGTATTCGGTACATGAAATGACTGGACCAGCGCACTTTCTGTCTAGACATGTATTCGGTACATGAGATGACTGAACCAGCGCACATTCTGTCAAGACATGTATTCGGTACATGAGATGACTGAACCAGCACACCTTCTGTCTAGACATGTATTCGGTACATGAGATGACTGAACCAGCGCACCTTCTGTCTAGACATGTATTCGGTACATGAGATGATTGAACCAGCGCACCTTCTGTCTAGACATGTTTTCGGCACATTGGATACAAATATCTATTTGCGAATGATATCGTTTCTCAGTCCAGCTGTATTTTACACGTCAGCCACTATTTGCAGACATCTTATATAGCAGATGAAGATGTTAGTCTCTCGTGCCTTGGATATGGTCTATGATTGACTCTGGTAGCACAGGGTTGATACGAATGTACTGCGAATCAGTACTGTTTCGATGCAGACTAATATAAACACGTTTATATTTGTAAATACTAAAGATTTCTAAGAAATAAACGTCACAAAACTGTGAAATGTCGTAAACTTAAGGAAATGAAAAACAGCAATGCGAATCTGGTACTGGTTGAGAAGGATGACTGAGTCTGAGTCTGTCCAACTAAATTCTCACGCGTTGAACTTTGCACTAATCGCCACAAAAGACTGGCCCAAATTCCGTCTTAGAAGGAACGTAGCGTACTTTCTGAGCAAATAGCAGGCGAAGTCTGTGTCATGCAACCTGGATACGGCAGCAGACGCCCAGTGAGAGAGTCGCGAGACACTGGATCAACCGCTTTAGCCTTGAGGGGATCAACTGAACCGATGTGCATGAGACGTTTCACGCTTAGAAGTTGTTATATAAACGTACCTAAAGGTTACAGACGTTTTCAAATACAACAGAACGTGCCGGCCAATGGTGTTTATTTGAATGTCACTCAACAAATAAATAAGTGGCCAGAGTACAATCTATGCATCGCACACGACTTACAGATCTTAGAATCTTAGAAATGCCGTATTCACTATTTGAATGTGTTTGTATTTTAAAATGAACATCATTTTATTGTACCTTGCACAGATCATAACAGGTGAAACAGATGGGAAATATTATCCACGCGGCTGAAAATAGAGAATGGTATTAATCACATAGTGATGGACGAACATCCCCAGAGGATAGTAGATGTGAGTTGCAGGTGAAGAAGAGAATAGGAATTGGCAGCAACAAATGTAGCAGCATGGTAAATATATGGACATCCAGAAAATTAACAAATGTAACAACATGGAAAACATATGGACATCCAGAAAATTAACAAATGAAACAACATGGAAAATATATGGACATCCAGACAATTAACAAATGCAGCAACATGGAAAATACATGGACATCCAGACAATTAACAAATGTAGCAGCATTGAAAATAAATGGACATCCAGACAATTAACAAATGTAGCAGCATGGAAAATATATGGACATCCAGACAATTAACAAATGTAACAGCATGGAAAATATATGGACATGCAGACAATTAACAAATGTAGCAGCATGGAAAATATATGGACATCCAGACAATTAACAAATGTAGCCGCATTGAAAATATATGGACATCCAGACAATTAACAAATGTAGCAGCATGGAAAATATATGGACATCCAGACAATTAACTAATGTACTACAAATGAGAGCAGTCGGATGTTATATTTATTCGTCTTTGCTCTATTGTACAGAAACATGGACAATTAACAACCAGTTTTAATAAAGTGGAAGCCTTTGAAATGTAAGTTACTTCTTCTTTTGTAATATCTCTTTCCATAGGGTTTTAGACCAGTGTCGTGGTATGTATTTGTCTTTCGCCTCTCTCGTGGCTCGACAAACATTATCCCCCATTTTTAGGGAGGTTTCCTCGGACTTACTCTCACCATTACTCCTGATATTCTCCTGTAGAAGGTTGCATAAACAATGTAGTCTGGTTGCATTCTGACAATGGGGCTAAGCCAATTCATTATCTGTTACTCGATGTACTCAAAGCATGAATTGTTCCAACCTTCTTCAGAATACTCATATTGACGAGTCTGTCTCTTCTGGAATTGTTAGAGACTAACTTTTGAAAGGAAAAATGAACAAATAAGGATGTCGATTACAAACTGCAAATATTTACTCACAGTCATCAATTTCGTTCTATTTATCCTTATCTCACATTTAGTATAAAAGCAAAAGCAAAGGCCGCAGTCCATCGTAGACTATGATGACATCATTTATTTGCTAGTGCTATTTTTTAGTAAGGATTAACTGCGCTACTTTTTATCCTCACTCTCTCGTCTCGAACCGTCCGACCCCAGTGGCAAGTCAAGGACAAGACGATGAGGGAGCGACTACGAGATGCAGGGGACTCCCCATCAAGCACCCGTGAAAAAGACGGCGGAGTCCGGAGTCGAGCCTACACCACCTGATCACGAAACCGACGATTTAACCACTTCGCCACGGAATCCCGCATTTAGTATTATACCGGTGTAATAGCTAACATCATATATCGTACCGTATCCAGAACTCCTTTCCATTAACTTCACTCAACGTCTTTATACCGGTTTAAAAAACTCTGCATAGTCTGTGTACAACCAGTTGCATTTAAATTTCCTTGCTCTAAAATCTATGCGCATCTAATCTATTCTAAAATGCATTGATTATTCTTACTTCCACTACTTCCTGGGGAAATGCATTCCAAGCATCAAATATTCTCTAACTAACAAAATGTATCATAATATGTAATCTGGACCTTTCTTTAGTCACTTTGTAGTTATGCCCTCTGTTTCTTGTAGGTGGATGTGTTTTGAAAAACTTGTTATAGTATATTTCATTCTTTCCTTGTCAAATCACGAGAGTTCGTGTGCGGCCATGTGATACGTTATCAGCGTTTGCCTTAATGTAATCCTCTGGGCGTAGTTCCTGACGTACGTAACAGAGATCGCCCTTACATACCCTGGACAGATGACATCCGCAAGTGGACGGTCATGACACTAATGTCGACTGGCAATGGATAGAGTACGATGACGACGGAGAGTTCATGATGTGCTGAGATGTGATGCCCATACGCCCACCTAGGCTACGCCACTGACGGTGTATCTGATTCCGTCAGTATATCTGAGATAACACTGGTCAGGACATCTAAGATCACACTGGTCAAGACATCTAATATCATACTGGTCAGAACATCTAAGATCACACATGTCAAGACATCTAATATCATACTGGTCAGAACATCTAAGATCACACTGGTCAGGACATCTAATATCATACTGGTACTGACATCTAATATCATACTGGTACTGACATCTAATATCATACTGGTCACGACATCTAATATCATACTGGTCAGAACATCTAATGTCACACTGGTCAGAATATCTAATATCATACTGGTCACGACATCAAATATCATACTGGTCACGACATTTAATGTCATACTTGTCAGAATATCTAATATCATACTGGTCACGACATATAATATCATACTGGTCAGGAAATCAAATATCTCACTATTCAGGATATCAATCTCACACTATTCAGGATGTCCTAAATCACACAAATCAGGATATCTTGTATCACAGTAATCAAAATATTTTGTATCACACTAATCAGGATATCTTGTATTACACTAATCAGGATATCTTGTATCACACTAGTCAGAATATCTTGTATATTTTTATTATCCCATATCCTTTTTCAAAAGTGCAAAGGGTGATAACTATTTAGATTCATCGTGTCTCTCCAATTCTGTAATTGTCAGTTTAAAAGTAATATTTCATGAACGAGAGTGCTCCGTCGGGGTCTATGTGTACGAAAAGCACAAGAATAGCACCACTGCCTCACACAGAGCATGTCGTAAAAGGCAACTAAGTGTGTGACATGGCATAAAACCGGCTATGGTTAGGTGGTTTGATAAGAGCAACATAGATGGCGCCTAACAAGCTGCGGGTCTACTTTGCTCTAGTGTTTGAGTCTATTAAGATCAACTCGCACGTCAGGTAACCACCCTCCATAGTGGAGTAAAAAGCTGCTTGAGCCTAGCCCGCTAAGCTGTAAATCCGCCCTTTTGGCTACATCCAGCTCACATCGGAGATGAGACCTTCGCATAGGCGTATGCCCCTGTAGAAGTACAGGTCGACTAAGACTAAGACTAAAACTAAGTCGAGAGCAATTTCATGAACACAATTGCAAATACCATATAAAGTCAATTTAATAACCCAACCTCCCCCCCCCCCCCCCCCTCTCGACTACCCCAGCAATGGGAAAAATGTCGTATGGCAGTTTTTTTTAAATAACCCAAACACAAATCCCTCTTGCTTAAATATTAACCAAGAAAATTGAAAATGCTTTGCAAAAAAATATTTCTTCCAGGCTCAATTTTCTTGTTTTTTACAATTACCAATAGGACCTTTTGCTCTCCTGCGTTTACTTAGTTTGATAAGCAGTGGGTTAGCAAACAGTCGATTCAATGGACAGAACCTTAGCCTATATGTTAACCCTTTGGTCTGAAACTCACATTCTGTGTGCCATCTATCTTTGTGTAACAAGCTTCAGACAGAATTTACTGAAAAACCCAACGACGCATCAAAAACGAACGCTGTCCCACATTGAGCATGGACTTCTTTATCACTACTTGTAAATCTAGTTATGTTCCAAACTTTAAGGTTGGCGACACATGTCTCTGCCAGGGTATCTTACTTAATCACATTGAGAGTCGCTAAATAAATGGACCTTGTCCGCCTTCTCAGAATTTGATCGTCCAAAGGTCACGCCATTCCTGAGTAGATCAGAGGGCACATGCTGGGGAAGAAAGAATAAGCCCACTGCACTTCCATGCACGTGAAGGCAGGATCAATTAATGCGCTCATAAATAGATTGGTAGCTCATAGATTTTAGATCAAGTAGGATCAAGATCATGAGTTGCAGCGGTCTGCGACAAAAAAGCAGATTGCTAGCGTCAGGACCAGTGAATGAGAGCTGCCAAGACCCTTCTTCACATTCACGCAGTGATCCTGGGCAGCAAGCTACAACAGAGCAGACTGGCTAAGGAGAACGGATCGAAGAGGGGAGGCTATAACCCGTAACCCAAAAATGTCTGCTGAAGTCGGATATGTCGGACCGAAAGGTGCAAATATCGAAGTCAAGCTGTAAACTACGATACAACGCATTCCATTTTTAGGACATCCTGCTATTTGCAAAGCTTTTTCCAAGGTTGGCAGCCGAAGTTTGAGTACGAACGAAAAAGAAAGAGATCAAATGAAGTAAAAGAAATAACTTGTTTACATACTCTGCAGAGCATTTTAAACCAGTATAAAAACGTGACCTGGAACAGGTGATACCTGTTACAGTGACATGGTTGAACTGATAACAGTATTGTTATCTGGTTCAGGTGATAACTGTTATAGGGACTTGGTTCATGGGATAACTGTTATAGTGACCTGGTTCAGATGCTAACTGTTATAGGGACCTGGTTCAGATGATAACTGTTATAGGGACCTGGTTCAGGTGAAAACTTTTATAGGGACCTGGTTCAAATGATAACTGTTATAGGGACCTGGTTCAGGTGATAACTGTTATAGGGACCTGGTTCAGGTGATAACTGTTATAGGGACATGGTTCAGGTGATAACTGTTATAGTGACCTGGTTCAGATGCTGTTATATGGACCTGGTTCAGATGATAACTAAAATATAAATATGGTTGACATTAATACTAAAGTAGTAAGCTGGTTGATATAAAACCGAAATATAAATTTGATTGACATTAAACTAAAATATAAATATGGTTGCCATTAAAACTAAAATAGTAACCCGTTTGACATATGTCGTAAACACAAACCATAGAGCATTGTGTATCCGGCTAGCAACCTCATTGTGTAAAACAACATGACACATAATCTACACCTGAAGGTAACCAACTGTATTGGTGCTCCTATATTACCGCTGGAGTAAAAATGGGGCCAAGTAAAAAAGCCATAAGACAATAGCAAGGATTAGCACAAGAGCCGCATCACAGTTAGACAGGCACCGTCGTGGTATAAATTGTTTCATTACTAGTTGTAACACTGGTCTACACATGTTGTGTAAACATATTTGTAGATTTAGTTTAGTTTAGTTTAGTTTAGTTTAATCGAAGAATTAACATCATTGATAGCAAAACTAATAATGAATGAAATGGAAGAGGCCATGAAAACTTTAAAGAAAAAGAAATCGCCCGGAAAAGATGGGGTAACAAGCGAAATGCTGATGAGGTTGAGCCAAACAGCAAAGAGGAAGTTACTATCAGTCCTGAACCAAAGCTGGAAAAGGGGAATTGTACCGCAGGAATGGAAAGACGCTGTACTTATACCAGTACCAAAGAAAGAAAAAGATAGAGCAGATCCAAATGGATACAGGCCTATCAGTCTACTGAGCTGTGTAGGGAAACTGAATTCAGCGTACTATAAACACCAGACTGATGTGACATCTGGAAGGAAAAGACATAATAATTCCACAGCAAGCAGGCTTTAGACATCACAGATCCATTTAGGACCAGACGATCACTCTCATAGCTCAGGAAATAGAGGATGCTTACCAGGAGAAAAAACACACAGTAGCGGTTTGGGTGGATTTAGAGAAGGCACTTGACAAGATGTAGAAAGAGGGATTTAGTCAAGCTATGAAGAAGTGAAGTTTGTGGGAAAATGTACAGATGGATCAGCCACTACCTCGAAAACAGAACAGCCAGAGTTCAAGTACAAGGGCAGATGAGCAAAAAGGTGACACTTGAGCAGGGAGTACCCCAAGGGGGAGTACTGTCACCCACACTTTTCCTGGTGTACATAAACAACATCACAGAGAATATAACAAGAAGAGTCCACAGCTCCATGTTTGCAGACGATCTGGCTATGTGGACCTTTGAAAAAAATCTCACCATAACAAGCAGGTCCTAACATCGTTGGAGGAGTCGGCGAACTCATTGCTGGTCAGAATAAATGAGGACAAAACAACATGTACGATATTTTCGCTTTCAAACAAACCCCAGAACACCAAAATTAGTCTTAACGGCAAATATCTGCGGCCAAACGACAACCCAAACTACCTGGCAGTCACATTTGATCGGCGCATGACATGGAAAAGTCAGATCAAGAGAAACCGAATGAGAGCCAGACAAAGAATGGCAATCATGAGGAAACTTGCTGGCACAAGCTGGGAAGCAGACGAAAATATACTAAAGAAACTGTACACTGGAAGAGTGAGACCAGTTCTCGAGTATGGCATTGCGGCATGGACAACAGCAGCAAAAGGCAAACTTTGATAAAATTAGCAAACTTCAAAACCAAGAGTTATAACAGGAGGCATGAAGTCAACGCCAATTGTAGAACTTGAAAAGATTACAAATCTGCAATCCATGACCGACAGAAAAGACTGCAGAGCCCAGCAGCAAGCAGAGAAACTCCGAAGACTGACAGACCATCCAATGCACGAGAGACTAAATAGATTTGGAAATGGGAAACTACAGCTGAGAAACTTTGTAGAAATAGCCAAGGCAAAGATAAGCGAAGACCCTATGAGCAAATTAACAACACCAAAGCCCATCCCTACTGTACGGAAACCTACCTGGAAGCAGCATATATTTCCGGTAGTGGCAGAAAATAAACCAGGTATTGGAAACAAGAACAGCCAGACTGAAAAAGAAAGAAGAGACATAACCCTGAGGTACAAAACGAAAAACTACCCAAGCATGGACTGGACCCATACATACACCGACGGTTCTGTAACAAACACAACACAGAACGGAGGGGCAGGGGTATTCCTGAGTCTACCAAATGGTAGAAAGATAACACTGTCAGTGGCAACTGGAAAATACTCAAGCAATTTCAGAGCGGAGGCAGAGGCACTGAGGGCTGCAGCAGAAGTAATGCTGACAGGCAAAAGAAATGAAAGCCAGATAGTCCTGTTTACAGATGCCCTGGCCGTAGTCACAGCACTAAAAAGCAAGAAAAAACTTGTGACGTCATGAGCTTTAGTCCACACCCGTGCATGACATGTACATTAAGTGACGTTTTGAGCTTTAGTCCACTAGAAAAATATCGAGCTTAATGATTTAAGAGCAGTACTCTGTCAACTATGCCAGCAGTCCGCACCAAAAAGAGTAGTGGTACAGTGGGTGCCATCGCACTGTAACATCCAAGGCAACGAGGAGGCAGACAGACTGGCAAAAGAAGGTGCAAGACTACCACAACCAGATTCTAGCGTGACCTACGAAGAGTCAAAAAGGCTAATTAGAGCCAGATACATGGCCAAATGGGAACCAGAACATGCTGGCTACACACAAAAATGATGCATATTACCAGTTGAACAGAAGAGAGCAGGTCGTGGTCTTTAGACTCCGCACAGGCCATAACAGACTGAGGTACCACCTATTCAATAAAATGAAGATAGGTGGCACTGACGAATGCACTTGTGGTACCGGGAAAATGACCGCTGGACATCTGCTGCAAAACTGCCCGACATAAGAGGACCAGAGAAAACACATGTGGCCATCACCAGTGGCAACACTAGACAAACTCTGTGGCAGTGTGGACAGCCTCAGGATGACCGCTGTTTTTTTTCGAAAAAATATACGTTGACGTTTGACAGCGTACGAAGAAGACGAAGATCACCGTTTAACCTAATACGTCTTCTGTTCTTCTCCGAATTTTCGGAGAATCTCAGCTCAAAACACGAACTCCGTAGCACCGGCGAGGATCCCATTGGATAGATTTTTGACATAATTTAGATTGTTGCCCGGGCAGCGGCCGTTAAGCTCTTACTCTTTTCGATTTCCAACTGCCGAGGGAAATTCATCGTGCGCAACATTGCACAGGCACATCCGATCTCTACTATCCAGAGATCCGGGGAAATACCGGAAAGTCCACGTGAAAAAAATTCAAGTCTCCATCGTAATTGGAACCAACGAAATCCAGCACCCTAGGCCGACGTCTTATCTCATTGTCGAATGCCGCGGTAAGTGAGAGTTGACTAACTTCTAATCAGACAAAACATACTGATTAGACTATTAGTCATGGTCAGGTGAGGAATACTGATCCAAGACCCGAACTGACTTCCATACAGTTGCCCCTAGAAACATGCATGTGTCATGGCAACCTGACTAAATGAGGTGAGGATTGCCGTAATCCCCGTAGTAGTGCACGTCACACAGATGACGAAAAGGTTGCAGGACTCATATCCACCTACATCAGCACGTATGGGATGAGAGAATGGCTACTACAACCCGCCACTTAACGCTCTCTTCAGAACGCAGGAAAGAGTAAATATACTCATAGAAAAATATTGCCGCGCTAAGGCAAATACACAGACCTTTCGATCTGAATGTTTTTCATCAAATGTTGTATTCATTATTTGAATGTTTACTTGTTTACAAGATGTGATCTAAATCCGATCTGAATTGTAAATTTACCTGTGCATTCTCTTTATAGAATACACGTGTTTATTTTGTTGAATTGTGTCGAATTAGTGTTTTATTGTTTAAGTAAGTTCAAACAAATTGCATGCTGCAGTCGGATGCACTTAAATGTAAGGCACAGAATACAGTATAACGCACCCATTTTCATTATCAAGTCCCCTGTCGGTTGGCGATCACGGATCTATGTTTGCTCTTACATCGGGTATCAGTTCCGGCGTTGATTGCCTTTCATGCTAGGCCTTCAAGCTGTCCAATATTTTATCTCGTTGTCTCCCTCTGTCCTTCTTGACTGCGGTTCTGCCCGTTGCTACCGTATGTTCCAATCCTTTTCTTCTCATGACATGCCGGACAAAGGATGACTGTCTTATCCAGATTATTGCTATACGCTGTCTTTGTGTCAAGAACCACGTAATTAGATTTCTTTGAAGTCCATGCATTCTAAAAATGCTTCTGCTAACACCACATTTCCGTTACCTCCAATGATCCATGTACTTCTTTGGGGATTGTCCATGACTCGCTGCCGTATGTCATTACTGGTTCAACGAAGTATCCAAGAACGCTCTTCCTTAAATCCAGTGATAGGCTATTGTTACACACGATTCTCCTCATACTCTGGAAGACTGATTTTGCCTTGGCTATTCTGTTCTTTATTTCATGCGTGCATCTCCCATCAAAACTTGTGTGGGTGGCCAGATATTGAAACGATTGTACTTATTTTAGATCAATCTCGTTCCCTCTTATACAAAATTTGATATAACTCTCTACGCCTGATAATCCACAACTAGAACTAGAACTTCCACAAAAATGGAACCTTTCCGCACATTCCACATTGTGATACCACTTCATTACAGGTTACACTAAAAGATTAAACATTTTTCATGGGACCCGCAGTCCGGATGTTTGAGAACCGTGTCTAACGTCTAGGTCTTCCTATCCCTTTCATATATACAAACGCACACACTTTGGCATACATACATGCACTGGCAAACCAAACAAATGGACGGACAATTTGAAAGAAGACCTCGCGAAGAGCCGGAAAGGGACAGGCGGTCTAGTACAACACGAGGAAGTCAGATGATTTCATCCTTTTAAATAGGTGTGGTATTTCAGCGTACGAACTGGAAGAAAATTACCCCAAGCACATTGGAAAAACGGATGTCTTGAGAAAACATGATATTTATTAGATGTTTTGGTTGATACGTTTCAGTTCGGGAGAAAAGGAAATAACTAACAAATATAACTACAAAATATTTGGTTTGGTGCTTAAATAGCAGTTGGCAGGCTTAGTAGATCAATTCTCCGTGACAGATGTATTTTGGTGATCTATATGTTCAAATGTAAACAGAAAGACACTATCGCCAAAAGAAAGCCACCATTATAGTTTCGAAGGAGTCTACCGGATTAGTGTGCTTGTAACTTGTGTACACTTTAGACATTGAAGCTAGCTAGGAATGTCGCACTTGCTTTCTGGATTAGTTTTGTGTGTGTTTTATATTTCTGGACTTGTCAGCGCATACGAACCAGGTAGAAACCAGATGTCGAATTGTAAGTATGTGTACTGGACAGGAGGTGGTCAGGAGCTGAGTTGTTCGTGTGTCTCCAAATAGGGGATGGCACAACGCAGTATCTAGGGACTGTGGCAATATAGAGACTGGAGAGTCTTTAGGGACAGTACAAATACTGGTCTAATTGATTTGATCAAATATACAATAGAAACGTTCAGATAAAGTATTTAGTATCAAAGACAAAGTAGACCTTCTCATTGATAGCACAGGAAAAATAATAAGTGAGAATAGGGAGGCAGCTAATCTACTCAATCAGTACTTTGGCACAGTCTACACACAAGAAGACTGCTCCAAGATCCCAGAGCCTAAAGATATTTTCCAAAGAGGCATGGATGCAGTGGGAATAATATCAATCAATCTGTAATACTGGGAAATAGTTGTAACAGATTGAAGGGATTGAAAGTGGATAAATGTCCAGGTCAAAATGGTATTCATCCAAATTTGCTGTTTGAAAGTAAAGACCAACTAGCAAAACCATTGGCAACATTATGATCTCAATCACTTGCAAAAGAGATTGTTCCAAAGATTGGAAAGATACAGACGTGATCCCCTTATTAAGAAAGGGCAAAAAATCAGATCTAGAAAATTATTCGCTGGGGACATAAAACAATGCAGTAGTGTCTCATCTAAAGCAGAATTGAGGTCGGATTTAGATAAAATTCGAGAATGGTCTGTGAGCTGGCAAATGACGTTTAATGTAGATAAATGTATTGTTATCCACATGAGGAGATCCAATTAGGAACATAATTTCAGAATTAGCGAAAACAATATTAGAATGATAGATACGGAAAGAGACCTAAAGGTTTTAATAGATCATACAAGTAAATTGAGTGAACAAGTCTAGGTAGCAGTGAATAAGGCAAAAGCAATGTTAGGTATGATAAAATGAAATAGAAAACAAAAGAGTAATGAAGTGATTGTCAAACTGTATAAAGCTTTAGTTAGATCTAGATTGGAGTACTGTGTACAGTTGTAGTCCTTATCATAGTGGGGATATACACATGCTGGAAAGAATACACAAAAGAGCGACAGAACTGATAGTGGGATTTCAGAATTACAGTTATGACTCAGAAAAATCGGCTTACCTTGTCTTGAAAAGAAAAGAATTCGAGGTAACTTAACAGGTTTATAAAATAATCAAAGGAAAGGATAGATTAGACTACAACACGTTTTTTTCCTTCAAAATACAACTACCTACGCGAACAAGAGGGCACAGCTACAAATTAACTAAAGAAAAGTCCAGATTAGATATTAAGAAATATATTTTTAGTCAGAGAGTGATGAATGCCTGGAATGCATTGCCACATGAAGCAGTGGAGGCAGGGACAGTTAATGCATTTAAGAATAGATTGGATTCGCATATCTTTTAGAGCAAGAAATGTAGATGAAACTGGTTGTATACTGACTCTGTAGAGTCTTCTAAACCAGTATTAAGATATTTAGTTAAGATGATACGTTGAATTTATAGGTTTATTTGATTTGAACAGACTAATGTAATTACATAGTAACATGATTAAGATAACTCTTATAGGAACCTGTTTGAGAAAACTCATAAAGTGACCTGTTAAAGGACTATTTTATATTAACCTGGTTGAGGAAACTCATAAAGTGACCTATTAAAGGACCATTTTATATTAACCTGTTTGAGGAAACTCGTGAAGTGACCTGTTAGGATAACTTTTGTAGTGACCTGGTTAGAATAACTCTTACAGTGACATTGTTCAGATCATAACTCTTACAGTGACATGGTTCAGATGATAACTCGTACAGTGACATGGTTCAGATGATAACTCTTACAGTGACATGGTTCAGATGATAACTCTTACATTGACATGGTTCAAATGATAACTCTTACAGTGACATGGTTCAGATGATAACTCTTACATTGACATGGTTAGAATAACTCTTACAGTGACATGGTTCAGATGATAATTCTTACAGTGACATGGTTCAAATGATAACTCTTACAGTGACATGGTTCAAATGATACATCTTTATCTGACCTTGTTAAGATTATTCTTATAGTCACTCTGTTCAGGTTGTAACAAGTAAGGTGACCTGCTTCATATGATAACCTTTACACTGACCTGGATCAGATAACAACTCCTACAATGACCTGCTTGAACTGATATCAGTATTGTAACCTGGTTCAGATGATAACTGTTATAGTAAACTGGTTAAGATGATAACTAGCTCGATGACTTGGATTAGATAATATCTCTTACAGTGACCTTGGTTATTTTGATTTATCAAATAGTAAGTTTTGTTTCACTTGCCATATGCTATAATTGATGAATTCGTGTTTCTTAAGTTTTGTTTCACTTGACATATTACGTGATTTGTATTAGTTACATTTTGTTTCACTTGACATGTGTGATATGATTGGTGTTTGTAAGTTATGTTTCACTTGACATGTGATATGTGATTGATAATTCTCAGTGTTGTTTCTTTTGACATGTGATATGAAATTCTTCCATATTTTGTAAACATGCATGTTGACTCTGATGGTTTACTTCCAGAAGGACATACATTTAGATATCTGTTCTTAGCTTATATGTAAAATAGTGTCATTTTCATGTATATCGTTTCAGCACTCTATGAAACATTTTCATGTAAATCGTTTCAGCCCTCTATTAAACATTTTCATGTATATCGTTTCAGCTCTCTATTAAACTTTTTTTGATCGTAGTATCAGTTGTAACGTATTCTTTGTTGTAAAAATATGTGATTTATTATTGCAAAAACAGTTTAACACGTTCACTTTGTCTTCAGACCTTATTCTCTCTACTCCTATCAATGTTCAGTGCAGCTTGATTCAATTGTTATCCCGTTTTTGCCTTTCAGTATCAAATTTTGAAGAAGTTTCATGATCGGGTCTCAGTACGTGCGTTGAACATGGGGAACTTCACTGCTTCTATTATTTATGATATTCATCTTTTACGTGGTCGGCCTTTGGCTCTGTTTAGCATTGCTTTCTTATGGATACTATCTAGCGTTTGTCGTGTCACATGGCAGAATCATTTGGTTTGCTATCTCTTGATAAGGTCTAGCACTGGTGTTGTAATTACCTGTCTCATAATATCTTCGTGTCTGATTGTTTTCATTCTTGTTACTCATCCAAGACAACTCATTTCTGTTGGTACAATGTTTCTTTTACCTTTGTATGTTCATTTTCAATTCTGGAACTGATAACACAATACGGGTATGAATTTCGTGTTGTATAGCGTTCTTTTTTAATCTATTGTCACAAGTGTATTGTTCACATTATAAAATCGGAAACATTTGCTCAATGATTTGACTTGCTTTATTACATCTGTTTTGGATTTTGGTTTCGCCTTTTCAAAATGCTGAGATTATTTTACTCAGGTACGGGAATTTTTGTTCACCTGTTTTAATTTATGTACTTGTGTGAGAATTGTTGTTTCTATTTCACTTTTTGCATTGGTATAACTTCCGTTTTTTTCTATGTTGATTATCACACTGTAATCCATCCATGCCTCTTTAAGATAGTTGATATGTTCCTGCTGCTGTTTTTCGGATAAGCAGCTGTTAACACTTGACATGATGATGTTGTTGTATAATACCCATGAACCAGTGATGTGTAGGGATACCGTTGGTTGTGGTTTATGTGCTAGAGTAAGCAGCACGATTGCTGCCAATCTGAGGAAGGCATTCAGGACAATAACGTCCAGTATGCGGACAGAGATCGATGCAGTGACTTCAACTCTGAGAACAGAGACCTTAGGACAGTCGTTGTGCAGAACTCTCAATCCCGGCCTCAGACAGTTTAAGAGTTGTTTTATTTCTATTGCCAAAGAAGGATCACAGCTGACGGCAGCCAGTGACTCATGGCTGACAGCTTGTATCAGGATCAGTCAACCACATCTGACGGCAGCCAGCGCCTCATAGCTGACAGCTTGTATCAGGGTCAGTCAACCACATCTGACGGCAGCCAGCGCCTCATGGCTGACAGCTTGTATCAGGGTCAGTCAACCATATCTGACGGCAGCCAGCGACTCATAGCTGACAGCTTGTATCAGGGTCAGTCAACCACATCTGACGGCAGCCAGCAACTCATGGCTGACAGCTTGCATCAGGGTCAGTCAACCACATCTGACCAAACCTTTGTTCCGCTTCCTATCTGCGGTTCTGCAAACACAATGCACTAGTGTAGTCCGGCTAAGTGATCCCAGTGGGAAAGCAAACCCGGTATCCAACAGAAGCCAACTGAAATGTTATATCTTGGACCGAAAGGCGCAGACGTCGAATTCCAGCTTTACATGACAACACAACGTCCACCGTTCTCGTCAGAACAAACGCCGATGAAGAAGTACAAGATTAAAGAACAGCGATCACACAAGAAAGAGGAATAGCATGGGACCAGGGCCTCTGTATAGTGAATTAATTTAACATTAAGCAAACGTCACCCACTCCTACCTTGACAAATCTAACATATGATCAATGTTTATACAGACTGCGTGGCTTTGAGTGGAAAGTGTCAGCCCATTTGTTACGTCCCTTTGGAAGTAGACTTGGGTAAACGTCACAGGCTGTGTGAAGGGGAGCTGAGATGTTGCGCCAGTCATCCCCTGGCAAGTCCCAGAGGTCAGTAGTAATACCACTTCCCTAAGACATATCATGCAACTGGCGTGTAATGACTAGCATTATGTAGAATCATTGTTCCGGTATTGCAAACAGAATTAAAAGTTTTTTTAATCAATTAGCAAGCATAGATATTTGAAGAAACTTCGCTTTT
This sequence comes from Ariolimax columbianus, assembly GCA_036924085.1. Classification (NCBI taxonomy): domain Eukaryota; kingdom Metazoa; phylum Mollusca; class Gastropoda; order Stylommatophora; family Arionidae; genus Ariolimax; species Ariolimax columbianus. Next base: position 36,257,755 of record JAVGWX010000016.1, on the reverse strand, counting down.
CACCACAAGATTTTCTTTATACTAAAACATGTTTTTGCTATGGGACCACATGATTCCACATTTGACAGATTAACACACCGCAACAGTAGAGGATGTGTGCACAATTTCGACTTACTAGGTTAATGGAAGTTGGTTAAAAAAAAGGAATTTAAATTAACATTTTAATTTTTTTTTAGTTCTCGTTATTTCTCTAATTCCCAAAAGGCGGTGTGCTTTGCAATGTGGTTTTTTATTTTGCGCCTGTCGGCCCAGTGCATCCCACTTCAGCATGCACTTTCTAAGACTTTGCTTCACTGGGGTAACTGCCGGTGCTGGGGATCTTCTGATTGTGAGCCGTGTCACCACTAGTCCCCGCCGTCCCCATAAAAAGGATATAATTTCAAACAAACGAACAGCGGACATATCATAAATGTTGTTCTTACATAGTTCTTACGAGTTTTTAAACTACTTTATTCTTACAAAGTGTGTTTTAAAAGTTTGTAAAATTTATCCAAGAAACAATTCAAACGGTTCTAGTGAACACGTGCATAAACGACTTTTATGTTTGCGAATTTATATGTATATAAACAGATGAGCAAATACTAAGACTAAAGATAAAGATGATCTTATAGTAGACACTACAGTCGGGGATGAAGTGTTTGAGCCTTTATTGCACTAAGGCACAGCTTTGTGAGGTCTAGGACCAATTCCCTTTCTTGCTGCCTTTCTCCTTCCCTATCAGTCAGCCAAGTATCCATTTACAGTTCGATCGACTGGAGCCGTGAATAACGGGTGTTGAACCCCGTACCTTTGCCATGAAGAGCGACGGATCTACTGCTGTGCTATTCAACCGCCCAAATATCGACCTAGGGGTGACTACAATTGTATAGATTTACAGGTGGCACTAGTATATGATGTGAACACAATTCCAGCTCTCTAGATTATTGGGAAGTTAGTTAAAATAGGAGAAATAGAAGTCCATGGACTGAAAATTCATGTCATGTTAAATACAAGTTGTGAAAAGGAGTATGGACGTACAGCTGGCAATAACATGCAAACAATAAAATAACGAAATCTGGGTCAGCTTCACGTGGGAATAAATACAAGTACAGTCGCTCTTCTGTTTTGACTTTCATATATCATGTGTCTGCTTACCGCAGCTTCCCGCTGTATGTTTGTTAACTTTACACTTTATCTCATTATTGCAATACCACCGCCCCAATCCAGATCTTCAATGACAGGGATACCGATACGCCATTTGGGCATCTGCTCTCCTTGGCCTGGTCGAACTTGACCTCGATGTAATCTCTTTCAAGTTAAATGTTTATTCTTAGATTAGATGAGAGAGTTTGACCAGACACCATTACTGGACTGGTATACAAGGCCCTAGTGATCTATAGGGGTCTTTGTGTATGACTAGGGCAAGAACTAAGATATACGTTTGCATTTTGAGGGCTTCATTAGACAATAATATTTGATCTATGTCTTACTGAATATCTGTTTACGGAAAAGGCTAAAGAAGTAAACCCTGAGGAAAAATATGCCTAATTTGCTATCTCTAGTCGTCTATATAATGTCTTGCCACAAAAATATGCCTAATTTGCTATCTACAGTCGTCTATTTAATGTCTTGCCACAAAAATATGCCTAATTTGCTAACTCTAGTCGTCTATATAATGTCTTGCCACAAAAATATGCCTAATTTGCTATCTACAGTCGTCTATTTAATGTCTTGCCACAAAAATATGCCTAATTTGCTATCTCTAGTCGTCTATATAATGTCTTGCCACAAAAATATGCCTAATTTGCTATCTACAGTCGTCTATATAATGTCTTGCCACAAAAATATGCCTAATTTGCTAACTCTAGTCGTCTATATAATGTCTTGCTATTGGCTAAACGAAGGTCAGGACGAGAGGATCTATTTATGACAGACGATATCAGATCCATGATTACAAAATTGGCGCATGACACAAAACAATGCACAAGTGTCTCATCTACAAAAGAAGTGGATATATTGAGATTTGATTAAGATACAATTTAGAAATAGTCTGAGAGCTAGCAAATGACGTAGTTAAATGTACAGTCGTCCACATGAGTTGATCTAATATGGAAAACAATTACATAATGGGAGAGAAAGATATTAGTAAGAAAGAAAAGAAACAGGACCTAGGGGTTATAATAGATCATACAGGTAAAGCGAGTAAGCAAGTCCAGGTAGCAGTGAAAAAGACAAATACAATTTTAGGTTTCATAAAAAGAAATATTAAACATAGAGACATGGAATTGATAGTCAAACTGTAATTGTATAGAGCATTATTTTAGACCTAGATCGGAGTACTGTGTTCGGGAGGGGAGTCATTATGTAATATACACTTGTTGGACATGATACAAAGAAGAGCGAAAAAGCTGAAAGTGCTATTCCAGAATTACAGTTATGAGAAAAGACTGAAAAACCAACCTCCAGTGTCTAAAACATAGAAGAATTCGAGGTGACTTAATACAGGTCTAGTGTCTAGATAAGAGAAGAATTCGAGGTGACTTAATACAGGTCTAGTGTCTAGATAAGAGAAGAATTCGAGGTGACAATACAGGTCTAGTGTCTAGATAAGAGAAGAATTCGAGGTGACTTAATACAGGTCTAGTGTCTAGATAAGAGAAGAATTCGAGGTGACTTAATACAGGTCTAGTGTCTAGATAAGAGAAGAATTCGAGGTGACTTAATACAGGTCTAGTGTCTAGATAAGAGAAGAATTCGAGGTGACTTAATACAGGTCTAGTGTCTAGATAAGAGAAGAATTCGAGGTGACTTAATACAGGTTTATAAGATAATGAAGGAAAAGGATAAATTTGACCAAAACGAAGTTTTTCAAAATTCAGCCGCTTGCAAGAACACGAGGGCACAGCCACAAGGTAATTTAAAAAAGGTACAGATTAGATACAAGGAAATATTTTTTAAATTAAAAATGGTGAATGTTTGAAATGCATCGCCATAGGAAATAGTGTTGGCAGGGTCAATTAATGGATTCTAGAACATATTGGATGCACATTTGTATTTTTAGACCAACTGAATGTAAAATAAACTGGTTGTATACAGACTCTGCAGAGGCTTTTAAACCAGTACAAAAACGTTATGTTAATTAAAGAGTGAGGTTGACAATGAGCGATGGTTTCTCAATTTAATTCAAATCGCCGCGCAGTTCAACCATTTCAGCGAACAGAGCAAAAGGAACGTATAATCCACATTGCTGAACAGAGAGAGAGTGGTCTTCATAATACCTGATGGACGAACATCATCAGTTTTTGATCTGACGATGGGTCTTCTTTTCATTTGCACCTCATCATGTAATCATCATCATAGGCGTCTCAGTCTCTGTAGACCATGGGTCTGATGCACTATGAGCACCCTCCCCAGGGCGCAAGCCTAGGCGCTGAATATGGAGACCCTAGTCTGTCCAAACTGCAGGATCCCTCTTTCGGACTCACTGGTGTAATACAAAGGAATGCAAAGCATGATAATTTGACACCAGCTCAGCTGCAGGAGCTGCCGGAATGAGTTTGAAATTTTGGTATTTCGGAACCATCCGCCTTCGGTGCTACCACTTCTGTCTGGGTTTACTCCCATAGCCCTACCCTGTCCCGAAGTTTCCACAAGGCAGTGGATTTGTATTACTGGCATGGTCACCCAAGCCGGACAAGTCAATGGAGAGGGGTTAAATTAACGGACTGAGGGGCAGGTGGGGCCCTATAGTTGTACCTGCAGAACTCACAGACGAGTGATATATGTTCTAGACAGCAATGATTCCCATCCCCTCTATGGGTTAAATGCATTCTTGTCTCATTCGTAGCTCTTTTTCATCTATCAATTATCACCACGAACGAACGAAGAGATTCAGACCTGTAGGGTTCTTCCTCTGCCCCTTTGTGACGATATACCAAATGGCGGAGAATACCAGACGTACCTTCATCACAAAGGCGCTGGCATGACTGACTCTGTAATAAAACGATGAGATGCCGACTCAGATGTGTGTGCTACGTCTTTGGCAGGACGTAACGATCCTGGGACACCGACACACTGGACTGTCTTTCTTCGGGTATACTCGAAGATGCGTATGTGTTCTTCCATTATATATCATCTAAGACAGCAGAGTTTAAAAAAGCTCGCGCTGAGACAAACGTGTGGTGTTGTCTGGGAGGCGTGGGGCTGTCAAGAATTACTAGCTCACAGCTAAACAAATATATTATTATCACCATCTTCATAAAGATCATCATCATTATCTTCATCATCATTCTCAGTATCAAGTTCTTTTCAATTTAAGATTTAGCTCCTGTCGTGTGTGAACTGAAATTCACTGTGCTCTATTCTTCAGATTCACAACACAAGTCACTTAGACAATCCTGGTCACATACATCTTCATTTGCAGCAGCATCATCTTCAGCGGCTTCCGTCTTTTCTTGTTGTTGTTGTTGTTGTTCTTCTTCTTCTTCTTCTTCTTCCTCTTCTTCTTCTTCTTCTTCTTCTTCTTCTTCGTCTTCTTCGACCAACTGATTTAAAGTTTTTATCCCGGTGAAAAGCTCTGCTTTTCGGGTCTTCTTCGATTCCCCACAAATTTTCGAGAATAATCGCTCCCCGTGTCAGACCTCATCTCTTTGGTATATTAGTATAGCAGTCCTGCAGAATAAGTTCTGGTGGTTGCTTGGGTACTCCTCAATCTAATGTGGCGTCTCTAAGACACATTCTGTGGAGGTAGGCTCTAAGACACAGTATGTGGAGGTGGGATTCTAAGACCCATTCTGTGGAGGTGGCCTTTAAGACCAATTCTGTGGAGGTGGGCTCTAAGTCTGCAGTGTCCCGCTCTGAAAATGAAAATCTGTGCCTGCCCAACTCTGCCAAGTTTGTCTATGCAGTCATTTTCTGGTTCTGATCTCTCTATTCTGTCCTGAATACTCGTTTTATGAGTGTCTATGCTTCTTTACAACCCTGTGGATGGCGAGTCTAAGTTGCTGCCACTTCCAGCTTCTACTAGCTCATATGCCTTCTCTTTTGTCTGGTAGGCATTGGGCTGTCAAGATCTACCAGCTCACATTTATAGGGATTAAATCATCATCATCAACCACAGCGTCAAGCTCTCTTAAGCTATTCAAGACAAGAGTCATGCTTAAACAAAAAGTCAATGCATTTGATTCTTCAGATTCACAACACAAATCTTCTAGACAATATTGGTACCTGACACCTTCATTCACAGCAACATCAACTTCATCGCCGACTTTGTCGGGAACAACGAAAAACCTGTCCTCGCTTATACTTCACAAGTTGTCCACAAGACCATCGCTCACTTGGAAAATGGACAGAACTACGCTCTCTCCCCCCTCCAAAAGACAAGTGTTGTCTTTCGCTTTGAAGAATGCAGACACTAAAACAGACACATCGCTTCTCTACTACAACAACAAGGCCAAGTCAAAAGGTAAGGACACGTTTGAGAAGCAATCCTTCTACCACTTGAGTGTCTATATTGTTTTAGAAACAATTCCGTAATATTTGATATTGCACGAAAATACACGATGCAAATTTCGCTTTCTGCATTGGTTATTGAAGATGATGAAATATAAATATGAAGAGGGAAGGAAAAACGAAGAAGAGAAACAAAGTGAATAATAAGAAATAATCTACTTTCAATGGTTACAGGAGTTAGAAGTGAATAGGCATGGCCAGCATTCCTGTTACTGAATATGAAATGGCAATCCAGAGAAACAAAGACACGTAAAGATTGTTTAATTCCAGTGTCAAGTAGGTACTCCTGTACGGAGCAGAAACTTTTAGAATGGCAAAGACAATACAGAGAAAACTCCAGTCGTTCGTCAACAAATATCTACTAAGAAATATATATGGATATAGGCTGGAAAGATATGGTGAGAAAAAAGTTTTATATGCACGGAGTCAACAATAACCTGTGGAGCAAACAAATCAGATGTGGGAAATGGGGATATGACCCTGGAAGGTGACCAGACAGACCCTGACATGGAATGCACCGGGAAAGAGGAAGAGAGGTAAACCAATGAACACCTGGAGAAGATTCTGTAAAAATGAACTTCCGTCCCTGAACCTCAACTGCAGAAAGGCAAAAAGGATAACAAGATTGTCAATGGTCTGTGCCCCAAAAGATACGACAGACACTGAATAATTGTTTGATTGAAACATGTTACAATTTACCAACACTCTGACTAAAGAATAAGTGAATTTAACCGCGCAGTCTGTCGGGGTCTTTGTGTATGACAAGGACAAGAATAGCACCACTGCCTCACAGAGAGTATGTCGTAAGAGGCCACTAACTGTGTGACGTTGCATAACACCGGTCATGGTTAGGTGGTTTGCTTAGAACAGCATAGATGGCGCCTGACAGGATGCGTGTGTACTTTGCTCTAGTCTTTAAGTCTTTCTAGTATTTCTAGTCTTTAAGCCTATTAAGATGGACTCACGTATAGGTTAACCACCCTCCGCAAGCGCTTGTCCCAAGGCAGTGCTGAGTATTAAGCTGATCGTGCCTAGCCCTGGCTACATCCAGCTCAAACTAGAGCTGGAACCCGCACAAGGCATCTGCCCCTGTAGAAGTACAGCTCGACTACGAACTAATAACTAAGAACTAAGAACTGCTTGTGAACACAGTAGGCTATTCATTTATGAATTTTAAAAAAAACATGTTTTACTGAACTTTGTACTAATGACTACCTGAAATGAGATTTGTTCTTAGTATACGAGGAGTGTTCAAATGTAACGCGCTCGTTGTGCGCCACGTGGACATACCCGCGAGGAGCATAATGACGTCACATCTGACCTAATACGCACATACTAATGTACCCGTGTTCATTATCCTCACATTCATTGGTTCTGTTGCAGACCGTTTAGAATATGGCGAGTGTGATACGGAATGTGTCTAGGGTTGATCAACGAGCGGTAATTCAGTTCCTAAAAGCTGATGGATGTCGACCAATCGATATTCATCTAAGAATGCAAGCACTGCATGGTGACAAAAATCCGTAGAAGACAACGGAGAAGGATGGAGGGCACGCATGTTTTCGGAAGGACGTGAGCTAACGAAAGATTATCCACGACCAATTCAGGCGCATATTGTTGCGACAGAAGAAGCCATCTTAGATATTTATGCACCAATACGGGTGGACCGCCATCTGAGCTTACATTCGCTAGATGATTAATTCAATGTGTCGCTTGAGACAGTTCAAATGGTCGTTAGGAAGAAACTATCGGAAGATGTGTTCATAATAGGTCTCACGAATGCTGACTATTAAAGAAGAATGTATTGCGTTACGAAGCGGAGGGTGGTGAATTTATGTTGCAAATAGTGGCAGGTGATGAGACGTTGTGTCAGCACTTCGAGCCGTGCAGCACAACAGCAAGCATGCCATGGAAGCATCTCTAATCACCAAATCCCAAAAAATTCAAATCTCAGGTTTCTGCTGGTAAGTTTATGCTGACACCATTTGTTGGTCATGAAGGGGTTCTACTGGCAGGTTTCTCGGACGACATCCAACGTCTACCCAAGTAGGAGGATGTGTGTCTGAAGGGCTATGGCGACCTTTGCTAAGGAACTCAAGTGCATGCTTGCTTTATAATAATTGCTTTGTTTTATTTTCTGTCACATTCTGATATTCCTTTCATATGTTTATAACAAATTTACTAGAGCTGGTTTCATTTGAACATTCCTCGTATTTTATGTTCCGTGAATGCCTGATGAATTATTGTTGGGGACGGGATGTGTTCCGATGGATATAGAAAGAAGAGACCTGGTCTAAGTAAATAGTATTGTATAGGCGGTTGCTGCTCCAAGATGTGCGAAGCCGTTAGCAAGCGTTGAAAAAGTGTGATTTCACGAGTAAACTTCTCTCCGAGTTTGTGTGTTTATTTACTTGTTGAGCACATCTCTACTTGCTAGGCCCATTTTTCTTTGGTTACTTATTTAAATATCTGAGGCTCATTCTAGCGTGAGGGTCATGGCAATCGCTGAGTACTTTTGGACTTGGGAGATCTCTTGTATAGAAGTTTATGTTTGTGAGCATCAATAAATGCATATAAGCCTAGCCATAAGCCTACTGTAGGTAATGATCTCCTGAATCACAGAGAAATCACTTTGAAACGTCACATCCCACGGCTAACTAAATGACGAAGCTTGCATGTGTCAACTATCAGTGCAACTATAATAGCGTGTTCGGGAAGGAAAAATGGATGTGCAGTTGGTTTCAATTGGCTGTGAAAGGATCATTATGAGCAGTGATTTGTTGTGTTTTGTACAGTAAATTTATTTTATTTCTCTGTGTGGAGGATGGATTGATTAAAAACCTTGACCCAATATGAGTTCTGTTATTTAGTCCACGGTGGAATGTTATGTTTTAAGGGGTTTTCCCGATGAGTCGGACGACTTATCCAAATAAGGTCATGGCCTAGATCAGCATTGGATTGGTATGAACTTTTTGTGTAAGTTTGTGTTTTGTAAGCGTTTTTTTGTGGTTTTTTTGCGTTCGCCTTATTTCTCTAATCACCCAAGGCGGTATGCGTTGCACTGTGGTTTTTATTTTGCGCCTGTCGGCCCAGTGCATCCGACTTCAGCATACATTTTATGTAAGGATCTGCTTCCTCCTGCATTTTGTAAGGGTTTGCTTCCCCGGGGTAACCGCCGGTGCTGTGATGGGGATCGAATCCAGCACCTTTTGTTTGTGAGCCGTGCCACTCAACCACTAGGCCACGCCGTCCCCTTGTGAGCGTTTAAAGCACATCAGATTACGATGCTGAAAAAAATTTCTTGGACTGACCTATATCTAAAACTGACAACATATGGGTGACGTTCACACCGGAACTAGTACGACAGTATCATTAGTCTGCAACACGCTCACACTGTGCATTTCAGTGAAACAGCGACACAATCTTTTCCATGCGCCGATCCTGTCAGCATCGTATGATCGGAAAGCATACATCATTGGCTCTTTCCGTCTTGTCAGACGATAGTAACTGTGCTTTGAAAAAAATGTATGTAACTACAGCCCATGACGGTAGCGAATGTGACTCGTGAGACCAATCCGGGCATATGAGCGTATTCCACAGTGTGTGCTAAGTAAGGACCGTTTGCGGCAACGCATGGTGTGGCGTGCCATCTCAAACGCTGAGTCTCTAGCCTATCAGCAATCAGTATCTCGTGTGTCTGTATTCCATGCTTAATCCTGCCCTTCCATGTTACCCGATCTATGGCGTCATGTTCCCATGATTCCAAATCAATGTCTGCATCATTCATATCCCGCTTGCAAACATCCCCGTACCGAAGTAATGGCCAGTCCCGAGACCTTTTCCCCAACGGTAATTCCCCATAGAGAAGATATTTTGGTATTCTGCTATCATCCATCCTCCGATTGTGTCCCATCCATCGGAGCCTTCGAAGACTAAGCATGGAAAACATTGTGACATCATGATCTACTATAATAATAGCTTTGGGTTGCATCTTCTAATGTTATCTAGATGACAGTGATTCTACACTTTTAGCAAAGTCAGCAAGATATTATACTTTTCTAACATTCCATTAAATGGAATAAAGAAAGCGGTATTGAAATCATTTGCAAATTGCATTATTTAATTTTTTTCAATCAATGACTGTTTTTTTTGGTTTTATTTATGCAACTTTTGCTGATTTTATCATGACTTACCACAAGTACGTACACGATAGATGGCATCATATACCGTCACAACAGATGACATTGTCATTAGATACGTCACAACATATGGCAGTGTCATTAGATACCGTCACAACATATGGCAGTGTCATTATATACCGTCACAAGATATGGCCGTGTCATCAGATTCCTCCACGAAAGGTGGCAGTGCCATTAGATAACATAACGGCAAGTGGCAATGACGTCACGTGACGAGGTCGTTTGTTCATGTCATTGCAGGCTGTGGAGTGCCAGTGCTGGGTAGAGTTCGCAGAATTGTTGGGGGGACACAGGCGGAGCGATGCCTCTTTCCCTGGATGGTATACATATCACGTGACCCTGGAAAAGACGACCTCTGTGGTGGGACCCTGGTCTCTTCAAGGCATATCGTTACCGCAGCACATTGTTTCGAGTAAGGATGGTTTTCTTATCTGTCTGCCGCTTCTGTGTCTTCTACTTTTTCTTATCTATCTGCCGCTTTTGTGTCTTCTACATTTTCTTATCTATCTGCCGTTTCTGTGTCTTCATCATTTCGTATCTATCTGCCACTTCTGTGTATTCATCATTTCTTATCTATCTGCCACTTCTGTGTCTTCATCATTTCTTATCTATCTGCCACTTCTGTGTCTTCATCCTTTTCTTATCTATCTGCCGTTTCTGTGTCTTCATCATTTCTTATCTATCTGCCACTTCTGTGTCTTCATCATTTCTTATCTATCTGCCACTTCTGTGTCTTCATCATTTCTTATCTATCTGCCACTTCTGTGTCTTCATCATTTTCTTATCTATCTGCCGTTTCTGTGTCTTCATCATTTCTTATCTATCTGCCGCTTCTGTGTCTTCATCATTTCTTATCTATCTGCCGCTTCTGTGTCTTCATCATTTCTTATCTATCTGCCGCTTCTGTGTCTTCATAATTTTTTAATTCTTATTAACTGATGTGCGGTCGAAGTTGCATCAATGATTGAATGAACAGCAGCGATTGTCGTGGCTACTTGCATCAATGATTGAATGAACAGCAGCGATTGTCGTGGCTACTTGCATCAATGATTGAGTGAACAGCAGCGATTGTCGTGGCTACTTGCATCAATGATTGAATGAACAGCAGCGATTGTCGTGGCTACTTGCATCAATGATTGAATGAACAGCAGCGATTGTCGTGGCTACTTGCATCAATGATTGAATGAACAGCAGCGATTGTCGTGCCTACTTGCAGCAATGATTGAATGAACAGCAGCGATTGTCGTGGCTACTTGCATCAATGATTGAATGAACAGCAGCGATTGTCGTGCCTACTTGCATCAATGATTGAATGAACAGCAGCGATTGTCGTGGCTACTTGCATCCATGATTGAATGAACAGCAGCGTTTGTCGTGGCTACTTGCATCAATGATTGAATGAACAGCAGCGATTGTCGTGCCTACTTGCAGCAATGATTGAATGAACAGCAGCGATTGTCGTGGCTACTTGCATCAATCTCAGTGAACAATAGCTGACTAAATGCCTATTTCACCTACAGGAAGCGTCCTTGGAAACATACAACATTCGTGCAGTCTGGCCAAGTTAATAATGGTAGAGCAGTGAAAGCAAACAAAAATACTCTGCTGAAATCGGTTGTGTCGGATTAGGAAGGCGCAAAAATAACAGTCTCGCAATAAACTAAAAAACTCAGTAAACTGAAAAAAACGCATTCGTTTCATAACGAACGCCGCACAGAAAGAAAGGCGAATTGTTGTCTATATTACAAAATCAAAGTCCATATGTAAACGATTAAAAACTAATGCTGTCTATACCACACACTCAATCTTAATATATTATCAATATTCACCCCATGTAATAATGCGGTGGCTCCTGAATATTTCAAGGATTTGTCTCTCTACCATCAATCACGATTTATCGCTGAAATACTGACACGTGATTTAGCATCATACTTATAATTAATGACTGCATGTCGTGCTATTACATAATCAGAATATATATTGTTCATTTGTAAGTGAAAATTGCCAACCAATCCCCAAATAGTTTTCTATTGGCTTTGCCAAGTACATATTGAAGACTGGTGTTGATGTCTTCTGATAATGCCACTCCACTGTCCTCTGTTAGTTGGTCCGGAGACTGGTGTTAAAGTCTTTTAATCATGTCACCCCACTGTCTACTGTTAGTCCGTCTGGGGACTGGTGTTGAAGTCTTCTGATCATGTCACTCTACTTTCTTCTGTTAGTCAGTCCAGAGACTGGTGTTGAAGTCGCCTGATCATGTCACGCCACTGCCCTCTGTTAGTCAGTCTGGGGACTGGTGTTGATGTCTTCTGATCATGTCACTCTACTTTCCTCTGTTAGTCAGTCCGGAGACTGGTGTTGAAGTCGCCTGATCATGTCACTCTACTTTCCTCTGTTAGTCAGTCCGGAGACTGGTGTTGAAGTCGCCTGATCATGTCACGCCACTGCCCTCTGTTAGTCAGTCTGGGAACTGGTGTTAATGTCTTCTGATCATGTCACTCTACTTTCCTCTGCTAGTCAGTCCGGAGACTGGTGTTGAAGTCGCCTGATCATGTCACTCTACTTTCCTCTGCTAGTCAGTCCGGAGACTGGTGTTGATGTCTTCTGATCATGTCACTCTACTTTCCTCTGCTAGTCAGTCCGGAGACTGGTGTTGAAGTCGCCTGATCATGTCACTCTACTTTCCTCTGCTAGTCAGTCCGGAGACTGGTGTTGAAGTCGCCTGATCATGTCACTCTACTTTCCTCTGCTAGTCAGTCCGGAGACTGGTGTTGAAGTCGCCTGATCATGTCACTCTACTTTCCTCTGCTAGTCAGTCCGGAGACTGGTGTTGAAGTCGCCTGATCATGTCACGCCAATGTCCTCTGTTCTCAGCAGATCTCTTCAGCTCAGAGTAAGTAAGCACCCCTTTTGTTTTCCATGACTGCTTGAGGTAATTGTTTCTTGGACGTCTCCTTTTTTCTTTTTCCATGAAATGTGCCTTGTAGTATTATTAATAGTAAGTCTCCGTGTCTCATGTTATGACCAAGCCAAGACAATCTTTTCTGAATACTCATCATTAGTTGTCTATGTGAACCTTTATCTTTAAACACTTGCTCATTTGACTCTTTTTCTGTCCCTCACTATCTTTGCACCCCACCATAGCACTACATCTCAAAAACTGTTAATTTAATTTTCATCTTGATTGTTTAGCGTCCACGTGTCAGAGCCGTACAATGTTTTCGGCCAAAGATGTGTTTTGCGAAGGTCAATATTGATATTATTCGTTGGTAGAAGTTATTGTTTCTGACGGAAAGTGTTTTTCTTGCTACTGTGATCTAAAATCTAATTTCAACCTCACAGCGGGCATCGTCTACAGAATAATTTGTCTCAAATATGAAAACCTCAGTACCTGTTCTATAATGTGTCCTTTGGTGCTAATATATAATCTTTGAGCTTTTTTTTTGCTTTTACCATCGCATTTGTCTTATTACCCTTAATCCTTATATCAAATGTCTTTACTGTGTCGTTGGTCCTGGTTAGTAGTGAAATTATTTCTCTGTTTCTTCTATGATGTCTTGATCATCCTCAATTGGATGACATATTTTGCTCTCTATTTATGTGGACCATATGCTGTGATTTCTAGTGGCTTCTGTCATCATCACATCCGAATACAGATTAAAAAGGCTTTGACCATAGACTAGCCTGTCTCACTCCTTTCTTGATTTATGCTGTGTTTATTGTTCCCTCTCTGAATGCTGTTTGATTTTTATACATGATCAGTATTAGTTTAACAATATCCCAATCCACTCTAAGCTATTGTAAAAGAGGGAAAGGTGTGTTCCGTGGCACCATGTCAATGGTTTCAAACTAAACGACAAAAAAGCATAAGGCAAAGCCAAGTCTGTATTTAATACTCAAAGAGCAAGCCTACAGAAAGTTCACTCATAGACTTTCCCAAATCGATTCTAGCCTCCAGGTATCGAAATAATACGATGGATACAAGTAAATATATTTGTAAAAATCGATTTGCTTTTCGATACAAGTTTTACTTATACTAAGATTGTGTGTGGTTTTTGTTACTACAGGATTGTCATTCTGTTTATTCCCCGAAGAATTGGTGTATTGACCTTTTTTTTTTTTTTTTTTTTTTTTTCATTTTTTTAATTTTTTTAATTTTTTTTTAAATTTTGCTTTCGAGGATCCTTTACAATTGAATATATTAATATGTCCCACAAGTAGCGGCTGTGTACACAATGTCAGCTTTCTAGGTTATGGAAATCTGGTTAAAATAAGATAAATAAAAGTTAACGCAAATGGACGATGGACACTTTAAGTAAAATAACTTGCTAAGAGAGATGATTTAGGGGTATCGGTCAATTAGGGCCCCTCAAAAGGATGCTATCATTGAACTAGCACCTCTCACACCTAGCTAACACAACTAGGGGAATGTGAACTTGTCAACGTATTTATCTGCTTGTCAATCATGAATGTCTTCTGAGTTAGTAACACAATGATTGATATAGTATTTTTTGTACTTATCATAACAGTTACCTGGGCACCAATTGGCCAACTTTGTCTATTGGTGAGTACAACAGACGTGCGGGCGGCTCAAAGGGCAAGTTCGTGACGTCATCCTACAAGGTGTCGGTGCATCCGGACTACAGTAGAATCACTTTCAGTAAGTCAGAGGTTCAAGGTCACACCGTGTCACAAATTGAAGAAATAGTCAAAAGAGCAAGTTTTAAATTGTCAAGTTGTCTCAAGGCAAGTAGTGCCGTGAGGTATGGGAAGTTGATAGAGAAGTGGTTTCAGGCAAAACAAGTTTATCATAGTGCGCCTGTCACAATGTAGGAGGCTTTGACTTTCACTTTGGAAAAACATTTTGAGATTATCTGAAACATTATTTGATAGTGACAGTTTTTATTCCATTACGACTTTAACATACAGATTTGCTCCTGGGCATGCTCCATTCACAGCCTATGGGATGTCACACCCCAGTTGCCTTGCAAGATATTTGTTTACGGGAAAAACTTTGGGAGTAAAATCTGAGGAAAATCTGCAACCTGTGTTATCTTCAGTCTTCTCGATAATTTCTTGCCACTCGCCAAAAGTAGCCAAGGACGAGAGAGTGAGCTTGACAAATGGCGCAGTTTCAGCAAACACAGCAAACGGAAAATATTGTCCACTCGGCTGAACACAGAGAGGGCTCATCATCACAGGTGAAGGACGAACATCATCGGCATCATCCCTGTCGTTACGCCAACATAAATAATTTGGTACATTAATGCAGCCACACAACCGGGTACGCCACTGGAAGTTTTTGTCAGAAGGTTCATGTGTGACTTCTTTTTCTTCTTCTTCTTCTTCTACTTCTTCCTCTTCTTCTTCTTCTTCTCCTTTTTCTTCTTCTTCTTCTCGTTCCCACCGTTTAAATGGTGTGGTCCAATTCTTGAGTTTAAAAGTGGCTGTTTTGGGGGTAATCATTGTTGTCCTAAGTGACGATTTCAGATGTTGTGTCTCATCGTATATGGACCAGATCAGTTGCTCCGCTCAATCAAGGCAGGGATAATTGTCTCTCGTTTGGTCGACTTTCCCTATGGCTTGGATAAGGGGCTTCTATTCTAGGAAGGTGATTCTTTGTTCTTTGTGTTCTCGAGTTGGTCCCTTCTTTGCTAACCTATCTGGGGTCTGATTGTTTCACATGCCAGAGTGTGATAGTATCCATTGTACCCTTCTCTTGACTTTTAGTTCGCCTAAGACAGTTGGAAGCTCTGGCAGTTTATCTTCAGACCTGAACTGACATTTGAACTCAAGGGAATACAGCCTGCAGGAATTGGCATGTCATGTTGGTTACATTTTCTGTAGAAATGTTTCATGCTTGTACTACAGCCGAGTAGTTTGAAGTTCAAATGTGTGTGTATGTGTATATGTGTGTGTGTGTGTGAGTGTATGTATGTGTATGTGTATGTATATATATGTATATATATATATCTAGGGAACGGAAACGCTAGACCGGTCAGTTACAACATGCTGGTCAGAAAATCGCGTCAGGGTCAGGCACAGTACACTGACCAAGACCACAGTCCCTCTTCCATGAAGCGTTCCATAGAAACAGGTTGTTTTCAAGGCAGAATGGCTGACGAGATGCGGGTCAACGTTATTCCCGTAGTAGTTGGCGTTACGAAGATGAAGTCAAGCATAGCAAAACGGCCTGGAAGACCCTGGTCCATATTTTGCAGTGCGCTCAGAATGTGAGGAAAGCTACTGCAACCCGCCACTTAATGCCGATTTCATGGCGCACACAATGGTAAACTTACTCATTGTGGGCATTAAATAACCACAACAAAAACATATATATTTATATATGTTCAATAACATTTTGACTCTACGGACTCGAATCTCTGACCTGTGGTATGGGTAATTGTCCATGTTTAACAGCCGTACGTTGCAATGAGAAAAACGCAGGTTCTCAAATGTTTAACATTTGTTGTTTTACTGGTTATCTGTCTCAGTTGCATTAGGCTGGGAAGACTCTGCATTACCATGGCCAATATTCTTATGATTTCCTTTAATAAACCCTTGTAAATCAGTCTCTGACTGGACTGTGGTCTGACTCGCTGGTCGATGTGTTGATGTTCGATAGAAATCTTAGATTTTCGAATGTGTTGTTATCTAGGAACATGTAGATACTAAATTATATACGGAGCTCACCAAATAGTGTGGGCCTATGGGCCTTGACGTTGTCTTCATAGTTGCCTTCGATAGATCTCTTCTTTCAAACAAGAAACTTTGATTAGGCCGTATGCTATTTTTGTGGAGTTAACATAAAGCGTTCATGTTCAACAGTTTGTTTTTTGTTCCTGGACATCCAAGGCAGATGTTCGTGTATAGAAAATGGGTTCTCTTACAGTGGAGGGGTTTGGTCTTAGAGTGGAGGGGGTTGGTGTTACATTAGAAGGGGTTGGTCTTAGATTAAAGGTTGCTGATCTTAGAGTGGAGCGGGGTGGTGTTACATTAGAAGGGGTTGGTCTTAGATTAAAGGTTGCTGATCTTAGAGTGGAGGGGGTTGGTGTTACATTAGAAGGGATTGGTCTTATATTAAAGGTTGCTGATCTTAGAGTGGAGCGGGTTGGTGTTACATTAGAAGGGGTTGGTCTTAGATTAAAGGTTGCTGATCTTAGAGTGGAGCGGGTTGGTGTTACATTAGAAGGGGTTGGCCTTAGATCAAAGGTTGCTGATCTTAGAGTGGAGGGGGTTGGTGTTACATTAGAAGGGGTTGGTCTTATATTAAAGGTTGCTGATCTTAGAGTGGAGGGGGTTGGTCTTAGAGTGGAGGAGTACAGAGAAGATGGTTGGTCATTCAGAGAATTTGATTGCTAATTCAACAAGATCAACAACATTTAAAAAATAAAAGTCCCAAAAGAAATCAGTGTTTCATTACCCCAGTGTAAGCCAGCTCTTGCCATTTGTACCTGTTCTATTATATTGTGGGAGTTTGTTCTAAAACTTTCTGTCAAACCAGCTAGGCCATTACACTCACTACGCGAGTGTGACGGAAAGAGACGGTATGTTGAATCTTCCACCCTGGTATAAATATTACACAATGGTTAGGAAAGTTAATGTATTTGTTTCTATGTGATTGTGATAGCTATACTCCACCATTTGTGTCTCTCAGGTTACGACATTGCCATCTTAAGGCTAAACATGCCAATACCGCTAGAGCACTACGAGTGTATGCACCCGATATGTCTACCTGATGCCGGACAAGTACTCAAAGTTGGGCACACCTGTACAGTGGCTGGGTGGGGATCTACTTCAAGAACTACAGGTGAGATCTACGGCCATAATGATATTAGAACGTGCGTGTGTAAGTGTGTCTGTGTGTGACTGTAAAATCTCTTTTGACACTCGGCTCTTGCTTCATTCACTGAGACACATTCAGTGTCTCTCTCGCTCCACTCCTATACACATCTGGACTGCCCTAATCCTGTCTCTCGCTCCACTCCTATACACATCTGGAGTGCCCTAATCCTGTCTCTCTCTCCACTCCTATACACATCTGGAGTGCCCTAATCCTGTCTCTCGCTCCACTCCTATACACATCTGGAGTGCCCTAATCCTGTCTCTCGCTCCACTCCTATACACATCTGGAGTGCCCTAATTGTGTCTCTCGCTGCACTAACATACAGCCCGTATTTCTTTTTACCTTGGCCTCTCGCTCCTCTCACACATACAATCACTCTCTTCACCCTGGTCTCTCGCTCCTCTCACATATACAATCACTCTGTTCACCCTTGTCTCTCGATCCACTCCCACATACCATGACTCTCTTGTCCATGGCCTATCGCTACATTAACATACAGCCAATCACTCTCTTCACCCTGGCCTCTCGCTCCGCTGACACATACCATCACTCTCTTCACCCTGGCCTCTCGCTCCGCTGACACATACCATCACTCTCTTCACCCTGGCCTCTCTCCACTCATACATACCATCACTCTCTTCACCCTGGCCTCTCTCCACTCATACATACCATCACTCTCTTCACCCTTTCCTCTCTCCACTCATACATACCATCACTCTCTTCACCCTGTCCTCTCTCCACTAATACATACCATCACTCTCTTCAACCTGGCCTCTCGCTCCGCTGACACATACCATCACTCTCTTCACCCTGGCCTCTCTCCACTCATACATACCATCACTCTCTTCACCCTGGCCTCTCTCCACTCATACATACCATCACTCTCTTCACCCTTTCCTCTCTCCACTCATACATACCATCACTCTCTTCACCCTGTCCTCTCTCCACTAATACATACCATCACTCTCTTCAACCTGGCCTCTCGCTCCGCTGACACATACCATCACTCTCTTCACCCTGGCCTCTCTCCACTCATACATACCATCACTCTCTTCACCCTGTCCTCTCTCCACTCATACATACCATCACTCTCTTCACCCTGTCCTATCTCCACTCATACATACCATCACTCTCTTCACCCTTTCCTCTCTCCACTCATACATACCATCACTCTCTTCACCCTGGCCTCTCGCTCCGCTGACACATACCATCACTCTCTTCACCCTGGCCTCTCTCGACTCATACATACCATCACTCTCTTCACCCTTTCCTCTCTCCACTCATACATACCATCACTCTCTTCACCCTGTCCTATCTCCACTCATACATACCATCACTCTCTTCACCCTGGCCTCTCTCCACTCATACATACCATCACTCTCTTCACCCTGTCCTCTCTCCACTCATACATACCATCACTCTCTTCACCCTTTCCTCTCTCCACTCATACATACCATCACGCTCTTCACCGTGTCCTCTCTCCACTCAAACATACCATCACTCTCTTCACCCTGTCCTCTCTCCACTCAAACATACCATCACTCTCTTCACCCTGTCCTATCTCCACTCATACATACCATCACTCTCTTCACCCTGGCCTCTCTCCACTCATACATACCATCACTCTCTTCACCCTGTCCTCTCTCCACTCATACATACCATCACTCTCTTCACCCTTTCCTCTCTCCACTCATACATACCATCACGCTCTTCACCGTGTCCTCTCTCCACTCAAACATACCATCACTCTCTTCACCCTGTCCTCTCTCCACTCAAACATACCATCACTCTCTTCACGCTGTCCTCTCTCCACTCATACATACCATCACTCTCTTCACCCTGTCCTCTCTCCACTCATACATACCATCACTCTCTTCACCCTGTCCTCTCTCCACTCATACATACCATCACTCTCTTCACCCTGTCCTCTCTCCACTCATACATACCATCACTCTCTTCACCCTGTCCTCTCTCCACTCATACATACCATCACTCTCTTCACCATGTCCTCTCTCCACTCATACATACCATCACTCACTTCACCCTGTCCTCTCTCCAATCAAACATACAATCACTCTCTTCATTCTGTCCTCTCTCCACTCATACATACCATCACTCTCTTCACCCTGTCCTCTCTCCACTCATACATACCATCACTCTCTTCACCCTGTCCTCTCTCCACTCAAACATACAATCACTCACTTCACCTTGGTCTCTCGCTCCACTAAACATACCATCACTCTCTTCAGCCTGTCCTCTCTCCACTCATACATACCATCACTCTCTTCACCATGTCCTCTCTCCACTCATACATACCATCACTCTCTTCACCCTGTCCTCTCTCCACTCATACATACCATCACTCTCTTCACCCTGTACTCTCTCCACTCATACATACCATCACTCTCTTCACCCTGTCCTCTCTCGACTCATACATACCATCACTCTCTTCAGCCTGTCCTCTCTCCACTCATACATACCATCACTCTCTTCACCTTGTCCTCTCTCCACTCATACATACCAGCACTCTCTTCAGCCTGTCCTCTCTCCACTCATACATACCATCACTCTCTTCACCCTGTCCTCTCTCCACTCATACATACCAGCACTCTCTTCAGCCTGTCCTCTCTCCACTCATACATACCATCACTCTCTTCACCCTGTCCTCTCTCCACTCATACATACCATCACTCTCTTCAGCCTGTCCTCTCTCCACTCATACATACCATCACTCTCTTCACCCTGTCCTCTCTCCACTCATACATACCATCACTCTCTTCACCCTGTTCTCTCTCCACTCAGTCATGATAATTCTCATCCCACTTTTCTAATAGGCCTCTTACATACACAAATTTATTTCCCCTGTATTATTCCTCCTCTCACAGACACACATGCCGTCTGCTCACCCTCTACTCTTCCGCCTCATACAGACACCGGCTGTCTCCTCACCCTCTATACTTCCTCCTCATACAGACACACCGACTGTCTCCTCACGCTCTAATCTTCCTCCTCATACAGACACATCGGCCTTATTCTCATCCTCTACTCTTCCTCCTCCAATAGACACACCGACCGTCTCCTCACCCTCCTTGATGAAGACCCAGATAAACATTCTGGAAGACAGTGTGTGTAAGAACAAGTACGGGAACTTCTTCAACGGTCGCTCCCAGATCTGTGCTGGAGACCTCAATGGGAGAACCGACTCATGTGTGGTAAGTAAACATATCAACATATCTAGCAGCGAGTTAAGTGGATACTTAGATACTTTCCTTGTCTTGGACACCACATTATACATTCTTTGTCCTTTTATTTCTTGTCGCTTGTCCTGTTTTGTCTTTCAGATTCAGATTATGAAGAGATCTTCAGAACTAGTCCTGCTTTGAAATTCAGCGCCTAAAATATTTCCGTAAAGCCACCTTTTAGTGGTCTGCCTTTGGTTTTGAATCCGTTGTATCTAAATTTAATTGCTTCATCATCCATTACATTTCCAAAGTTCAGTCACTTTGATTGCCTTATCTTTCCACCTCAGATCATCAGATGGGATGGGTCTTGTGTTGCTCCACAGTTGCATTTCTCATCATTATGTGGTCTGGGTCTTGTGTTGCTCCACAGTTGCATGTCTCATCATTATGTGGTCTGGGTCTTGTGTTGCTCCACAGTTGCATGTCTAATTATCATGTGGTCTGGGTCCTGTGTTGCTCCACAGTTGCATGTCTAATTATCATGTGGTCTGGGTCTTGTGTTGCTCCACAGTTGCATGTCTCATCATTATGTGGTCTGGGTCTTGTGTCGCTCCACAGTTGCATGTCTCATCATCATGTGGTCTGGGTCTTGTGCTGCTCCACAGTTGCATGTCTAATTATCATGTGGTCTGGGTCTTGTGTTGCTCCACAGTTGCATGTCTAATTATCATGTGGTCTGGGTCTTCTGTTGCTCCACAGTTGCATGTCTAATTATCATGTGGTCTGGGTCTTGTGTTGCTCCACAGTTGCATGTCTAATTATCATGTGGTCTGGGTCTTGTGTTGCTCCACAGTTGCATGTCTCATCATGCGTATATCCCCATCTCTTAAAGTTCTTCCAGCATCGGGATACACTAAGTGGGAGTCTGTTTAGAAACTTCCAATGCAACTATTGTCCAGTCACCCGTTCAAGGGTGAAGAAGAGTCTTTGCAGCTCTAGATTGCTGGCGCTGATGCTAGCAGTTAACTATGAGTCGATGACCGATGTAGCCCATGTGCTGCTCAGCATCCTGATCCCAACCCGCAGATTTTCTTGTCTTGGCTTTGTTCGTTCTCAATCTCCCGATACCAAACCCTGACACGGGACTAAGAGGCAAAATGTGGTCCAGAGAACGGAATGCGTTGTGTCTAAGTGCTTCCGCTTTCTTTTTGTTTTTTTTGTAGAGTTTGCCTTCATTAGTCTTTGGTGGACTCCATCCTTTATGTAATGCAGCAGGTTGTCTTTTCTGTTAGGAGATACTGTCCTTAGTTGACCTACCCTCCAGGGCTCTGAAGATTTATCTTGGTAGAATTGTTCTCTCCTAGGTGGTCTGTCTTTCTTGACTCTTGAGCATCATCTGCCCGGTTGATACCAACCTTAATCTGGGCCCTCTCAAGTGACCTATCCGGCATGGGTGGCCCTACCAAAAACAAACGTTACGGCCGGCATAGCTCACTGAATCACTTGGGGCGCGCAAGCTCGCCCACCTCGACAAGGTGAGTGTCCTCATCAATGTGGGTCGAGAGTTGCGGAGAAGGGGAGGGGGAAGTGAGGACATTGTGGAATAATTCAAACTTAATGTTGGTGAAAAAAAGGATGAGAATTTACATTAGAGATTAACAAGTGCGACAATCATGAAAATATAGCCTGTAATCTACTGAGCGGTTAATGCGCTTGCCTTCCACGGCTATTTTATTGAATTTTTAACATCGTTGAGACAAATGATTACAAGACTTTGTTAGTTACGGAAGGTCATGTAGCAGTGAATGGAACTTGTCAGCTCTGCTTTCTTAAAAATCGACGTGATTGCACTACGGCAAATTCAAAAGTGTTATGTCGTTCCCAGCGAGTGGTATAGAGCAGTGTTTCCCAACATTTTTACACTCGCAGACCTGTTAAAATATGAACAATTGTTCACTGATCTGTTAAAATATGAACAATTGTTCACTGATCTGTTAAAATATGAGCAATTGTTCACTGACCGGTCAAAATAGAACAATTGTTCACGGACGCATCGTTGAAGCTGAAACCAAAAAGTGCGGAGAACTCACTCCAGATCCCTGGACATGGAGCCAGGACGGGTCCAAATTATCCTTGGAGGTTCCAAGGTTAACGAAGAAAAGTGAGCAGTCGGCAACAGAGCAAACAATCCACGTTGTACAGGAGCTCAAGAGACAGTATCCTAGCAACTTTTGGACACACGTGTACACAGATGGATCTGCCTAGGTAAACGATAAATGTGGAGGCAGTGGAATCTACATCGAATACTGCAATATCGACATAGAAAATCACTTCAAACCATCAGGAGGGACTTGTACCAATTTCAGAGCTAAAGCGAGAGCTGTTCATGCAGCAATTAAAATTCTTATCAACCAAAACCTAACTACAAGGAAAATGTTCTTTCTAACAGAAACCAGGAGTGTACTACAAGCCATCTCAATCTACAAACGCCATAGATTCTCACATGAAATAAAATGCAACATAGGATTGCTGTCGGAAAAAAACAGATTTAGTCCTTTAATAGATTCCGGCTCACTTTGAGATCCATTTTAATGCGAAAGAAGACGAGCTCGGAAAAAATCGGAGGTGGCGGCAAGTAGATTCCTAATCCACAGAGCTATAAAGAAGAAAAGATACTCATCAAACGATCTCTGAGGACAGAATTGAAAGACCAGGACAAAGAATACAAGCCAGAAAATTACAGCAAAGGCAAACTTGGCAGAGATGGACGAACAACGATCTTCAGAGAGAACATGACATTGTAGACTCAAGGCCCACCTCCACAGAATAGATCTCAAATACACTACCGCCTACGATTGTGGAGCACCCAAGCAAACACCATAACATATTCTGCAAGAATGCCCTTCCTATGTAAACCAAAGCGTAGCAGTCTGGCCTGGGGAAGTGACCATGCTCACAAACCTGTGGGGAACCGTCGAAGACCTGAAACGCAGTCTCCTTTGTGAACCTCACCGGACTAGAAGCAGAGCATCAGTTGATCGATTAAGAAGAAGTTCAAGGACCTCATGAAAATAGGAACAAATTGTTCACGGACCGGTGAACATCGGAATATTTTTCGCGAACTTCTCAGACAGAAAAAAAAGAATCCCATAATATTTGTAATATTTTGTGTGTTATTTTTAAATGTATTGTTTTAAATAAAAATTCTTTAGTCATTTAAAATAACCATAATTCGAGTGGTAAATAGATAAAAAGTTCATCAGTAATTTCCTTTTTTGCGGACCGGCAGGAAACTTCTGCTGGCCGGCAGCGGTCCACAGACCGCCGTTTGGAAAACCCTTATGTAGAGTATAGATATTGATTATTACTGCTAATTACTTGTTCGTACACTGTCCTGCTCGGTTCTCCCTGCTGGACCTGCGTATGTTTGCAAAGCCTGCGATCTGTGCATCGAAGGTTTATCGACTGTTGTATATTCATTGAAAAGATGATCGTTGGTTAACTTCAAAGTGTCACCTTTTATCTATTGTCAAAGTCCCAACTGCGAGTGTCCCTTACACCAGGGTGTCAGTTCTGTCATTCCCGCAAACCTCATCTGTGGCAAGACCCGTCCTTCTGTACCCTCTGAAGCACGGATTGAGAGTCATAGCACTTGCCAAATGACTTCACACAGGCTGAGACCTGGTGCATTGAAATCTCTTAACACTTCATCTCTGTTAATAGCTTGTTTTCTCAATAAAATGTAGAAGAAGCCAAGTGGTATGCAGGGATCATTGTGTGTGACAAGGACAAGAATAGCCCCACTGCCACACATAGAGCAATTTCGTAAGAGATGACTAACTGTGTGACATGGCACCGGCGATGATATGGAACTGAGACCGCGGTCCCCCGTCATGCGCATGCTCGGGATGTGAAGAAAGCTACTGCAACCCGACACTTAACGTTTTCTTCAGGACGCACAAAAGAGTCACCTTCTCATTATGAGCATTAATCTACAGCATCCGCGATGATTAGGTGTTTATTTAGAGCAGAATAGATGGCGCCTAACAGACTGCGGGTCTACTTTTCTCTAGTATTTGACTCTATTAAGACGGACTCGCACATCGGTTAACCACAATTGTCTCAATCCAGTGGAGTAATAAGCTGCTCGAGCCTAGCCCACTAAGCAGGACATCCTCATCCCCTTTACATCCAGCTCACACCAGAGCTGGGACCTGCACAGCGACATCTGCCCCTGCAGAAGCACATGTCGACTAAGAACTAAGTATATCGAAGAAGCTCCGAAAACCTGGCATTTGTGTGTGTGTGTTTGTGTGATGTCCTCTGCACAGCGAAGCTGGCGCCTGACACCAGCCAGCACACGCCTCGACACACACACGCGCGTTGCTAAGTTCGAATCTGTTTTTGTTTAAGGTAAATAATCGTTTAATTGTAGTGTTTTTCCTATTACTTTGTTCCCCCGGGGAAAATTATATGGATTGGAAATATAGGTCGGCTGTACCGACAGTCGTTACTTTAAATGCAGGCTAGACTTTTGTTTAATTCAGTTCAGTTCAAGAGCCATCTTCACATCGAAGCTCGGCTGCAATTGTTACCCTATTTCTTAGCCTAATGTGCAATCTGAGAGGTTTTTTCCAGTCCATTACTTGATGCTGTCCATCCAATTAAAAAGTTGTTTGCCTCTTCGAAGACTGCCTTCCACCCTATCTTCCTTTATGGTCTTCAGCAAGAAGGCATGTCTTGTTATATGGTGAAAATATGTTTATCTAACCCTGATTTCAGTCATTCATTCTCTTTTCTTATTCCGAGATATCACCTTTCATTCCGAGATATCACATTTCATTCCGAGATTTCATCTTTCATTCCGAGATATCACCTTCCGGTTATATCATCTTCCTGTCCGAGTTATCACATTTCGGTCCATGAACTGTCGGGATTGGACATTACTCTTTGACAACTTCATGTGTTCAGATTAGCTTCCACTAGCCTTTTGTTGTCACCAGACTACATGTGAGGCAGAAGGTGGTTTCAGATCTTACTCTTTCTTGTCCTATACAAACAACCATATTTAGATTACTGTCTTTAATTAGTCAGACATTTCTGGATATGGCGTCAAAGGCTCGCACCATGTCGCTTTTATAGTTAGTAATGACAGTCCTTCCGCAAGAAGAGCAATAATTGACTGTTTGCTGTCAGAAGCTAAGTTTTGTATCTCTTTGGAGCATTTTGCTAGCATGTAAAGCTCATCCAAAACTCAAAGCAAGACATAAGTGACCTCACTTTGTGTTCAACTTGTGTGCATTATTAATCTGCTGACACCAGCTTAAGTAAAGAGCCAGTCATGCTTGTAGGTGAGTCTCTGAAAGATAAGTTGTGGACACCTTGTCATATTTGGGTAGCTTCATTGATGCTTAAGTGGGCACAGCGGTAGATATAAGTGCTAGAATTAGATTATTAAGTTGCAATGACCACCGACAACACACAATCTCAACATAAGTTTACAGTAGATGGTGAGGAAATAGATCAGGTCATGCATTTTGAATATCTGGGATCCAGAATTAACAAGAATGGCGACTGATCGAAAGAAATCAGAAGAAGAATAGCCATGGCAATGTAGAGACTGGTCAGCCTGGAGAAATTATGGCAGAGCACCAACACAACGACAAAAGGAAAAGTCTTAAGATCCTGTTTTTCCTGTGACAGCTTATGGCTGCGAATCATGAACGATGCCCAAAACGTCTAGACAAAGAGTCGAATCCTTCGAGTCAAAATTTTTCAGAAAGAATCTCAGAATACCCTGGCCGGAGAAAAAGACAAATGTACACATTTGGCAAGAGTTGAACATAGAGGAGAACTGATTTATCAATTCCATTATGGCCATCAAGAGACACAACGGTCTCGAGAGAACAGTGATGGAAGGTATGGTTCCAGACAAGAGAAGAAGGGTTAGACCAAGAAAACAATGGTACCAAGATATCCAAGAATGCCTGGGTATGACCGTGGCCGAGGCTGGAGTTTTGGAAAGGAAACTAGCTTCTTTCAGACAGACTGTGATGGGAGCGACGTTCTATAAAGGACATGCTACATGATGATGAGTGTCATCAGTACGGAGCAGAAACAAAGAAATACAATAGAGACTCTAATCGTTCGTCAATTAATGTTTACAGAGAAAAATTGGCCTAGGTTGGCAAGACATACTGGAGAACTAAGACCAAGTGGACAACAACAATCAGTAGAGCAACAGATCAAATGTAGGAAATGGAGTTGAATAGGACACACAATATGGAAGTCAAATAAAACGTGGCCAGGCAGGCCATGACATAGAATCTACAGAGGAAGATAAAGAGTATCTTGAACACCTGTTTTAGACGCTAAGGCTAAATGAGAGGGCTCGACTTCACCGCCGCCGGTCTTCCCATATGGCTCAATTTCTCTCCCCAGAACGGTATCCCCGCCTGCTGATAGTATCGCACAAAGCACGAACTCCATAGCTCCTGCGATGAACCCAGGGATCTGCGGAAAAAATTCGAACCCCGACCATCTGAACACCAGGCAAACGGCTTGATCACTTCGCCAGAGAGACACCCCCCTCCCTCCATATCCCCCTCCTTTCAAAGAAAGAGGAGTAGACCAAAAAACACCTGGAGAAAGTTCTGTGAAAATTAGCTCAGGTCCCTGCACATCAACTGGAGAGTGGCAGAAGGTGCAGCTGGGGACAGAACTTGCTGAAAGAGGGTTATCAATGGGCTGTGCTTCGAAAGGAGAGAAGGGCATTGAAGATGATGACTAACACCAATCACTCCCCTGACTACTCTTATCACAAATCCTGAATATACATAAACATGCCTTGTATCAGGACGTTCAGTCGAGATTGTGTACGTGGGCTAGAACAGTGACAACTATCTAACCATTTTGTTTATTGTGTTGTTGCAGGGAGACTCCGGGGGACCGTTGATGTGCTCTATGACTGATGTCAATGGTACTGTGTCTAAAGAGACGAGTGTGCAGTTTCTTATGGGCGTAATCTCTTCAGGAGCAAGTCCATGCGCACAGCCCGGCACTCCAGCATTATATACTGACATGCACGAAGTTCTAGACTGGGTTCAATCTAAGATCAAGTCCTAATATAAGCACTTAGATTAAAGAGAGAAAATACATCGTGTTTCATTTTTGTGTTCAGTTAGAAAGGGCGAAGGTCCCTCGTGGTATGTTTTTTAAACAACGTCTCATCAAACAAAGCGGGTTGTTTGATTTCTCTTCAAATACCTTTACTTAATGAATCATCTCTTTTGATATTGTCTCATCTTCAACAATATTTTCAAATAGTCTCTTCAATGAATATCTTTAACAAATCGTGTCTTTATAAACAGTCTCTTCAGATAGTGTCTTTTTGAGTACTGTCTCTACAAAGACCGTATTTTCAAATACCATCTTCAGATATCGTCTCTTCATTACCCGTCTCTACATAAACAATCGTTTCGTAAAGCGTTTCTTCAAATACTGTCTCTTCATAAATACTGTCTGTTCAGATAGCGTCTTTTCATATACTGTTTCTTCAGATACTTCTCTCCTCTAATAGTGACCACAAAGTATGAATCTACTGTCCTGCTCATACCGGGGTTCAGAGCAATTAAAGTGCTGACAGTATGGCTTCACAAGCTCCCATCATGGGCACATTAGAGATGGATAAAAGTGACATATTGAAATCAATCAATGACCGCCTGCTGGATGAGGACACCGCAATAGATGAAGCAGCAATCCACAGACTCCAAAGTTTCGACATTACACGAGGTTCGAGCGGAGTGGAGCGCATGAGAGGACAGAGCAGGAGAGTGTACAACCAGTGACCTACAGGGAACATCAGCATCCATACCTTTTGTCAATTGATGAGAGAGACTGATCACCTATGGGTATGCCCGGTGTGCAGTGAAGTCGATTCTTAGAAACAAAAACAGAAATACTGACCACAAGTGCCTCTTCAAATACTTATATTTGGGAGACCGTATCTTCAAATAACGCCTCTTCCTATACCCTGTATCCTTGGGATATTAAGACATGGAATCTCTCTCATCACTTCTTCTTCTTCTTCTTCTCCTTTTTCTTTTTCTTCTTCTTCTGCTTCTACTTCTTCTAATTGTTACTTTTCTTCTTCTTCTTCTTCTTCTTCTTCTTCTTCTTCTTCTTCTTCTTCTTCTTCTTCTTCTTCTTCTTCTTCTTCTTCTTCTTCTTCTTCGTGCTACTCTTCGTCTTTGTCTTTTTCTTCTTATTCTTCTTCCTCTTCTTTTTCGTCTTCTTTTTTTTTCTTCTGCGTCGCATTCTTCTCTTTTTTCTTTTTCTTCTTTATCTTCTTCTACTCCTCCTTGTGTTACTTTTCTTCTTTTTCTTCTTCTTCTTTTTCTTCTTCTTCTTCTTCGTGTTACTCTTCGTCTTTTTTTTTCTTCTTTTTCTTCTTCTTTTTCATCTTCTTCTTCTTCTCCTTCATTTTTCTTCTGCGTCGCATTCTTCTTTTTTCTATTTTTCTTCTTCCTCTTCTTCTACTTCTCCTTCTTGTTACTTTTCTTCTGTTTTTTCTTCTTCTTCTTCTTCATTATCTTCTTCTTCTTGTTACTCTTATTCTTTTTCTTCTTCTTCTTCTTCTTCATTATCTTCTTCTTCTTGTTACTCTTATTCTTTTTCTTCTTTTTCTTCTTCTTCTTGTTTGTCCTGAAAACTACGATGTGACGTCGTGTTGCAGTTTTACAGCGAGGCTGCGATATATTTGCCTTTCGGTCCGATACATCCAATATTGACTGCATTTTTTAGTTCTGGGTTCCCTTTCTCCTGTGATCCATAATCTTTTAGCCAGACTACATTAGTGCAGCCTGTATCCAGGGTCGCCACATGTATGAATAATTGGGTATGTTTCCGCTATTATTCGCTGACCCTGATGTCAGCAACGAACTATGAGCCACTGACTTTGTGTCAACTCATTCGCTGTACCGCATTTTCAGCTCCCTTCATCACTTCAAGATAGCAGACTCAAGGGAGGATTAACCATGAGCAGTTGAAACTCCCTTACCATAACCAGAACCGCAATGCCACGTAACCTTGAGGGTAGGAGATAGGTGTTTAAGACAACTTGACAATGAAAACTGTAGACTGGGAAGAGAAAATCATAAACAAGAGCTTGAGTAATGTACTGAAGATTGCCAAAGAACAGACAAAGCATGTGAAATTTGTTATTTCCTAGAAAGACACAATGTGGAATCAAGGACACTGATTAAATCGGTAGGCGTCGTCCAAAGGTCTAAGTAGAAACAATAAAGTTATGAATAAATAAATGCACACGCTGAGTATGACTTGGGAATATAACGGATTGGTGGATGTGTTTCATGAATTGGTGGATGTCTTTCATGAATTGGTGGATGTGTTTCATGAATTGGTGGATGTGTTTCATGAATTGGTGGGTGTGTTTCATGAATTGGTGGATGTGTTTCATGAATTGGTGGGTGTGTTTCATGAATTGGTGGATGTGTTTCATGAATTGGTGGATGTGTTTCATGAATTGGTGGATGTGTTTCATGAATTGGTGGATGTGTTTCATGAATTGGTGGATGTGTTTCATGAATTGGTGAATGTGTTTCATGAATTGGTGGATGTGTTTCATGAATTGGTGGGTGTGTTTCATTAATTGGTGGATGTGTTTTATGAACTGGTTTATGTGTTTCTAGGTTTAGTGGTTGTGATTTATGGATTGGGTGGTGTGTTTCATGAATTGGTGAATGTGTTTCATAAATTGATGGATGTAAATGAATGTTTCCAAACCGGCGGTCTGTGCACCGCTGTCGCTCCACAGAAATGGACCGCCGGTCCACAATAAGGTTGTTGGATTTCACCACTTAACTGCGGAGTTCGCCTATAATGTAAACAGCCAACATATACTGATCAGACAAGTTAGTTAGTGTCAGGGAAAATATACTGGCCAAGACCCTCACTCCGGCTTTCTCGTAGCCCTCCCTGGGAACTGGCTGTTTTATGAGCTTATTAAAGGAGCAAAGCATACTGGGTAGGGTGCCTGGAAAAAGAGGCAGAGGCAGACCGAGGAAAATATGGACATTAAATAGGCTCTGGGATTGTCAGTGGCAGACGTGGGAATGTTGTCCAGGGATTTGAATGTTTTACAGATTGGCTCTCTTGAAAGCGACATTCTGCAAAGTCATGCAACTTGATGATGATGATTGTTTTCTCGAAAAGTTCAAGACGTTCTATTATTAGCATTTTTTATTTACTGTTTGGTTTCTAGTTATTTTAAATAACTATACAATTTTCATTTAATAATATTAAAATTAAAACGAGTGCACAACGTGTTATAGAAATAGTGGTTTGTTTTTTATTCTGTAGGAGCGGTCAGCAAACAATTTGTCCTATTTTCACGTGTCCGCAGGTATAAAAACGTTGGGAAACACTATAATTTGGGGATTTGTTGAATGGATTAGGTATTTGTTGAATGGGTTACGTGATTTGTTGAATAGGTTAGGTGATTTGTTGAATGGATTAATTCATTTGTTGAATGGAGTAAAAAATTTGTTGAATTTGTTGGTGGATGTGTTTTATGGACTGGGTGTATTTCAGGGATTGTTAAATGTGTTTCATGGATTGGGTGATTTGCTATATAGATTGGTGGATGTTTTTCAGAGATTGATTGGTATATGTTTAAGGATTAGTGGATTTTAAAATGTAATTAATCATTATGTTCGCCTAGGGATGTAGGGCCCGATGTGTCGATCGACCACTTCTATGTCCAACTGCCGAGGCTTGTAGCCAAACCACGTTCACTGCCGAAGGAAAAACTCCTATCTGTCAGAGCCATGTAGAAACCAAGATGGCCTATCCCACGCCTCCAGCTGGCCGATGGGAGACCGTTGTTACACATAGCAGACGTGGACATTGTTTGGTGAGCCAGTACTTCCTGGTCCAGTAGAACCACGTGACAAAACAGAGACAGGCAGCGGCGAACCAGAGTGCTCGAGCTGGAGGGAAGACTTCAAGATAGAGGGAAGACTACGAGATGGAGGGAAGACTCCGAGATGGAGAGAAGTCTCTGAGATGGAGGGAAGACTCCGAGATGGAGGAAAGACTCCGAGATGAAAGGAAGACACCGAGATGGAGGGAAGACACCGAGATGAAAGGAATACTCCGAGATGGAGGGAAGACTCCGAGATGGAGGGAAGACTCCGAGATGAAAGGAAGACACCGAGATGGAGGGAAGACTCTGACATGGAAGGAAAACTGCGAGATGGAGGGAAGACTCCGCGAATGGAAAACTCCGAGATGGCGGGAAGACACCTTGAGATTACGGACGATATCGAGTCAGATGATACCGAGGATGCGTCGCTGGTTGCACATATGAAGGCATCGAGTCTTGATATGTCCTGTTTAAGTCGGGTCCATCGAGTCTTGATATGTCCTGTTTAAAACACTGGTCCTCTCAGAATTGTTGTCCATGGTCACACGGTGGAGTGCACCAATGAATTCACACACCTGGGAACTTCTTTTTCATCGGATGGACGCAGTGCGCCTGACATGTTACAGCCTATTGGGCTTGCTGCTTCCGCTATAAATGACCTTCGCCGGAAGTGGAATAATGGCAGACTCTCTCTCTGATCGAAAATTCGTATTTATCAGACGTGTGTGATTCCTGTCTTCCTGTGTGGTTCAGAAACTTGGACCCTACTTAATTAATTACCGAATACATTTCATGAACTTATGGATGAGTTTCACGAGTTGCTGCAAGTGTTTTATGGATTGGTGGATGTGTTTCATGAATTTGTGGAAGTGTTTCATTGATTTTTGAATTGTTTCATGGATTTGTGAATGTGTTTCACAGATTTTGTGATTTGTTGAATGGATTAGTGTATGTATTTCATGCATTAGTTGAAAACATTTATGAATTTCTGAATGTTTTAAATTAATTACTTAATGCATTTCATGGATTGATATATGAGTTTCATAAGTTGCTGCAAGTGTTTCATGGATTAGTTTATGTATGTCATGGATTGGGGAGCGTGTTTATTGGATTGGTGAGTGTGATTCATGGATTAGTTTATGTATGTCATGGATTGGGGAGCGTGTTTCTTGGATTGGGGAGCGTGTTTATTGGATTAGTTTATGTATGTCATGGATTGGGGAGCGTGCTTCTTTGATTGGTGAGCGTGTTTATTGGATTAGTTTATGTATGTCATGGATTGGGGAGCGTGCTTCTTGGATTGGGGAGCGTGTTTATTGGATTAGTTTATGTATGTCATGGATTGGGGAGCGTGCTTCTTGGATTGGGGAGCGTGTTTATTGGATTAGTTTATGTATGTCATGGATTGGGGAGCGTGTTTATTGGATTGGTGAGTGTGTTTCTTGGATTGGTGGATGAATTTCATGTACTGATGCATGTGTTTTTTTATCACTGGATGTGTTTTGTGGATGCTGAATAAGTTCCAAGGACTGCGTTCAAGCAATTATAACTGCATTGAGTATATACAATAATGATTTAATATAAATATATAAATATTTAATAAATTACCTCAATTAAAGAGTAAAGAACGATTTACTAACTGAAAAGATGAACTAGAAATACAGATAAATGACACTGAAACTCATTTTCCTGAACAAACAAAAAGACAAATAACGAGAAGGCAAAAGCCAAATGTTTCAAGTATTAAATAAACACGAAGAATGAAAGCATTTAGAAAAAATATTAAACATGACAAGGACACAACACGCCTGTTTATGTTACACAGTATTTGAAGACCACAATGAAGGACACGCTGTCTTATTTAACCATTAGGTGTCAATCCTTTATCACACATTTAATCTTCAGGATAATTTCATATAACTTTGTTTTTTTTCTGGTTATGAGATATCTTCACATTATACTCTCACTTCACTTTATGGTCCATTAATTTATGTATTCTTAATGTACCGTTATATGTCCAGTTAGGAGTACTTCACGTTGATCATTGTTTCGTAATTTTTTAAAATAAAATCACATGATTGTTCATTTCATCTTCTTGTTTAGATCTGTTAATGACACTATGTGGTTCAGGTTATTATCTTCTATGTGGGCTCTGTCAATCCTTTCATCTTCTTGTTTAGATCTGTTAATGACACTATGTGGTTCAGGTTATTATCTTCTATGTGGGCTCTGTCAATCCTTTCATCTTCTTGTTTAGATTTGTTAATGACACTATGTGGTTCAGGTTATTATCTTCTATGTGGGCTCTGTCAATCCTTTCATCTTCTTGTTTAGATCTGTTAATGACACTATGTCGTTCAGGTTATTATCTTCTATGTGGGCTCTGTCAATTCTCTTATCGCAAATGATAAGGACGTGTTCTGGTGGTTGTTGGAGTAGGTACAGTTTGTTCATGAGAAATGTATTGCTCTGTGTAAGAGATACAGTATTTGAGTTGCCTGGTTGGTTGGTTATTGATCCAGTGGCCTTTGGGCTCCTGCTCTTTGTCCCAATGCCATATATTGGTATCTGCAAGTGTTTGTAAGCTATAGTTTAGTTCCAAAGTATTCCATTAATCTGACCTCAGAGGAAGAAACTCTTTCCTAATAATGTCACGCGCCAGACATTAGAAAAGATGATGTTCAACAGTTTCATAGGGATGTGCACATCCGGCTCTCTGATGTATGTTCTGGTTGGATTCTGTTCAAGTGCCTGTTAAGTTGTATGTTTCGAGTGGGAAGTTGTGGTTGGATTCTGTTCAAGTGCCTGTTAAGTTGTATGTTTCGAGTGGGAAGTTGTGGTTGGATTCTGTTCAAGTGCCTGTTAAGTTGTATGTTTCGAGTGCTTTGGTCTCTCCTATCAGGATGTTGATGTTGTCTTTAGGATTTTGGATGACCATAGGTTTGTAGATTTCTCTCCTAGTATTTTCCATTGTCCATTTATTCAGCCAGGCCTCTTTGTTCGTAGTCTTCAGTAGTCTTCAGTAGTCTTCAGTAGTCTTCAGTAGACTGTATGTAGGGTTGTTGGTGTGTATTGTTGTTCTTGACTTGCTCCCTTCTTAACCAGTCTGCCTGCCTTATCATTGCCAGGTGTATTTGAGTGACCATTGTTATTACTATTCTGACTTCATTTGATGTGATAAGTTGGTTGGAATCTAGAGATATTTTGGTAAGTTCAGGCCTACAATGATCGCCATCTTCCAGAGCTTGAAGGGCAGATAATGGGTCTGAAAAGATTACAATGCCTTAGGCTTTTGATAGGAAAGCATCAAATACAGTCCTCAAGTGGTACACATCTACTTCCAATACTGCTATTAATGCTTTATAAGTTGAACATGAGTTCAGATTGTGGTCTTTGATCACTGATGGACGTTATTGGCTCATGTAGGTTTATGATGAGTCTCAAACTTGAAGATATTGCCACGTCCTTCTGACACATTTGGAAGGCAGAGATGTATATCTAGCCATTTCTCAATCGCTGGTGTTCAATACTTTGGAATGATCTGTTGACTTGTGAAACTGCATTGTAATTGAATTTTCGTTTCTTCAGGAATACTGTTGAATTGGCATGATATATGTATGACTTTTACACGGATATTTTGAGAATATGAGACCTTGAAATATTTTAATATTTCAGGTTATCAAGTTCTTGTAAACGAACATGTTTGTATTCCGAAGGAAACGTCCTACTATACTTGTTGCTGGGTACAACAAAGGGGTTACACTTTTATGGGTAGTAGCGAACACTTGATAGACCGTATTTTTGATTTGCAAAAGCGTAGTCTATATTTTCACTTGTGTTTGAATATTTTGATTGTTCTCGATGGTTAACATACTATTTATAGGGATTTGAGAAAGTTGATTTCATCGTCACTTCAGCTTCTAACGAAAGCATGAAACGTGCTTGTACCATTATCTTGGTTCTTGGCCATTACTATTTGGAAGTTGTCAGACCTTGACCTCTGTGCTTGTACGGCAAGTTTGGCTGCTTGCCATTACCGTTTGGAAGTTGTCCGACATTGACCTCTTCTGTTTTTTGTTATCACAACTCAAGTCAGTGTGATCTGATTTGTTAAGTGGTAACTTACCTACGTCCCCTGTCCAGGCACCACGACGTATAGCGTTCATCCAGTGTTCAGCGACTTGAATTACCCTGTCATTCGCCTTCAGCATGTCGCACTCGTCACATGTATCCTGGAAGGTTGGGACAAACCATCAGAGGACCTGAATCTTCTACCAGACTATAGTCGCATGTATCGCCGCCCGATAGACTACATTTCTTCATGCTCCTCCTACAGTGTAATACGCCAGTCTATTTATTGTCTTCCAAAGTGAGTAGGGTAATTGATGTCCAGGGGCAGGTTACTTCTGAAGCTCGACCCCTGGGTCCTTTATAATTTCGCGCCATGATTCAATGTGACGGCTATCAGGGCTTGACTGTATGGGCTGTCTTGATTTAAGGAAACTTTACAACGATTTGATTCTTATGATCTGCTCCTAGTGTCCAAACATTGTGTTTTAGGGTCGTTTTCTTGTGTCTCTCGTTCAATTTCAGGAGCCACGCTTCTTCCGACGGCAGGTAGAGCTATTTCAATTATAAGGTATATTTTCGCAGTGGGGTTGAGATTTAGGCATCTTAACACTATCCTGCCTGTCTTGTTCATGGCTATAGCAACGACTTTGGCGTTAGCAGGGTTTCTACAGACTGGCCCGGCGTATTCCGCTGCTGAGAAGCACATGACCAGTGATGATATACCAATTCCAAAGCACCATGAATCCTAAGTGGTAACTGATAATATCGTATCTTCTAATGGGATAAGTTAGGATATCCCAACACTGATACTCTTTCTCCTGATATCCTAACTGATGATATCCCAACCACTGATGTCTTAGATAATGATATTCTAAGGCTGATATTTTATCTCGTAATATACTAATATGTCTTGAGTAACATGCATCTGCGGGAAACGACTCCACTGCCTTGTGGAAATCTCGGGAGAGGGTAGGGCTACAGGAGTAAACCCAGACAGAAAATCCGGACTGGTAGCAC
The DNA here is from genome assembly GCA_036924085.1 of Ariolimax columbianus. NCBI lineage: Eukaryota > Metazoa > Mollusca > Gastropoda > Stylommatophora > Arionidae > Ariolimax > Ariolimax columbianus. The sequence continues at coordinate 36,221,005 of JAVGWX010000016.1, read as the reverse complement.
CTAAGACAGATGGTTTCAAAATTGCGAACTCATTCCAGCAGCTCCTTCAGCTAAGCTGGTGCTAAACTGTCATGCTTTGTGTTCTTTGAATTAAACCAGCGAGGCAGAAATAGAGATCCTGCAGTTTGCAGCCCAGGGTCTCCATATTCAGCGCCCAGGCGTGAACCATGAGAGGTAACTCACAGGGTACCACACGTATGGTCTGCAAAAACAGAGACGCATATGAATTTATAAACGCTGATATTCTTAACTCCTTATGCGTTAATAAATGATAGCGTAACTCTTGATATCATATCTCCTGATACTCCAACATCAACTGACATAATTCATCATGTTAAAATGTATTTCTGATTTTCTAGCTATTGTTGTCCTAACTGCTGATGACATAACCCCTGGTCTCCTAACTCGTGATGTTTCAGCTATTGTTGTCCTAACTGCTGATGACATAACTCTTGGTCTCCTAACTCGTGATGTTTCAGCTCTTGATCTCCTACCTGCTGATGTTTTAACGCTTGATCTCCTAACTCCTGATGACATAACTCCCGATATCCTAACTCCCGATGACATAACTCCCGATCTCCTAACTGCTGATGCGTTAGCTAATGATCTCCCAACTCCTTATGTTTCAGCTGTTGATCTATCAACTCCTTATGTTTCAGCTGTTGATCTATCAACTCCTTATGTTTTAGCTAATGATCTCCTAACATTTCATAACTGGTGATGTCCTAACTGCACATGTCCTAACTCACCATAACCTAATTCCTGATGCCCTAAATCTTGTCTAAACGCTTGGTCACTCAACTCCAGATGACGTAACTGATATTATCCTAACTCGCTATTACCAAACTGCTGATGTTTCTCATTCTGATGTAGTAATGTATGATGACCTAATGCCTGATATTCTAAATCATGATGACCTAACGCATGATGACTTAAGCCCTGATATCATATTTTGTTAGGACATATCTCATGATGGCCTACTTCATGATGACCTAACTCATAATTACCTAGCCTATGAAACCGTAATTTGTGATGATCTAACTTCCACTTTCCTGCCTCCTGACTACTAAATTTCTGATGACTAAACTCCGAAAGCCCTAACTCCTGGTGTCCAAATGTTTGATGACCTACTTTCTGATGACCTAAATCCTGATGTACTAACTTCTGATGATTGCACTTCTGATGACCTATCTTCAGATTTTCTAACCGGTATTGTCCTGACTTCTGATGACCTGCGTCTTGAGGATTTAATTCCTGATGTCCTAACTCGTGATGACCTAACTGATATTGTCCTACTATATGGTGACCTAACTCGTGATGACCTAACTCTTGCTGACGAAGCTCATGATGTTTTTATCGGAATTGTCCTAACATCTGATATAACCTAACTCATTTTTGTCCTTAGCTCCTGATGTCCTTACAGATATTGTCCTAACTTCTGATGACCTAACTTTTGATGTTTTAACCAGTGGTGTCCTAACATCTGATGACCCAACTCATTATGTCCTAGTTCCTGATGACCTAACTTTTGATGTTTTAACCGGTGTTGTCCTAACATCTGATGACCCAACTCATTATGTCCTAGTTCCTGATGACCTAACTCTTGATATTCTTAAAAGTGTTGCCCAAACCTCTGATGGCCTAGCTCAGGATTTCCTGGTTCCTGACGACCTTACTTATGATGTCCTGAATGGTGTTGTCCTAACATCTGATGATCTAAATCCTGACGACTACACTCATCATGCTCTAACCCTTGACGTCTTGACTCGGCACCAACGCTAGCCACGAGCACTGACTGTCTTTGAGAAATCCCATCCCATGTATCACTGGACGCTATTGGTGTACTGTCTATGCCACAATCAAAATTAGTTTTACTATCAGCGACATGATTACTATATTAATTCATATGCATATGTCCTCTAACCCCTGTTTTCCCATATCGTTCCTTTATTATCTTTCGCTTCATCTCTGCTTTTCTCGACTATGTTGATTTCCATCTACTTGCTCCCACCAGCGACTTAGTCCTAGTCGTAAGCGTTCCGTTACTAATACTACCAGCAGCGTGACATTGGGTGTTCTGTGGGCAATATTTGTGAGGCAGCTCAATTACAGTATCGGTTGAATCAGGTTTAGAATTGTAAGGTTGTTGAAATGAAGGCACGTTGCCACATCCACTGGAGCTGCTCTGGGAGTAAAGTTTGTGTAATGTCTGTAGTGCAGACACCCACATCTCAGCAGTTAGAAGTTTGAATGAGGACATGCTACCATTGGCAGTGGGACACGCCTGCTTGGGTACGTCTTGCAATGATTGTAATATTGGCTGAGACGTATGATGCTGAAATTCACAGTGTTTACATTCTTGATAAGGCTGAGGTATAGTACTTCTCTCGTTACTGTAACATGGACTATCCGTTAAAGAATCATTTGTCCGTTTCAATAGTTGTCTGCCTGTTCTAGGCAAAATACATTGTTTATTTCTCAGATTGATTGGCACTGGAATCTTGGACTTACGAACTGTACCAGCTATGTGTGTGTCTGTACGGTCTACGCAGAAGAGGTTGTTCCGTTTTGTTTTTGGGGAAAGTCTTTTACACCTCTGTGCTGGTAAACGTTTAGTTTGCTGGGTGTCATTGTTGGATGTTTGGCGAACTTTAGTTTGTGCGGTAGAGTTAATGGCACAAGTGCTAGTCCCAGGACAAACTTTATCTGGTGTGGTGTAAATAGTGGTCGGTGGAATTCCATTAGTTTGTATGTGAGACTTAATGGCACGAGTGTTAGTTCCTGGAAGAACCTTCGTTTTCGTGGTGTACTTGTTGAAATGACTGTTAGTTCCTGAGAGAGCTTTAGTTTCTGTGGTATAATTAGTACGAATGTTTGTTCTTGGGAGAACTTTAGTGTATGTGGTGTAGTTTTTGATACGATTATTAGTTCCTGTGAGAATTTTTGTTTCTGTCGCGTAGTTGTTGGAACGAGTGTCAGTTTCTGGTAGAACTTTAGTTTCTGTGGTGCAGTTGTTAGCAGGATTGTTAGTTCCTGTGAGAACTTTAGTTTTTGTTGCGTAGTTCTTAGCACGAGTGTTAGTTTCTTGGAGAACTTTAGTTTCTGTTGTGCAGTTGTTGTCAATATTGTTAGTTTCTGGGAAAATGTTAGTTTCTGTTGTGTTGTAGTTAGCAGGATTGTTAGTTTCTGGGAGAACTCGAGTTTTCGTGGTGTTGCCACTAGATCGAATGGTCAGCCCGCTCTTGCCGTGTGTTATCAGTGACACATTGTTTGTTATTACGGGCACTGATATCCCCGTTGATTCCGAGCTTGTTATATTGTATGTGCTATCACTAGTGACATGCTTTGCTTCTTGCTGTTTGTCATGATGTGCATGCGAAAGAGCCATTATAGGAGCGAGATGAAAGAGGGGCACCTCATTGATTTGTTTGTTGTTGAATACGTTAGAGTTGTACTCCTTGTCATGAGTTTTAAAGTGGGCGTCTTTCGCTTTATCTGTGTTGACATTATTGTGAAACAGTGTGCCTCGTTTGAGTCTCCGTGTGGTAGGCGTCGCTGCAGTTCGTGCAATGTTTTCCCTTATGGTTGTGTTAGTTCTTTTAGTCACAGCAGGCACAGTTTGTTGGATTGTGTGTAATTTTGCTGTAATACCTGTTGCCCTGCTTGATTTGTTTCTTTTGATATCGTCATATGTATTTGTTAGTGCAGAGTGGGGTTGTGGATGTACTGCCGTTTCTTGTGTACATTGCATATTATTATTTTCTGAACTTGTGGTGTTGCAATGTACACGATTTTGTACATGGTTCAGAAGTTGTCTGTCTTGAGCTTTTGGTTGAAACGCCGAACTTGTCAAATCTGTCCCAGTATTTGCGCCAATCATGTCCAGTCCCACGGTATTTGCGCCAATCATGTCCAATGCTCGGGTATGTGCGTCAATCATGCCCAATGCCCCGGTATGTGCGTCAATGATTTCCAAAGAGCGCAATAGATCATGCACGCCAAAGCATGAACAGCCATGTTTGTTGTACCGTTTCTCAAGCTTCATTATTGATATGCCGTTCGGTTTAGAATTTATTTCAAGTTTGAAAAGAGTATTTGAATCTTTGTGTTCTGCATTGTTTAGTGGTATACACTTTTTTACACCCTTTCGTTTCTTGACCCTTTCTGCGCTAGAATCCTTGTTGCTTTCAATTGTAGTTAGGCCAGACTCAATCTGCTGGCAAGATGTGCTTTTTAATATTGTAGCGCCTGCTGGAAGCTCTGTTGAATTCATTGACGATTCTGTAGATGCTTGAAAGCGTTCTGGTTTTGAATGATGATGGGGAGTCTTTGATAACTTGTTATTAGTTGTCGATTTCTTGATGACGTTTGTGTTACATTTCGTTGTCTCCAATCGGGTTGTTTGAGTTTCTTGTTCTGCTGTTTCTTCTCGTATGTCACAAGAGACTTGTTTGTCAGACGATATGCGCCTTGCTTGATTACATTTATTGTTACTAAGACTTTGCCCAAATGGAACATATCTATCTGCTGATGCAGTGACTATACCTTGTTTGTTCTCATGTATATTCTTCTTCTGCCTCCCCACTGTCCCAGAACTGCACATTTTATTCGGAGCTTCAAATCCACTTCCGAAAGATGTTTTTGTTACATCCCCCGTAGGATCGTTTTTAATTCCGTTGTTCTTTTTCTGCGAACGTATAACATTGTTTTGTTCAGAAACGTGTTGCCCAAAAAAAGTTTCTGCTGTGGGTTGTCCAGAAACTGTTGTATTACTCGAGACCTGCACTTCAAGCGGCATTGGCCGTGCAAAAAATCCTGTTGCCCTCCCCTCTGAAAGTGTCCAAGATGGGTCAGTCCACACTGTGTGATTAAATGGGTAACTATTGCTAGAAGATGTCGAGGCCTGACGGACGGATTCTGCTGATAAGGACTTCGAAGTGTTAGTATAACACGATACAGTGGACGTGGCGGAAGAACTATTTATGGGATGCCGTAAATATCCATCTCTGTGGGCTGGCTTATTCTGCTTTCTATCCTTGGTAAATTTTATAAGCCTGGATTCGTCAAGTTCTGAAAGACAAAGACCTTTAGACGCCCCTTTCTTCTGGATGATTTCCATGTATGATATTTGCTCCCCTTCTAGAGGGATCGAGCGTGGAGAAACACTTCTCACAGATGACCGGCTTAGGTCATGGTAGATAACCGTGTCTTGTTTACAGATTTGTCCTCCATGTGTTCTATAATGCGTGTCTGTAAGTGGTGAAATACCAGCACCTCGCTGCCATTGACTGGTGTTCTTGTTGAGTGGAGCCTTATTATTGCCTTCTGCCCTGTCAAATCTGCTAGACAAAATGAAGGACTCGTCATTCATATCTGAACTTAATGCTAAAGAACAATCGCTGATTAGGCCACCGTCCCCGCTTGGACGGCCACCTATTCGTTTCAGGTAACCGTCATTTCCCAAATTAACGTCAACAGGACTTCCGCTCTTTGTTTTATCTTCTCTGTTCGGTCCGTTTTTAAACCTAACTCGGCTTTTTATTTTGGAAGTTGAAGAACTCTTCTTAAAGCATATTAAGTCATGCGACTTTAAATGGCATTTTTCATTGGCTTGAAAGTGAGTACGTGAGTACGTACACGGCAGATTATCACGTTCAAGAGACGGGGTCGTGGTTTCATTTTCTGAACTAAAATAAAAAGATTTACGTGTCCTGGCTGTTGATTTGGGTCCAGTACTTTTTGTGTTTGTTCTCAATTTGAGCAGGAGCGGTCTGCAGCGTTCTAGAACCTCAACATAGGAACCATGCCCCTTTCGCGGCCTTGTCCATCTCCTGTCGCAATTGTGACTCCTGTCCTGGCTGTGACTGGAGCTATCGGATAGAATGTCGTTGGGGAATGTTTGTAAAGATTCATTGTTGAGAACCTCAGCCACGTAAATGCTTGTCATCGAAGTTGATATTCCTGATGTATGAGACTCCGTAGAAAATGTGTTTTCAGATGTAATGCTATCATCGACTCTTGGGCGTTGTAGAAGAACTATTTTTCTGTCCGAACAAGTAGTGTTCGAATCACACGAAGCAAAAGACAAAGCATCAGACCAGGGACATGTGCTTCTTGTGGCTAGTATATATTCAAGAGCACTGGAACTTTCCCGGCTATCGTCGGAATCTGTGTGTGCGTCGTACATGATCGGATTGGTATCGTTTAGAAAGGGTGGGCAATGAGTGGCGTTAACATCACAGTATCTGGAGGTGTCGTGCAGATATACCTGCTTGTCAGTATCGAGTAGAATTGGATGTTTGTTAGTATCGAGTAGAATTGGATGTTTGCAAGTATCACGCATAGATCGATGTGTGTTAGTATTGTGAACAATGCCACGTCGATCCAAGACGCGATCCTTGACAAGGACACTCGATTCGTCCTGACCAAGACAACTTATCTTTCCATTATGGACGAGTCCATATGATCTATTCCGGTCGCAATGGCGTTGTTCTCCTTTAATCTGCAGGAGTTTGTCTTCGTGACACACGTGAGATTCATGTATTTCGTTGCCCAAGAATTCTGAATTACTGTCGAGTTTATCAAGCTTGCTAACTTCACACTGCTCCATATCTCTCGTTTTTACGTCACTCAAGTTTCTGTTCATAACGCTGTTAAATCTATTGCTTGTCTTGCTGTACTGAGATTTGTTCGTCTTTTGGCCTTGATTTCTCTGCCTGGGATCCTTGAAAAAAGCTGGCAGCGGAACGTGTAATCTGGATCCAGGTCGTTCATGTCGGAAATCAACAAGTAACCTGTGGTTTCTATATGTAGTGGCTTGGGTCGTTTGTGCTGGGCTAGAGCAGTTGATAGAATAGTTAGGTTTCGATGGTCCCCCCTGCTTAACGTCACAAGTGGAATACGCTGAGGCAACATGTTTGTGTAGATGTTTACTGACTGGCTCGAGATCCCCAGCGTCTGGTCTCTTTCTATACTTGATTACTTTTGAACTTGTGTGTGTCGCTGTACGGGGGCTTTTCTTCTTGCAGCTTCCTGCTGGACGGGGGCTTATCTTCTTGCAGCTTCCTGCTGGACGGATTGATGAACATTGGCTTATCCTTTTACGACTTCCCACTGGACGGTTAGAAGAGGATCGAGGGCTTACCCTTTTACGACTTCCCACTGGACGGTTAGAAGAAGATATAGGGCTTACCCCTGTACGACTTCCCACTGGGCGGTTAGAATAACGCGGGCAGCAATATGATATGTTGCGTCTGTTATTGCCACAAGATGTGTTAGAAGATATCAAATAGTCATATTTTATCACAACACTATCTGTTCTTCGACCTCGTTTCTGTGAGATTTTGTGCCCAGCGTTTGCGGCTTGTGGTTGCTGCTTCTCTATGACTTTTCTATAAACGCAGCTGTTTCCCCTTGAATTCCGATGTGAGACGTCCACAGTATTTTTGTTACACGTTCTGGTAAGTACGGAAGGAATATCTGTAAGAAAAGATATATCACAAGCAATGTTATTACGGCTGAGTTTGTTCTGCTTCTGAATTCCTGTACAAGTTTTCAGCGGTCGAGCGCGCGTGCTGGAATGACTATTGAGATCAGTGCTTACCTTCACACCATTTTCAGTAACCCGTTTCTTGTATCTCCGGTTATTATGTCCACCTCTGTCATGGTATTCCGAACCTCCTCCTGCCGTATTGTTCTGAGTGCTGTCTATATTTTCTACAGGTATGTTAGTGTCCGGAATTCTCTTGGTTGGTAAATTCAGTTGGTGATACGGATAACCTGGGCGTACATTGTGTTTATAGTATTGTTGTTGATGTCCTCTGTCTCGAAATAATTCTGTTCTGTAGGTGTCAACTTCATACACAATGGGACTACGAGTAGGATTTCTTTTCGAGTTGTTATAATTTTTATAATTGAACTTAGGGGGTTCATTAGATGTAAAAGATATCGTTTGTATGCATGTGTTTAACTGTGTTTTCATATAAAATGGATGGCTAGGCGTACACTTCTGTATGTCAGAGGGACTTCTTTTACAAAGCGATTTAAGCTCATTAACACATGGGGGAATTCTTAAATCTAGACCTTTCACACATTGGACCAAATTCATTGGGCGCTTATTAGAGTTACACACGCAAGTCGTGTCACTGTCCGCCTTGTTCCATGCCTGCTCGTTTGGTTTAGATTTTGTGATCACGTTATCTACTGTTAGTCCACGTGAGGTGAAGGTCGGCACGTTTTGTCTGCGCAGGCGTGAAGTTGAACAGTGTATGTTGGTTAATATTTGCTTCTTACTATCTTGTCCATTATGTTGGAAGACATTTTTGCAGTTTCTTCCCTCGTTTCCCTCAAATGAAAATGACTGGTTTTCTGAATATTCATATAGTTTCTCTTCTAACTTGTTAAATAAGTCGTGCGAGATGGTAGGAGATTTGAAAACATGAGTCTGCCACATCTTTTCTTGTCTGGGCCGGTCATCCATTGGTTTTATCGTTGTGGTGTTTCTGATGGTCAAGTTTGAATGTGCAACATTCATGTTATTGGAGTTACGTGACTGAGTTAAGGATGTTATTGGTGTGGGCCTGAAGAAGCATTGGTCAGATGCATTCAGTACACATGTACTCGTCGGTACAGATAGTGATGTGTATGATAAAACATTTATCGTTTTGACGTTGCTGTCAGATCTGACATTTTCTGAGTCTGTGGTAAATACATGATCATGTTTTTGATAGTCTCTGGTCTTCATCGACGAAACACCAGTGTCGGCTCCATGTATTCTTGAGTTATCAAGTTGAGCGTCACACATTATGTGTTTGACCTCGACACAATCATCAATCAAGCTAGGTTTCCTAGCTACTGAACACTCATGCGAGTCTATCACTTGTGTCTTGTCATCTGAACCTTTCGGTTTTCCCCTTCCTTCGTTTCTACAAACTTCTGCTTGAGCTGACCCTGTTATTTCAGAATCTAAAGCTGATGTACTGTTACATTTACCACGAAGTATGCATATATCTGACTTATGATCGCTGTATTTAACAATGTAACTGCTTTCACAATTCCAGAACAGGTTTTCATCGTCGAAACCCTCAACACACAACCAATCATGTTTACTGCCAATCATACTGTCTCTCCACATGTTATTGCCTCCATTGTTCACAGCATACGAGTTATGTCGTCGGCTTATCATTTGACGATTACATTTTCCAAACATTGAGTGGCGTCTGTATTGGTGTCGCTGGTCGTTAAGACTTAGCCGAGGGGCATTTCCTGGTCGTCTGCTGAGTGCAAACTCGCGTCCTGGTGTCTTTGAGCTGGCGTTTTTGGGAAAGTGTTTGCATTTCGCGACCGTTAATAGATGTAGGAATTCTCCAGAACTCTCACAATCAGCAGAAACTTTATTTAGTGGGAAACGGTTTCCGTCTTCTAATAATACCCTTTTGTTACAATCTTGTGTACAGTTGCCACATATTTTATCTATACGTTGGACTTGGGAAGATGACCTGCCTTGTACGGATCCCTGGTTTAACTGTGAATGCCCGATGGTTTGGTAATGCCCGATGGTTTGATAATGCTTGCCTCTGGCATTGAACAGTTTGTTGTGCATTTCGTATGTAACAATCTGTTGCATCTGGCCACTCTCGGTAAGTCTCGAGCGATGTGCTGATAAAATAACAATTAATAAATATAAATTTATGATTACATTGTAACTCTAGTGTGCTCCTTCTCATAATAATAGTTCTTTGCAGAATGAAATAAATGACAAACTCTCACGTCTGTCTCATTATAAGGGATTCAACATTAATGTTATGGTCACGTTAAGATGTATTTCTTCTTCTTGTTTTCTTCTTCTTCTTCTTCTTCTTCTTTTTTTTCTTCTTCTTCTTCTTCTTCTTTTTCTTCTTCTTCTTCTTCTTCTTCTTCTTCTTCTCCTCCTTATTCTACTTTATCTTCTTTTTATTATTCTTCATTTTCATTTTACTCTAATTGTTTTTCCTTCTTCTCTTTCTCTATTTCTTCGTCTTCTTCTTCTTCTTCTTCTTCTTCTTCTTCTTCTTCTTCTTCTTCTTCTTTGTCTTTGTCTTCTACTACCTTCTCCTTCATTTTCCGCAACTTCTTTTTTTCATTTTTCGTCTTCTTTTCTTTCATTTTCTATTTATTCAACTTTGTCTTTCAAAACTTTTTCTTCTACTTCGTCTTTTTCTGCCTTGTAACTTCTGTCTTCTTTTTCCCCTTCTTTGTCTAATTCTTTTTCTTCCTCTTCTTTACTTTTTCTTCATCTTCTTCTTCTCCTTCTTCTTCGTTCTCTCTCAAGTAAGTCTATCTACTTCCTTCATAAAAGGGGAAGTCAGGATCAGGTTTTTCTAATCGCTGTACAGCTTATTATTATTGGTATATCACCAACTGCCGTTGAAGATGAAGTGTTACAGTCTTGGTGAGATTGACAATTCCTACCCTCGTTACCTTACCTTATGGAACTGTAACAGAGTATTCCCTCCTCTTACAGCGTTTAGCAATGTAGCACGCGTCTCCTGAAAAACGGACCCTATCTTTTTTAACCGTTGATAAACAAATGCTATAACCGTTCTGGCAATGAGACGATACCTTAAAAATATCATCATAATACTTTTAAATATGGAGCAAAGTTGCATGAGAATGTCAGAAAATGCCATGACATGTCAGGGTAATGTCAAATTTTATCAATATCAAATGGAGGCTGGAGAGCATTGACATACGAATGACACGGACATTAAGATCTCATGAGTTTAAGCTGACAATATCTGATGGCATGAGTTTTCGTCCACACCCTTGCATTACATGGACATTATGTGACGTCATGACCTTTAGTTAACACCCGTGTCTTACATGGACATTATGTGACGTCATGACCTTTAGTCCACACCCGTGCAATACATGGACATTATGTGACGTCATGACCTTTAGTACACACCCGTGCAATACATGGACATTATGTGACGTCATGACCTTTAAGTCCACACCAGTGCATGACATGGACATTATTTGACGTGATGACCTTTAATCAACACCCGTGCATTACATGGACATTATGTGACGTCATGAGCTTTAGTCCACACCAGTGCATTACATGGACATTATGTGACATCATGAGCTTTAGTCCACACCCGTGCATGACATGGACATTAAGTGACGTTTTGAGATTTAGTCCACCAGAAAAATATCGAACTTAATGATTTAAGAGCAGTACTCTGTCAACTATGCCAGCAATCCGCACCAAAAAGAGTAGTGGTACATTGGGTTCCATCCGACGGTAACATCCAAGGCGACGAGGAGGCAGACAGACTGGCAAAAGAAGGTGCAAGACTACCACAACCAGATTCTAGTGTGACCTACGAAGAGTCCAAAAGGTTTATTAGAGCCAGATACATGGCCAAATGGGAAACAGAACATACTGGCTACACAAAAAATGATGCCTACTACCAGTTGAACAGAAGAGAGCAGGTCGTGGTCTTCAGACTCCACACATGCCATAACAGACTGACGTACCATCTATTCTTTCAACTGAAGATATGAGGCACTGAAGAATGCACCTGTGGTACAAGGTAAATGATCGCTGAACATCTGCTGCAAAACTGCCCGACATACGAGGACCAGAGAAAGCACATGTGGCCATCACCACTGGCAACACTAGACAAGCTCTATGGCAGTGTAGACAGCCTCAGGATGACAGCTGCTTTCTTCGAACAAATTCAAGTTGACGTCTGACAGCGTACAAAGAAGAAGAAGACGAGCTTTAGTCCACACCCGTGCATGACATGAACATTAAGTGACATCACTGGTTTTAGTTCATACCCGTGCATGGCATGGACATTATCTGACGTCATGAGCTTTAGTCCACACCCGCGCATGTCATTGTCATTGAGTGACGTTTTTAGCTTTAGTCCACACCCGTGCGTGACATGGGCATTAAGTTACGTTTTGAGCTTTAGTCCACACCCGTACATGACTTGGACATTGTGTGACGTCATGAGCTTTAGTCCACACCCGTGCATGACATGGACATTAAGTGACCTTTTGAGCTTTAGTCCACACCCGTGCATGACATGGGCATTAAATGATGTTTTGAGCTTTAGTCCACACCAGTGCATGACATGGACATTAAGTGATGTTTTGAGCTGTAGTCCACACCCGTGCATGACATGGACATTAAGTGAAATTGCATTGTTTTTTCCTCTCTTTTATGACAGAACCAGTAAGAGATGCAACACTGTTTTGTCAAATCACTGGTATGAGAGGAACACTAAGTGATGTCACACGTGTTTTGTGGACAAACTAACATGATATGGACATTAATTAATGTCACATTTTTTGGGTCTATTAATTGGTATGACAAAGACATTAAGTGCTGTCACGCTTTTTTGTCCATAAACTGGAATGATCGGGACATTAAGCGATGTGATACGTTTTAGTCGACAGACTAGTATGGCATTCGCATTAAGTAGTTTCATTAGATTAAGTTGATAATCGAATATGACAGGAATCTTAAAGTAAGTCGGGAATACTAATTGTTTAAATGCATTACAATGTTTTCTTTGAGTATTGACTCTAACAATTTACGAATTATGCTTGTAAAATTCACCGGTCTATAATTTGCTGAATCTGATTGTTTGCCCTTTTTGAATAAGGTGATCACTCATCCATCTTTCCAATCTCATTTAACAATCCCGTTTACAAGGGATTGAGAACATAATATAGCCAATGGTTTTGCTAAGTTGGTCTCTAATTTCAAACAACAATTTTGGTTGACCTGGAATAATTTATTCAATGTCAACCTCTCCAATTTTAAAAAAACTAAACATTTTCTTATTAATACAGATTGATCTTAATCCTACTGTATCCATGTCACAAAACAATATATGACGATCCAGAGATATGAAGATTCAGAGATATGAAGATCCAGAGATATGAAGATTCAGAGATATGAAGATCCAGAGATATGAAGATCCAGAGATATGAAGATCCAGAGATATGAAGATCCAGAGATATGAAGATCCAGAGATATGAAGATCCAGAGATATGAAGATTCAGAGATATGAAGATCCAGAGATGTGAAGATTCAGAGATATGAAGATCCAGAGATATGAAGATTCAGAGATATGAAGATCCAGAGATGTGAAGATCCAGAGATATGAAGATCCAGAGATATGAAGATTCAGAGATATGAAGATCCAGAGATGTGAAGATTCAGAGATATGAAGATCCAGAGATATGAAGATCCAGAGATATGAAGATTCAGAGATATGAAGATCCAGAGATATGAAGATCCAGAGATGTGAAGGTTCAGAGATATGAAGATCCAGAGATATGAAGATTCAGAGATATGAAGATCCAGAGATGTGAAGATCCAGAGATATGAAGATCCAGAGATATGAAGATTCAGAGATATGAAGATCCAGAGATATGAAGATCCAGAGATATGAAGATCCAGAGATGTGAAGATCCAGAGATATGAAGATCCAGAGATGTGAAGATCCAGAGATATGAAGATTCACACAATCATTAGAATAATCAACGCCAGTGTCGAGTCGGTGTTGCTGTATGTAGCGGAGACATGGAGAACGACCAAGACCATGCAACACAGACTACAGTCTTTCGTTAACAGATGTCTACCAAGGATATAGGGTATAAAGTGGAAGGACATGGTGAGGAATGAAGACTTGTGGGGAAGTAGCCAACAACAGCCATTGGAACAACAAATTACGTGAAGAAAATGGGGCTGGATAGGAAATACGCTTCGGAAGGCACAGTCTAACATAGCCAGGCAGGCTCTTACATGGAATCCTCAGGGGAAAAGAAAGAGAGGCAGACGCAAAAATTCACATAGGCGAGAATGTGAGAAGGGACTAAAATTAAATAATTACACCTGGAGAGAGGCAGAAAAAGCAGCACAGGACCGTGTACGCTGGCGAGATGTTGTAGATGGCCTATGCTCCGACAGGAACGACGGGCTTTGATTGATTGACATGTCTCTTTGGATAATATCTATAGGCTCTGAGATCTTGGAACAGTCTTCGTTTTTGTGTAGACGGCCTACGTACTGATTGCAGGTGTCGATACTGGTAGTTACACATTTCAATATGAGTAGTTACTCATCTCAATACTGATAGTTACACATCTCAATACTAATAGTTACACATCTCAATACTGGTAGTTACACAATTACACATCTCGAGACTAATAGTTACACATCTCGATACTAGTAGTTATACATCTCAATACTGGTAGTTACTCATCTCGATACTAGTAGTTATACATCTCAATACTGGTAGTTACACAATTACACATCTCGAGACTGGTAGTTACACATCTCGATACTAGTAGTTATACATCTCAATACTGGTAGTTACACAATTACACATCTCGAGACTGGTAGTTACACATCTCGATACTAGTAGTTATACATCTCAATACTGGTAGTTACACAATTTCACATCTCAATACTGGTAGTTACTGATCTCGATACTAGTATTTATACATCTCAATACTGGTAGTAACACAATTACCCATCTCGAGACTGGTAGTTACACATATCGATACTAGTAGTTATACATCTCAATACTGGTAGTTACTAATCTCGATACTAGTAGTTATACATCTCAATACTGGTAGTTACACAATTACACATCTCGAGACTGGTAGTTACACATCTCGATACTAGTAGTTATACATCTCAATACTGGTAGTTTCACAATTACACATCTCGAGACTGGTAGTTACACATCTCGATACTAGTAGTTACACATCTGAATACTAGTAGTTACACATCTGAATACTAGTAGTTACACATCTGAATACTAGTAGTTACATATCTCGATACTAGTAGTTACACATCTCGATACTAGGAGTTACACACCTCGGTTCTAGGAGTTACACATCTCGATACTGGTAGTTACACACCTCGATACTAGGAGTTACACACCTCGGTTCTAGGAGTTACACATCCTGATACTGGTAGTTACACACCTCAATACTAGGAGTTACACATCTCGATGCTGGTAATTACACGAATACATTTAACAAAATTATTCTTTCATCTCATGTACCAACAGGCAGAAATTAAGAAAATTAATGTTTCACGGAATAAACGAAAATCACACATTAAATAAAGCAGTGTTGAATTGAATAAAGCAAAATCACAGATTGAACAAACCAATGTTCTACAGAAGATACATAAATAACACATTCTACCTGGCCTTCTCAACTGTTGAAAAGAAAATATTGTTCTCACATCCAGCGACCCAGGGACGACCCTGTAACGTTGTGACAAGGTGAAAGCTGGTTGTTCATATTGTTTGCAATTGTCTCTTGTGATAGAGTGGTAGTGGAAAATCAGTATGGGAAACATGGAGGTAAAGATACATTTGTTAAATAGTAGTCAACGTAAAATGGAGGTCAAAGATACATATGTTAAATAGTATTCAGCGTAAAATGGAGGTCAAAGATACATTTGTTAAATAGTAATTAATTTAAAGTAGAGGTTACAGATACGTTTGTTGACTTGCAATAAATGTAAAATAGAGGTCAAAGGTACATTTGTTAAATAATAGTCAGCGTAAAATTGAGGTGTACCTATTTGCTGATGTAGTTTTTATTTGTATTTGTTGTCGCTGTCTTGTCTCTATATCTTCTAACATCGCGTTGTCTCCCTGTCTGCTAATATCGAGTTGTCTTCCTGTTTACTAACATCGCCTTGTCTCCCTATCTACTAACATCGCCTTGTCTTCCTGTCTACTAACATCGCTTTATCTTCCTGTCTAATAAAATCGCCTCTTCTCTCTATCTACTAACATCGCCTCGTCTCCCTATCTACTAACATCGCCTTGTCTTCCTGTCTACTAACATCGCTTTATCTTCCTGTCTAATAAAATCGCCTCTTCTCTCTATCTACTAACATCGTCTTGTCTTCCTGTATCCTAATATCGCCTTGTCTTCCTGTCTACTAACATCGCCTCTTCTCTCTATCTACTAACATCGCCTCGTCTCCCTATCTACTAACATCGCCTCGTCTCCCTATTTACTAACATCGCCTTGTCTTCCTATCTAATAACATCGCCTTGTCTTCCTATCTACTAAAATCGTCTCGACTCCCTATCTACTAACATCGCCTTGTCTCCCTATCTACTAACATCGCCTTGTCTCCCTATCTACTAACATCGCCTCTTCTCCCTATCTACTAACATCGCCCTGTCTCCCTATCTACTAACATCGCCTTGTCTCCCTATCTGCTAGCTTGGGACGGGCGAACTATCTCCTAACATCCTACAAGAAATAACAATGTCATTTCAGAGTGATGCAAGGGTTACGAAGAAAATGAAATGCAACTTACGACAGTAGCAGGGTACAAGTCAAGAACGTCAAAATAATGACAATGCATAAGCTGTTATTGGATGGCGAAGATAGAGCCCATTCAAGCAATGATAACTCCGGATGGTTGCTGTAGTCTGTGCAGGAGGATAACGCTCTATAAGATAATGACCGATAGTTTGAGATGATAGTGTAGTGTCATGGGGGAATGCTACTGTGTGTTATGCATGATCCGTATGTCAGTATCTGAGAAATTATATCTGGCAGCTATCTTCTTCTTTTTATTTGTTTCATTATTATCTTCTTTGGGCGATTAGCTCTTGAAGATTCTAGCTAACAGAACTAGAAAGCTCTGTGGCTTTTGATCATAACCCGATCATATCCCTGACATGTATCCGATTTCTTCCCAATTAGAGAGGGGATCGTGACGCATTCAACGGCTTACAATGTAGAGAGCCGAGTTAAAATCCTTCTGAGAGGTCCCTGACGGAATAGCCATTTGCATCAACATATTCCAGAAGTTTCCTATATATGTCAGGTTTTCCGGGTTTTTTTCAATTTTCAATCAGGCAAAGGGCTAGTTTCTCGAAGAGAAATAATGAGTTATGTTCGCTCAGTGCAGTGCAATCCTGAGATGGTGCCCTCAGCGAGTGCAACGCTGAATTATGCAACGTCACCGGAGGGCAATGCTGAGTTGAATACTCTCAGTGAAGTGCAATGCTGAGATGGGTACTCTCAGCGGATTGCAGTGCTGAGATGGGTACTCTCAGCGGATTGCAATGCTGAATTTGGCACCCTTAGCGGAGTGCAATGCTGAGTCGATTACATCCGGCGCAGTGCATTACGGAACTAGTACCGCAGCCCGGTGGACTACCGCCTCCACCACTGCCTCGAGAAAGTCCCGTATTTGTCAGTTCGTGCTCTTCTCGATCTGTGTCTAAACATTGTGTTACGTTACATAAAATATACATCACTGAACTCGTGGCATATGTTCAGCAAATGATGAATGATATATATATATATATACATACACACTGATCCTTAATGTAATTCAATAGTTGTACACATACTCATATTTCTCTTCAGTCTCTGGTATCGGCTCGAATCCCAATTGATGTCATACTTCTACAACCTGGTTTGTTCAGTCATCAATTGCATTGCCATAATCTAGCAGACGATCATTGATTGACATTCTATTTCTAATATCTTCGATTTTGCCGCTTGCGAATTGAAAATGTTAACTCTTAAATTGTCATAACAAAGTACACAATCTAGACACGCACACCTATATATATATATATATATATATATATATATATATATATATATATATATATTCATAAATATATATACATATATATATATATATATATATATATATATATATATATATATATATATATATATATGTATATACATACACCAGGAATGAACCGAAAACGAACAAATAAAGTGCGGAGGTGATGTCTTTCATAAGATCTCCAAAGACATCCATACGACATGTTTCAGGTTGTAAGAAAATCAAGTGTCCATCGCATTATAGTGCAGTCAAAGTGTAAGCCATGCTTTCTAAAGTTGATTCACGTTATGAAGGAGAACGACACAGATAGACTCCTCGAATTCTGCTAGTAGTTTCCCTTTATTCGATCAACTGTTGCTTTTATTGTAGCCTGGTGTGGTTCCCAAATAATACTGTAAGTTTCAGGTCTTCACCATTTCCCGAAAACATTTCGAGCATGGTCGCTTCTCTGTGTCAGTCTGCCTCTCTTTGGTCTGCATGAGTCGGACAGTACTGCGGGATAGGCTCTGGTGTTTGTTTCGGTGCTCCGCAATTACAAGTGGCTGTGTCTCTAAGATCCATTCTGTAGAGTTGGGCATTGAGTCTGCAATATCCTGTTGAGTGTAAAGATCTTCGTTTGTCCAGGGGACCCACAGTGGATATTTGTCGATTTTGTTCTACAGCGTTTCAGACGTTGTGTTGCTGCAAATGGTGGTCATCTTGGTCACCTTCAATCCAAAACAAGGTCTTGTTATTTTTGATCGAGTGGTTCAAAAAGTGTCAACATTATTTAGGGACACTCTGTGGTCTGCCGGGGTCTTTGTGTATGACAAGGACAAGATTAGCACCACTGCCTCACAAGGAGTATGTCGAAAGAGGCGGCTAACTGTGTGACATGGGATAATACCGGCCATGATTAGGTGGTTTGTTTAGAGCAGCATATATGGCGCCTAACAGTCTGCGGGTCTACATTGCTCTAGTGTTTTAGTATATTAAGATAACCTAGCACATAGTTTAACCACCCAACGCAGCGGAGTATTAAACTGCTCAAGCCTAGACGGTAAGCAGGAAATCCTTCTCCCGGCTATATCCAACCCATACCACAGCTGGGACCTGCACAAGGGCATTTGCCCATTTAGAAGTACAGGTCGACTAAGAACTCTAAGAGTTCAGCCTCAAACAGTGCAATATGTCGTATATGAGTGACGATTATTTTTTTTCATGAAATCATTTGAGGTTAGCAGTTTCTGTTTTTCGTTGGATGTCGTTTTTGCCAATGTGATTCATGTCTTAATTTATGTCTCATTGCGGACATTTGCTGCGATGCTTTGTCCTAAATATGTAAACTTCTGTACTTGTGCGATTATATCACCATTGATGACTATATTCATTTGTCTATGCTACTTGGCTATTACCATGGTCTTTGTCTTCTGTCCTTTTATTTTCAGGTCACAAACTTTGGCTGTTTTGTTAATGTTTTCAAGTAGTATTTGCAACTTGGTTACTGATCTTCTCACTATGACCTGGTCATCGGCAAATTTGAGGCATCATTAAATTTCATGCCATTGACTTTAACATCCCTTTTACAACTTCAAACAACCTGTTTTATCATAATCTCAGAATAGGCGCAATAGAGACCCAGTGAAAGCAAGCAGAGCTTTCATATCATCTAATTTATTGAAACTTGATCTGTTAGTCCGGTCCTTCTTTGATTGAAATAATCGCCTCTTGATTTGGATACATATTCTAGATTAAATGAATGATTGGGCCTCTCTATGCCTATTTGTTGAAACATCTGAAAAAGTTGGGATATGATCAAAGGCTTTCTCATATTTAATATAGCAGATAAATGGTGGCACATGTATACATACACAGACCTACTTACTTATTTTCAAGATAACTATATTCTATTTAACATCTAAAACTATTTTTATGAAAGCCTGGTCTTTTTACTCCGTCAATATTTCTGTAATATATAGAGCTTCGTTTGTTTGCCATGTTTCCAATTAGTCTATGTATTCTCGTCCGTCTTATAACGCATTTTTGTATCAGGTTGAATCATGTCTCAAGCTCGATTATTAGAAGCAAGACATTTTTTTTGACATGCATACATATCTTATTCATATTATTTGTTAACAATATTATAAATCACCACCATATAAATCATCACCATATAGATCACTACCATATAAATCACCACCATATAAATCACCACCATATAAATCACCACCATATAAATCACCACCATATAAATCACCACCATATAGATCACCACCATATAAATCACCACCATATAAACATATAAATCACCACCATATAACATTTGCAGAACGTCAATCAGATGATAGCCGATCTGTTTGGCACTCGATCCTTGGCCAGACCTCCCATCGCTGCCACTGTTTACCCCATAGCCTCTGTTTTTGTTCTATTTTTTTATTTTGTTTCTAAGAATCGACGTCACTGCACTTCGGTCATACCTGTAGGTGCGCAGTCTTTCTCAGCAAATAGTGCAGGGTCTGGATGCTGACGGTTCCTTTAGCTTGCAGGTTGTACAGTCTCCTGCTCCATCTCCTCATGCACCCCACCCCTATCGAACCTAGATTGATGTCGAAACTTTCCAGTCTGGGGATTGCTGCTTGATCTTTTGTGGTGTCCTCATCTAACTGGCAGTCATTGATTGATTTCAAAACATCACTCCTATCTATCACTAACGAGCCCATGATGGGAGAGTGTGAAGCCAAGATGGCAAATCTTTCTTTGCCCTGAACCATAGCATGACCAGGAGTGCAGATCCATGTCAACCCCTGGAGGATTGAGACCTCAACAGCAGCTATCCACTAGTACCTAAGTCACCCCTTCTGTACTTTCTGAAGTACTGCTTGCGCATCTGTCACGATGACCGCCCTTGTTTTATAAGTCTCAGATATCAATCTCAGTGCTGAAGTCACTGTTTCAATCTCCATTCTCATACTGAAGGTTGTTGACATGTACACCCCGATGCGCTCAGCAGCGAGCTCTCCTCTCACTCTAACCTAGAAACCCCAGCCTGATGTTCTATTGCGCACGACTGATCCGTCGGTGTATATGACAGTATCACTCTCATGCGTGTTCTCAGTTATCAGTTGATTTACCTCGTGCTCTGCTCTCCCGCTGCTCTATTCTCCGCATTCCTTGCCTAAGGTTATGATGACTCTCTGCTACTCTATCATTCTATCGCCAGTGTGGGCCAATTCTTCCCCTTTGGCTATCGTTTCAGCTGGAGTCAAGTGTCCGATTGTTGTCTATGCCTGTGCCATGCATGACGCTCCTCTGTTGATTCTTGATCCCTTGATGTCTGAGATACTACTGTACAGAGGGTGCAGCGTGTCTGTGGTGACACGCATATAGGCTTTTACTTGTGCCAGTTTATGTATGGATATCACCGATAACAATCTCAGCATGTACCGCATCATCACAATCGGGGTTTCTCTAGTGCAGCCCAGAACCAGTCGCATACATTCATTCTGGATGCATTCCAACCTTTCACACTGTGTTCTTGATAGTGTGAGGATGCCCAGTCCGTAATCGATAACCGACCACACAACTTGACGAAATAGGATCAACAGGAGACGCTGTTCCAAGTTGGCAGCATCCATAGTCTTGACTGCTCCTAGCCTTCGCTTGCATCCTTGTACGACGTGGCCAATATTGCAGTTATAAGAGAGACTACGATCAAATGTTACTCCGAAGTATGTCAACCTGTCAATGGTGCAACCACCACAAGTCATGCCCCTGAGTTCAGCCTTTAACCACATCATTGAAGCCTTTATTCGAATTGATCTTGAGCGTGAGTCGTCACACCACTGTGAGATTGCCTGCAAGGTTTCTTGGATGTATTTGACCAACTCTTTCCTGTCTGAGCTAATCCTGTAGGTTACGATGTCATCTGCAAATATTAAACTTCGCCCTGTCCATAGGGATTGAATGTTGGCCACATTTACTGAGTAGATGTTGAACAGCACCGGTGAGAGTGGAAACCATTGAGACAGTCATTGGCATATTCACCTCGGTTCTGATGTCCAAGATCCCACACGTAGGGCAACTGTTCTGTCCAACTGATAATGTCCATCTCTGTAATGTTCATTTCTCATCTTCTCCTGGTCCGCCCCTGCCTCTTGTTCCAGGTACCATAACCTACAGTATCGTTCTTTCTAGACCATTGTGACGTTTGATATGGTCAAAGTATGTTCATTTCCGAGACGTAATGTTGTTTACTAGCCATCCTGTAGCATTTCTGCGTTTTTCTTTTTCGTTGTCCTTTGTATTGTGGGCACCCTCCTGTCACATTTGCATATAAGTACTCAATCATCTTCCATACGGCTTGTGTAGTTGACCATATCTTACATCCGTACATTGCCACCGAAAATATGAAAATCCTAAGGATCGTTATTTTTGTAATTTTGTTAATGTTCTGCCATACGTTTTTTTTATGTAAGTTAACTTCTGTTGTGCTAAGTCCATTCTTTTCCTTATATCGCGTTCGCAATCTCTGTTGCTGCTTAAAGTCGAACCGAGATATTCACAACTCGTGACACTCTGAACTTCTTGCTTCTCTAGAATAACTTCCGGTTTGGTTTTCTCCTTGTCAGTGCTCATTGCCTTTGGCATGCCTGTGTTTATGAATATATGTTGTTACTTGCTGTGTCGTTTAACCGACATGATCAACTGTTCAAGTCTATAGCCCTTCGTGAAAACAATTGAATAATCGGCATATCGTAGTTCCGGTATTTCGTTTCCTCTGACTGTGAACTAGTCCAACTTTTCATACTGGTTATCGTTCTTGACATTTCTCATTATGTTTTTGTTACATAATTATTGAAAAGATAAGGAGAGAGTACACATCCTTGTCTTACTCCCTTGTGCATCTTAACCAGTCCGAGGTCTCTCCAGCTATTCTGACGTTTATTTGTTGTACCTTATACAGTTATTCGATCAGTCGAATTAGGTGCGTCGTGCCCCCCTCCCCCCCTCCCCCCCCCCCATTTGTCTGCCATGATTTGCAAGAGCTTGTAGTGTCACATTCAATCGACAACGTGGGTATAGTCTATCAAGCTGATGTGAAGGTTGTTAACACCGAACTCTCTGCACTCCTCAATACAATGTCACATGACTAATACTTGCCTGGGCCATGTGTACTTTCTCGTTGAATTTTGTTTTCTGACCTGTCCTCTGGATATCTGGAGGAGGATGTTGCTAGGACGACTAATTAGAGCGAATTGACGTAGTTGGTGCATCGCTTCAGATCACCGGTCTTTCGGCAGTGGGATACACACATATCTTGTCTATGCTGTTAGCCATGTTGAGCTGTGCCAGATGTTGGTGCATACTGCGTGCTAGATCTTGATGTTGGCATATCCACCGTCTTGTGTGCATTCAGTTGGTATATAATCATATCCCGATGATTTTCCGTTCATCGTCCTGGATTGCTAGTCGGACCTCATCTATCGTTAGTTCTCACTGCATGTCATGGGTCTTAGACTCTATTTTAGTAGGTCCCCCTTTGCCTTGGTACATGTTTCTGCAGTATTACATTTATCTCTGGAGTATATCCTTGCCTTCCGTCAGTGTATCACCATCGTCATCGTATATCATATGCAGTGATGGTTTGAAATCGCCATTGAGTGTTCTGATTTTGTTTAAGGCGCCACATTCTTTCCTTTATCTTTGCAAATCTTCTTATCATATTGGGAAAAAATAAATGAAAAAAAATGTTAAAGTTGATTAAAGTTCAGTTTAATCAAAGTTAAAAATTGGTATGGTCAGATACCGTCCCGAGACGAGAACACAAACAAAACCTACGTTACGACCAATAGGCCTTCATCAGGGACAACAAATAACAACAAAATGAAATAGCAAATCAACATATAAGGAAGAAATGGACTAACTATCTGATAGTAGACCCAGGCTGTCTAAGCGACTGGTTGGGTCGGAAGCACGACTGAAAATTCTTATCCTATTGCACGTGTCCAATATATGTTGCTTCTTATTCTTCCTAATCGCTCTTCTAATTGTCCTTCTGAATTACATGAGTATGTCAGTATTGCGCTTTATCCGAGATTATTTTAGCCTCTTTCCTCTATCTAATTGTCGCACAGTGTTTCTCTGTAATGTAACTCCGATTTGAGCGCCGTTTGTAGGTGTTTTGCTGCATGCCGATGATTCGAAAATATCTAGTGTATGTATGGTTAGTTCCTCTGGTTTCGTATCGCCCTGCACTCCAATAAGCATCTCGAATTAGTTTCGTACCTTATCAAGCACTCGTCTGGTGTTATATCGCCCTGCACTCCAATAAGCATCGTGAATTAGTTTCGTACCTTATCAAGTACTCCTCCGGAATAAGGCTAACGTCATAGCGTAGTGATCTAGTGCTTTTCAGCATCTGCCGCATGCTTATCTTAGTGTCCGCCAGTAACAATTGGTAATCTGAGTCGCAGTCAGCACCTGGTAGTGTCTTCGAGGCTGATACTCCTGACCGACGTCAGAATGTAGTCTATTTGGGTCTTATAATATACGTCAGGCGAAGTCTAGGTGTAGAGTGTTCTAGGATGTTGCTTAAAGACTGTGTTTGTCGCGGAGAAGTTGTTCTGTAGGCAGCTTGCAAATTAATTTATCTACTTTTTCGTTTATGTGGCCCAACTAAAAGAGTCCCTGTACTATTTTTTTCTTTTTTGTCACTTTCCTTCCTTTTTTTGCGTTAAAATTCATCCATTGTTATTACGCCGTCTGATTTCGACACTTTCTAAATGGTCTCATGTAACTCATGATAGAACCTATCTATTTCTTCATCCTTTGTTGCGCAAACCTGCATTATCGAAATGTTTCTTCTCTTCTTCTTCAATCTGATCGTAAGGATACAATCGTTGATGAAGTTGAAACTAAACAATGATGCAGATAAGCATTGCGATGACAGGAAACCAGTTCTCCCATTTCCCATCTTTTCTGCTCCTGAGAATATAAAACATCTTTTGTCAGAATGTTGATGTGGCCTTGACCACCGCATGCGAACTCTGAGACTTCCAATATTTCCACCTTAGTCTTTCCATTTCCGTCTGTAGAATTTGAAATTTCCCTTGAGAAGGCTCACTGTGTTCCAAGTTCCAATTCTACTTCCAAGACCTGGGCCAGGGTTTTTCCACCGATAGGATTTCGGCCGTGATCACTGTTACTTGTACTTGCCCGGGCCTCGGTCTCTTTCCCACTAAGATTGTTCGATTTACCTGGCATGGGGCGTCTCGCCATTAGATCCAATAATCTTATTAGAACAGAGAAGAATCCGAGATGAATTAATACAAGTTTATAAATTAATCAATGGAAAGGATAAATAAGACTATACCAAGTTTTTCAAAGTTCAACCGGCTACAAGAACTAGAGGGCACAGCTTCAACCGGCTACAAGAACTAGAGGGCACAGCTTCAACCGGCTACAAGAACTAGAGGGCACAGCTTCAATCGGCTACAAGAACTAGAGGGCACAGCTTCAACCGGCTACAAGAACTAGAGGGCACAGCTTCAAATTATATAAAGACAGGTCCAGATTAGATAGTGGGAGATATATTTTATAGTCAGAGAGTGGTAAATGCTATGAATGCGTTGTCACAAGATGTGGTTGAGGCAGGAGCAGATAATGCATTCAAAAATAAGTTGAATGCTCCCAGTTATTTTTAGTTTTGGTGGTGTGGAATCAAGTGGTTGTAGTCAGACTCTGTAGAGCCTTCTAAGCCAATAATATTATGAAGTTAAGTTAAGATCTTTGTTTGAGTTTCTCTAGACTTGGTTGTCATGGTTTCTTGTGAAACAATGTTAATAATATTATTTTTTTACCTAAATTATTTGTAACCCATATTATTTTTAGCAATGTTATTCTCACCAATGTCTGCACAGAATAACTGAACGAGTGCACAGAAGGAAACTGCCATGTTTGACAGCATTAGTTAGGGCTATGTGAGGTTGGCGTTCAACAATGGTGCGCCGTAAACTGCATGACGCAGTGACTTTTGGATATTTTGTGGGCAAATCTGTTGAGCTTGTTAGAATGGCCTCATTTAGAAATAAATTTGAACTGTGATGGCACTGAGGGTCATTAATAGATAAGTAAATATACACCTTATTTCTCGTGATTGCAAAAACAAAACGACACCACGTTACAGTCACAAGGTCCTAATAAGTGATAAAGACAACTAAGAAATCACAACATACACCAAAGTGATTCAAATCTTTTGGATCGCATCTTGATAATGGCTGCAAACTCAAACCGAATTGTATCGTAGTCACCCATCATCTTTGGGTTTTTGTTCTGTTTCTGTTTCTAAGAATCAACGTCACTGCACTTAGGGCATCCTCATAGGGACTGTCACTCTCATCAAATGGCGCAGGGTATGGATGCTGATGGTCTATGTAGCTTTCTGGTTGTACGCTCTCCTGCTCCGTCCTCTCATGCGCCTTACTCCACTCGAACCTCGTTGAATGTTGAAGTTTTGCAGTCTGTGAATTACTGCTTCATCTATTGCGGTGTTCTCATCTAGCAGGCGGTCATTGATTGATTTCAAAATGTCACTTTTTTCCTCCACTAATGTGCCCATGATGGGAGCCTGTGAAACCATGCTGTCAGCTCTTTCATTGTCCTGAACCCAAGCATGAGCAGGACAGTAGATCCATGTCAACGCCTGGGGGTTTAAGGCTTCAATAGCAGCTATCTACTCGTACCTAAGCCATCCCTTCTGTACCTTCTGAAGTACGACTTGCGCGTCTGTCACGATGACTGCACTTGTTATAGAAGTCTCAGATATCCATTTCAGTGCTGAGGTCACTGCTTCCGTTTCCATTCCCATACTGGAGGTTGTTGATATGTATGCCCTACTGAGCTTAGCAACAACCTGTCTGCTCACTCTAGCCGAGAAACCCCAGCCTGATGTCCCACTCAGCAACGACCTCTCCTCTCACTCTAGCGAGAACACACAGCCTGCCCCACAGCGCAGCACTGATCCGCCGGTGTAAATGACGACATCACTCTCCTCCGTGTTCTCAGTTATCAGCTGATCCATCTTGTGCTCTGCTCTACCGTTGCTCCATTCTCTGCATTCTTTTCCTAAGGTTACGTTGACTCTCTGGTACTCATTCTTTCCCCAGTGGACCTATTGTTCCCCTTTGGCTATCGTCTCAGATGAAGTGACGTCTCCAATTGTTTTCTCTGCCTGTGCCATCCATGACGCCCCTATCTTGATTCTTGATCCTTTGATGTCTGAAATACTACTTTGAAGAGGGTGCTACGTGTCTGTAGGGACACGCATATAGGCCTTGACTTGTGTCAGTTCATGTCTGGATGTCACCGACAACAATCCCAACATGTACCACATCATCACAATCGGGGTATCTCTAGTGCAGCCCAGAACCAGTCGCATACCTTCATTCTCGATGCGTTCCAACCTTTTACACTGTGTTCTTGATAGTGTGAGGATGCCTAGTCCGTAATCGATAACAGACAACACGACCTGACGAAATTGAATGAACAGGAGGCGTTGTTTCATGTCGACAGCAGGCATGGTCTTGAGTTCTCCTAACCCTCGCTTACATCTTTGTACGATATGGTCAATAGGGTAATTTTAGGAGAGATTCCAATCGAGTGGCACTCCGAGTTATTTTAACCTGCCACACATGTCAATGGTGCAACTCTCAAAAGTGATGACCAGGAGTTCAGTCTTTACTGTGGAATTATTTAAAAAAACACCATATCGTGGTTTTTTGGAGGCCATTAGTGAACTATTTTCTTTCGATGTTTATGTCTGACGAAGGCCTTGTGGTCATAATTTCGCTTCCGCTCCCTAAGCCACCACATGTGTATATTTTCATCGACTGATATATTAAGCATTCTTGACCCGAAGGCACTCGATCCGAATCAGGATTGCCCAATCATAGACTTTTCTTTTTCTCGCTTGTTGGCTACACTCGCTCGCTCGAGAATGAGATAAAGTCAGCTTGGCATGGCGAGTACCGTCATGTCCCGTCCGACGGAGAGAATCTGGGAGAAAACTGCGCTGTCTCACTACACCAAGGTCCGGAACTATCAGACCTGAGTTCTTGGCTCTCTCATGTATGAAAGCGAGACTTGGAGAACTTACATTAAACAGGAACGGCGGCTCAACACCTTTCACATGAGGTGTCTACAGCGTATATTGGGGATTGGGTGACAAGAGAGAGTGCCACATAATGTCGTCTTACAGCGAGAAAACATTCACATCGTGTCCTCGTTGTTGAGCTAGAGAAATCTTGGATGGTTGGGGCGGCGCATCAGATGACACACTGCCAAGAGATATCCTCTATGGAGAGTTGGCCACTGGAGTTAGAAGAATCGGCCGTCCTACACTGCAATTCATGGATGTTTGCAAAAGGGACATGCAGTCACGTGATATTCCATCCGAGGACTAGGACAAATTGTTCAGGATTGGTCTGTTTGAAGACTAGGACACATTGTTCAGGATTGGTCTGTTTGAAGACTAGGACAAACTGTTCAGGACTGGTCTGTTTGAAGACTAGGACAAACTGTTCAGGATTGGTCTGTTTGAAGACTAGGACACATTGTTCAGGATTGGTCTGTTTGAAGACTAGGACACACTGTTCAGGATTGGTCTGTTTGAAGACTAGGACACATTGTTCAGGATTGGTCTGTTTGATAACTAGGACACATTGGTCAGGATTGGTCTGTTTGAAGACTAGGACACATTGTTCGAATTGGTCTGTTTGAAGACTAGGACACATTGTTCAGGATTGGTCTGTTTGAAGACTAGGACACATTGTTCAGGATTGGTCTGTTTGAAGACTAAGACACATTGTTCAGGATTGGTCTGTTTGAAGACTAGGACACATTGTTCAGGATTGGTCTGTTTGAAGACTAGGACACATTGTTCAGGATTGGTCTGTTTGAAGACTAGGACACATTGTTCAGGATTGGTCTGTTTGAAGACTAGGACACATGGTTCAGGATTGGTCTGTTTGAAGACTAGGACACATTGTTCAGGATTGGTCTGTTTGAAGACTAGGACACATTGTTCAGGATTGGTCTGTTTGAAGACTAGGACAAACTGTTCAGGATTGGTCTGTTTGAAGACTAGGACAAACTGTTCAGGATTGGTCTGTTTGAAGACTAGGACACATTGTTCAGGATTGGTCTGTTTGAAGACAGTCAGTTGCAGGGAGCATAGTTGCTGTCAACGCTCGTGGAGGCCTTCTGGCTCCGGAAAAAGGCAACGACTGAAGAGATCAAGTGACAGCCAGCCATGCCAACCTCCTCAGTATGATTGTATGATCTGTGGCAGCGACTGTCACTCGCGGATCGGCCTTTACAGCCGTAGCAGACAGTGTTGAAAGACAGAAGACAGAAGTGGACAAAACTCACTGGACGCCAAGCGCATGGTCTGCAGAGACTGAGACGCCTGTACTGTCTATATTTTCAGCGAACTTCACAAACAGCTATTGTTTAACCGTTTGTCACTACTGTTTTTTAAATTTATCTAGACTAGGTCAGTTGGTTTGTTATCTGCGTACTCGTACGGACAAATAAGGGCGGAATCAATCGTTCGATCAATAGCCTTACCTAACTCCTACCTTTGTCAATTTTACAATAGTTTTCATTAAGCAGTTTTCACATCGGCAGCACAACATTAAAGCAGGTACGGGAGGTTACGCTCGTTGGAAGGGTCTTCACTTGACCACTGCAGACTGGACACATATATAGACAAGACAAAGCGCACTGCCAGCTGGCACCAATACTGAAACATCTAAGTGCCACTATGTCCACTAAACAGACGCTGATAAACACGCTGATCATTCTTACGTTGTGTTATCAGTGTCAAACATGGACTCAGATCGGCACACACGTAGGACCGAAAACTGTGATATGCGCTGGGTACGAGGTGCAGCAGGATAAACAATTCGCCACAAAATTCACAGTAGCACGCAGATGAATATTGTGGGGATTACAGCGATTATATTAAGTCATAAAAATACAATTGGTTAGACATATTTTAGTGCCGCGCTTCAGGGCAATCAAAGAGCTGACATCTTGGATTCGCAAGCTCCCATTATGGGCACATTAGTGATGGATAGAAGGGGCATTTTGAATTCAATCAATTAACGCCTGCTGGATGAGGACACCGCAATAGATGAAGCAGCAATCGACAGACTCTAAAGTTTCGACATTAAACGAGGTTCGAGCGGAGTGGAGCGCATGAGAAGACGACGCAATAGATGAAGCAGCAATTGACAGACTCTAAAGTTTTGACATTAAACGAGGTTAGAGCGGAGTGGGGCGCATGAGAAGACGACGCAAGAGATGAAGCAGCAATCGACAGACTCTAAAGTTTCGACATTAAACAACGTTCGAGCGGAGTGGGGCGCATGAGAAGACGACGCAAGAGATGAAGCAGCAATCGAAAGACTCTAAAGTTTCGACATTAAACGAGGTTCGAGCGGAGTGGGGCGTATGAGAAGACGACGCAAGAGAGTTTACAACCAGCGAGCTACAGGGACCATCATCATCCATACCTTACGCCATTTGATGAGAGAGATTGAGCACCTATGGGTATGCCCGGAGTGCAGTGACGTCGATTCTTAGAAACAGAACAGAACAGAATAGGGAAGCAGTAGAATCAACTTGCATTGAGGTCATATTACATGAGGTATGGTTCTTGTACACCTTGGAAGAGGGAGCTAGTAGATGGTTACGTATTGAGGTCGATTTAGGCCACGTCGGTGATTTGTTTGCGTTCGAAACCATCATCTATTGGTTGAGTTAGATTTATGATTTGACTGCAGCATGCATGATCGCCCAGGTCTGAAACTAGCCTGTTCTCTGATCAGACTCTGGTCTATCCAGGGGTAGACGCGGTTCAAGATCAGCCTTACAAACACCTTATACAGGTGACATAATGGTTACACTGGGCAAAGATTCGTTGTTTCTGTTGGTTTTTTATCTGGCTTTATCAGTGCAACCTTGTGTGACTTCCTCCCGATTTTAGAAATTTGCATTGAGTCAATACATTTGTTCATGAGCTTTAAACAGCCAATTTATTGTTTCTAGGCCAAACATATTTTATTTGTTCTGTCCTCAGTACATCATCATCATATATACATTAATGTGTGTGTGTGTGTCTGTGTGTGTGTCTGTGTGGATGTATGTGTGTGTGTCTGTGTGTGTGTGTCTGTGTGCGTGTCTATGTGTGTGTCTGTGTGTGTTGTGTCTGAGTGTGTGTGCGTGTCTGTATGTGTGTGTGTCTGTGTGTATTTGTGTGTCTGTGTGTGTTTGTGTGTCTATGTGTGTGTTTGTGTGTATGTGTGCTCTCGCGTGCATTCGTGTATGTGCATGTGAATGGATGAATATTCATGTTTACGCAAGTTTGCTTGTACGGTTTCACTTTAATGAAATAAATGAAAAAATAATTGAATGAAACGTGAGTTGAAAGAAATAGTTTAATATCTCTCCTAAAACACAAAATGTGTTTTCTAACAGTTTGAAACTAAATCTTTGCAGTCATAACAAAAGAAATGGATTCCAACATGTTTTTCTCACAGTGTAAACATTGCACCTATTTATATTGTCTTGGCTTTCATCACTATATTTAATATACCACATTAATATTGAATTCTATTCTTTTCTTGTAGTGAAGAGATCTTTTAATTTTTCGTGTGATTAATATTTTTTGCGGGTAGATGTAGCTGACATGATGACCAGTCTTTAACAGTTCTTACAAGATACTTGTCAAGTTGCAGTGTTCCCGTATTAGGACCAAGTAACACAATCGTTTTTTTCAGTACTTTAACTACGTGTTAGTAAATACAGTAAAG
The DNA here is from genome assembly GCA_036924085.1 of Ariolimax columbianus. NCBI lineage: Eukaryota > Metazoa > Mollusca > Gastropoda > Stylommatophora > Arionidae > Ariolimax > Ariolimax columbianus. The sequence continues at coordinate 36,189,514 of JAVGWX010000016.1, read as the reverse complement.
GCTGAAGTTGCAGCATAGTGTATGAGAATACAGCAGCCAGCGACTAATAGCTGGCTGCTTGCATTAGGGGCAGTGAACGAAAACTGACCAAGAGCCGCTACCACCTTCAAGCAGTAGCCATGAACACAGGCTGTACTAGTATATCCTGGCTAAGAGAATAGGAATTCTAGTGGGAGTCCAAACCTGGTGCCAAAACAAGCCAACTGAAACAGGATGTGTTGGGTTGAAATGGACATACATTGCAGCCTCACTGTAAATTACGGTACAGCGTCCCACTGTCCTTTTCAGGACGTACGCCGAAGAAGACGAAGAAGAGGAAGAAGAAGAAGAGGAAGAAGAAGAAGAAAATACAACATTTAAAATAATTTGAATTAATAGAAGCTATGTAGCGTTTGAAAAAAACGGCTGATTTGTGAAATGGTAGAACACTCGCTTATCATGGTAAAGGTACGGGGTTCAACTCCTGCCATCAACAGTCCCAGCTGTAAACGGTACCGGCTGACAGTTCTACAGCTCTTATTTCTTGGTGTTTCTGTTACACAGGTTTGTAGACGGTCATGGCATTTGTCACACGTCACGTGCGTTTATATACATTCTTGTCATTTGTTATACGTCATTTAGGTTTTCAGACATTCTTTCATTTTTCATTCGTCAGATAGGTTGTGAAACATTTTTGTCATTTGTCACACGTCACATAGGTTTTAAGACATTTTTTTCATTTGTCACACGTCAGATAGGTTTTGAGACATTCTTGTCAATTGGCATACGTTACGTATTTATGAAGAATCTGGTGCCTTTTGTTCAACGTCACGAATGTTTGGAAGCATTCTTGTCTTCTGTTCTACGCCACGTCGGCTTGGATATATTCTTGTCATGTGTCCGGTATATCTGAACGTGAATCCATGGGTATTTTTAAATTGTATTTTAAAATGTGCAGTCACTGTGTTAAAATACAGATTAACATTGAACACAGGTAGCAGTTCTAACAATCACAACCCCGGCGCTAGGTTATTTGACAGGGAAGGTAACAATTGCCATATTTAGAATATAAATAGTAACTCCTCTAGAGGTTAAGATGGTTAACTGAGTCATAGATAATCCAATATTCAAGGTATAATCTTCACGCTCACATAACCAAATAGAAAAGCTCTTGAGATCAAATGCATCTCTTTCTAGGTTATGGGTATTTGATGAACTTTCCTTGGGTTGGCTCAGGTAATACTTAACAATACAGTTACTTCCATAACTCTTGATCTAAGCCCTTGACAATGGAAGGTATTTGATGAACTTTCCTTGGGTTGGATCAGGTAATACTAAACAATACAGTTACTTCCATAACTCTTGATCTAAGCCCTTGACAATGGAAGGTATTTGATGAACTTTCCTTGGGTTGGATCAGGTAATACTTAACAATACAGTTACTTCCATAACTCTTGATCTAAGCCCTTGACAAGATTCTTTAATGTATGTAGAAACGACATAAGAATATGAATACTAAACGTCACAGGAGACAATTGGTAATAGTGACACAAGACAAGGTGATACTCTACCAGGAAATCGTTGTGTATTACTCACGGATGATTTCATCAAAGCGTGAAAGAAGAGGAGGAAAAACAAGTCAATAGTTGGGTACAAAAGAATGAAAGCAGTTCATACCAAACAGATGGTGTCGATAGGGATGGTCATTACCAGTTCAGAAACGAAAAATGACGCCGTACCATCAATAGAGAAAAGACGACTTCTGATTACCCTGAGCAAACAGCACATGAAATAATTCTACTAGTTAATATCTTTAGTATCCGTAAAAAAAAAATAACGAGTAACGTCCAAGAAAGCAGAAACGCAGCAACGTAGGAGGAGACAATGAGTAATAGAGTCGCATGACAAGGTGACAGGCTATCAGCAAATCACTGTGTATTACTCGTGGATGATCTAATAAGAGCCTGTAAGGAGAAGAAAAAACAATTAACCGTTGGGTACCAAAGGAGGAAACCGGTTGACATAAAATCAGAAGTACATCTTCAGACCGATCTTTCAATTTGGAGAGCAGAGCTAGAGACGATAATGGTGACCATTAGCATCTCCAAAACAAAAAAATGATGGTATTCACAATAAAGAAATAATGGGCTTGTGATTACCCTTGAAAAACAGCACATGAAATAGTTGGACCAGTTAATATGTTATGTATCTGTAAAAAATAAGGAACGAGTTACATACACAAAAATGATTCACCAGAAATGCAGCAATAGGTCAATTTCTAAGCAAAAGACATAGGATGTCTGGGCAAAAATTGTTGAACATATCAACGATAGATTTTGAAAACTCAAAACACAGAAAGATGGACTTTATGAAATTTGGTCCAAGTAACAAGAAGCGGAAGGTTTGCAATCAAACAATATATGACGATCTAGAAAGCATACAATTCAGACACGAGTGAAGCAATCTGAACTGCACTGACGTTCTTATCTCTTTAGCAGTTAAGATGACCTTGGACAAAGGAGGAAGACAAATTATGGAACAACCTGCTATTCTTTCTGCAATCCTCAACAGCCGTGACTGGATGAGGACAGTTGATAGACCAGCCTGGTTTTCTTTCCGCAATCCTCAACAGCCGTGACTGGATAGAGCAGTTGATAGAAAGGCCTGGTTTTCTTTCTGCAATCCTCAACAGCCGTGACTGGATGAGGACAGTTGATAGACCAGCCTGGTTTTCTTTCTGCAATCCTCAACAGCCGTGACTGGATGAGGACAGTTGATAGACCAGCCTGGTTTTCTTTCTGCAATCCTCAACAGCCGTGACTGGATGAGGACAGTTGATAGACCAGCCTGGTTTTCTTTCCGCAATCCTCAACAGCCGTGACTGGATGAGGACAGTTGATAGACCAGCCTGGTTTTCTTTCCGCAATCCTCAACACCCGTGACTGGATGAAGACAGTTGATAGACCAGCCTGGTTTTCTTTCCGCAATCCTCAACACCCGTGACTGGATGAAGAGTTGTTTGATGTGTAAGTAATAAATCTTGTATACACAATGAAGAGTTTAATTATTTTTTTAACTTTAAATTTGGTAACTCCTCCATTCAGTGTACAAATACAAACGATATTCATTGTAAAAAAAAAGTAATTTTAACATTTAGCATGAAGGAAAAACCTACATATATAGAAAAAAGATTTTCACTCTTATAAGTAGAGTAAAGAGAAAATGTCATTTATACAGACTGAAGAAAAGCACTCTTACATACAGAGTTAAGATTATAATATCTACAGATACATTGAAGATAAACACTCTTAAATACAAGGGGCTTGTCATAATTCTTTACCTGACTATGAAGGAATAGGAGGAAAAAGTTGAAATTTGGTAGATATGTAGCTCATTCAATTTTTAATGGACTTGAGAAGTATGAATTACCCTTCTTGACGGGTTTACCGGTTATGGTGCATGGCGTAATACACCTTATTGACCGGCCCTGCTACTCTAACGGTTTGTCAGAACAATGGAGAAATCAGAGCTGTGATAAAATTCTTGATGTTGCGGGGAAAAACACTTACAGAAATACACAGGGAGATGGAACATTGAGGAATTATGTCCTTCGTATGTTTTTGTAAAAAAACTGGTGTAGGCAGTTTAAGTGTGGCCGTTCCCATGTTGCTGATCTACCAAGAGCAGGAAGACCATCCTCAGAGTGCAGTGATGAAAATGCTGCAAGAGTGAAGAAAACCATTGACCAGGACAGGAAAATGACAATTGCAGAGATATCTAGGTCAGCAAATCTGAATGAAAGTAGTTTTTAGATATTTTCACAACAGACTGAACATGAGAAAAGTGTGTGCCCGCTGGGTCCCGCGTCTGCTGACATGTGAACAGAAACAAACGAGGGTTGATTGCTGTGGCCAGTTACTCAAAATATGTCGGTGGAAAAACATGTTGCCGACCATGGTGACAATAGATGAAACTTAGACTCACCATTATGACTCATATTTTTCTTTTCCCAAAACTAAAAAAACAGCTGAAAGGAAATCATTTTTACATCCACGAAAATGCCTTACTGACTTGTGATAACTGGTTTAGTTCGTAAAATAGGTTACTTTACTCTGAAGGTCTTTTCAAGGTCACACAGAGAAGGCAGAAGTGTATATATTCAGGGGGTGGTTACATTGAGAGAGAATAAGCACTGTGCCAAATTTCAACTTTTCCTCCTACTCATTCACGGTCAGGGTCAAGACTTATGACAAGCCCCTTGTACAGGGTCAAGACTTATGACAACGCCCTTATACATGGTCAAGACTTATGACAAGCCCCTTGTACAGGGTCAAGACTTATGACAAGCCCCTTGTACAGGGTCAAGACTTATGACAAGCCCCTTGTACAGGGTCAAGACTTATGACAAGCCCCTTGTACAGGGTCAAGACTTATGACAAGCCCCTTGTACAGGGTCAAGACTTATGACAAGCCCCTTGTACAGGGTCAAGACTTATGACAACTTCCTTGTACAGGGTCAAGACTTATGACAAGCTCCTTGTACAGGGTCAAGATAATAATTCCTTTATTTAGAGGGAATACAATAACTCCTACATACAGCTTGAGGATAATAGTTCCTACATACAGATTGAAGATAATAATTTTTACACAAAGATTGCAGATAATAATTCCCACATACAAAGTGATTGTATCAATTTCTCTTTTCAAAGTGAAGGTAGAAATTACTGAAAGTAATAAAACTTGTAGTCAGAGTATATGTATTGATTCCTACGTTAAGAGTTAAGGTCAAACTTTCTATATTTATACTTAATTTCTAAATTCAGATTGCAATCAACAATTCCAATATTCACAGTGAAGGCAATATTGTATTTATTTTAACAGTGAGTGTAATAATTCTAACATTCAAAGTGAAGGAAATATTTAGCATTTTCAAATTGAAGTGAAAATAATTCGTGCAGTCCAAATGAACGTTTTTCATTTTTTGTCTTAGTCGACCTGTACTAATACAGGGGCAATTGCTCTTGTGCAGTTCCAAGCTCTGGTACGAGCTGGATTTCCTGCTTATTAGGCAGCTTATTACTCCTCTATGATGGCACAAGTGCCGCTGACGGTAGTTAACCAATGTGCGAGTCCATCTTAATAGGCTCAAACACTATATCAAAGTAGACCCGCAGCCTGCCAGGCACCATCTGTGCTGCTCTTGACAAACCACTTGACCGGTGGTATGCCATGTCACACAGTTAGTCGTCTTTTACGACATTCTCTGTGGGGCAGTAGTGATGTTCTTGTCCTTGCCATACATACGGAGGACCACTTATAGTAAATATAGCAATTCCTATAATGAAATTAAGAGTAATAATTAATATATTAAACAAATTAAATTAATGATTTAAAAAATCAGAATAAAGGTGAAAATTAATTAATTCAGAGTCAATTGTGAAGTTCTTTCTGGTATACCTCAGTGTTTCAGAAAAAAGTGATTAGCCTATGCACTACAAATAAATTGAATAGCTAATATTTACAGTAAATATAATATTCGCTACAATGTCAGTAAATGTAATAAACACTACAATTACTGTAAAACTGTGAGAGTTGCTACATTTACAGTAGAAAATTACTACAAGTACAGTAAGTGTCACAGCTACTTCATTTATATTATTGACAATAGTCTCTAAATTCTACAGTAAACGCGAGTCTCTAAATTCTACAGTAAACGCGAGTCTCTAAATTCTACAGTAAACGCGAGTGTCTAAATTCTACAGTAAACGCGAGTCTCTAAATTCTACAGTAAACGCGAATCTCTAAATTCTACAGTAAACGCGAGTCTCTAAATTCTACAGTAAACGCGAGTCTCTAAATTCTACAGTAAACGCGAGTCTCTAAATTCTACAGTAAACGCGAGTCTCTAAATTTTACAGTAAACGCGAGTCTCTAAATTCTACAGTAAACGCGAGTCTCTAAATTCTACAGTAAACGCGAGTCTCAAAATTCTACAGTAAACGCGAGTCTCTAAATTCTACAGTAAACGCGAGTCTCTAAATTCTACAGTAAACGCGAGTCTCTAAATTCTACAGTAAACGCGAGTCTCTAAATTCTACAGTAAACGCGAGTCTCAAAATTCTACAGTAAACGCGAGTCTCAAAATTCTACAGTAAACGCGAGTCTCTAAATTTTACAATAAACGCGAGTCTCTAAATTCTACAGTAAATGCGAGTCTCTAAATTCTACAGTAAACGCGAGTCTCTAAATTCTACAGTAAACGCGAGTCTCTAAATTCTACAGTAAACGCGAGTCTCTAAATTCTACAGTAAACGCGAGTCTCTAAATTCTACAGTAAACGCGAGTCTCTAAATTGTACAGTAAACGCGAGTCTCTAAATTCTACAGTAAACGCGAGTCTCTAAATTCTACAGTAAACGCGAGTCTCTAAATTCTACAGTAAACGCGAGTCTCTAAATTCTACAGTAAACGCGAGTCTCTAAATTCTACAGTAAACGCGAGTCTCTAAATTCTACAGTAAACGCGAGTCTCTAAATTCTACAGTAAACGCGAGTCTCTAAATTCTACAGTAAACGCGAGTCTCTAAATTCTACAGTAAACGCGAGTCTCTAAATTCTACAGTAAACGCGAGTCTCTAAATTGTACAGTAAACGCGAGTCTCTAAATTCTACAGTAAACGCGAGTCTCTAAATTCTACAGTAAACGCGAGTCTCTAAATTCTACAATAAACGCGAGTCTCTAAATTCTACAGTAAACGCGAGTCTCTAAATTCTACAGTAAACGCGAGTCTCTAAATTCTACAGTAAACGCGAGTCTCTAAATTCTACAGTAAACGCGAGTCTCTAAATTCTACAGTAAACGAGAGTCTCTAAATTCTACAGTAAACGCGAGTCTCTAAATTCTACAGTAAACGCGAGTCTCTAAATTCTACAGTAAACGCGAGTCTCTAAATTCTACAGTAAACGCGAGTCTCTAAATTCTACAGTAAACGCGAGTCTCTAAATTCTACAGTAAACGCGAGTCTCTAAATTCTACAGTAAACGCGAGTCTCAAAATTCTACAGTAAACGCGAGTCTCTAAATTCTACAGTAAACGCGAGTCTCTAAATTATACAGTAAACGCGAGTCTCTAAATTCTACAGTAAACCAGAGTCTCTAAATTCTACAGTAAACGCGAGTCTCTAAATTCTACAGTAAACGCGAGACTCTAAATTCTACAGTAAACCCGAGTCTTTAAATTTAGAATAAAAGTGATAGCCATTACAATTACAGTAAACTGGATAGTCTCTGAATTTACAGTGAAGGTTACAGTTTCTAGATTTACAGCAAAGGCGATAGCCACTGCTTTCGTACTATATTAATCCTTCTGACCGAGGACTACATGCCGCTTCGCCGCTGATGTCGCCACGCAGCTTGCTGGCTATGTGTGTTTATTTCACCCTAAATTGAAAAATATGTTTTGCCTTAACGAGGATTCGATCCGCGTTCCTCCTTGTCAGCAGGTAGGCAGAGAAACCAATCGGCCACGCGCTCATAATTTACAGTGAAAGTGATAGTTTCTACATTTACAGTAAAACAGATTGTCATCACATTTACAGTCATCTTGATAGCAGATACTTATAGTATAAATGTAATAGTAGTTATTTTTATTATAAACGTAATAGTAGTTATTTTTGGTACTTCTTCTTCTTCTTCTTCGTACGCTGTCAGACGTCAACCTGTATTTTTTAGAAAAAAAGCAGCGGTCATCATGAAGCTGTCGACACTGCCATAGAGCTTGTCTAGTGTTGCCACTGGTGATGGCCACATGTGCTTTCTCTGGTCCTCGTATTTCGGGCAGTTTTGCAGCAGATGTTCAGCGGTCATTTTTCCGGTACCACAACTGCATTCGTCAGTGCCACCTATCTTCAGTTTATTGAAAAGGTGGTATCTCAGTCTATTGTGGCCTGTGCGGAGTCTGAAGACCACGACCTGCTCTTTTCTGTTCAATTGGTAATAGGCATCATTTTTTTGTGTAGCCATGTATCTAGCTCTAATAAGCCTTTTGGACTCTTTGTAGGTGACACTAGATTCTGGTTATGGTAGTCTTGCACCTTCTTTTGCCAGTCTGTCTGCCTCTTCGTTGCCTTGGATGTTACAATGGGATGGAACCCACTGTACCACTACTCTTTTTGGTGCGGTCTGCTGGCATAGATGACAGAGTACTGCTCTTAAATCATTAAGTTCAGTATTTTTCTGGCTTTTTAGTGCTGTCACTACGGCCAGGGCATCTGTAAACAGGTCTATCTGGCTTTCATTTCCTTTGCCTGTCAGCATTGCTTCTGCTGCAGCCTCCAGTGCTTCTGCCTCCTCTCTGAAATTGCTTGTGTATTTTCCAGTTGTCCCTGACAGTGTTATTTTTCTACCATTTTGTAGGCTCAGGAATACCCCTGCCCCTGCATTCAGTGTTGTGTTTGTCACAGAACCGTTGGTATATGTATGGGTCCAGTCCATGCTTGGGTAGTTTTTCGTTATGTACCTCAGGGTTATGTCTCTTCTTTCTTTTTCAGTCTGGCTGTTCTTGTTTCCAATACCTGGTATATTTTCTGCCACTACCGGAAATATATGCTGCTTCCAGGTAGGTTTGCGTACAGTAGGGATGGGCTTTGGTGTTGTTAATGTGTTTATAGGGTCTTCGTTCATCTTTGCTTTGGCTATTTCTGCAAAGTTTCTCCGCTTTAGTTTCCAATTTCCAAATCTATTTAGTCTCTGGTGCATTGTATGGTCTGTCAGTCTTCTGAGTTTCTCTACTTGCTGCTGGGCTCTGCAGTCTCTTCTGTCGGTCATGGAATGCAGATTTGTAATCTTTTCAAGTTCTACAATTGGCGTTGACTTCATGCCCCCTGTTATAACTCTCATGGCTTGGTTTTGAAGTTTGATTTTTGGTATAAATGTAATAGTATTTAGTTTTGGTATAAATATATTAGTAGTTATTTTTAGTATAGAAATAATAGTAGTTACTTCACAATGATATGGATATCTAACAGATTCTAAAGGCTAGTGATCATTACTTTATTCAAGGGATGCCTACCGGCAGGACCAGGTACAACATACTGATCAAGACGCTCAAATTACATCCACACTGTACACTGGAACAGACTATGAAACATCAACCGATGTCCCCGTAGGGACGAGCTTCATTAGAAGGCTACATTGCACTACAGCAACGAAAACTGCAGAAATCTGCTTTCAGAAACACATTGCCAAGAATGAACAACTCTGCACTAATAGCTGCACAAACAGCATACAACAACAGCAACATGTAAAATCGTGTTTTAAAACGCATTACTGTTATTACAATAACTATATATCAGGAGGTACAGATGTTAAATTAAGAATACAGAAGGCGACAGGTACTTTCATTTGTATTAGGAAATTTTTAGACATCAACTACCACCAAATGAACAATCTTGAACTCCAACGTCCGTTCTATTATATGGCTCTTAATCACGGAAGACAACAGAGGCACTTACGAAATTGGTACAGACTTTCGTAAATGGCTGCCTGCACATAATAACAGAGTTGAAATGGTACAATAAGATGACGAATGTGGAACCGTTGAAAAAAAAGGAGACATATAGGAGTGGAGCATGACATACGGAGGAGACGCACGCGCTGGATAGACCACACATTACATAAAGCAGTTGATAACATTGCAAGACAGTCTCTGTTCCAGAATCCACAGAGTAGGAGGATTAGTGGACGTTCAAGACACTCAAGGAAGAAGGAGCAGCTTTAAATATCAGGTCGGCTGACAAGACATGGACAGAACTGGTTCGGATGGCTCATAACAGGAGGACGGAGTGGATTTGTTGAAGAGCCTATACTCAACAGAGAGTGGTCAGATTGTTGGTTGATTGACTGTTATTACACATTTTGTGAACGGGGTTAGTGTGAGAAGAGGGAGCTTTGATACTTCATATGTAGCCATGGAGAATCAGAGTGCACTTCATATGTGGCCATGGAGAATCAGAGTGCACTTCATATGTAGCCATAAAGAAGCAGCGTGCGCTTCATATGTAGCCATAAAGAAGCAGCGTGCACTTTATATGTAGCCATCGAAAAGCAGCATGCACTTCTAATAGTAAGGTAGCATTGAACTTTGCCATATTACAACTCATTAGAACAGATTATAGAACATGTCAACTCTTGTCATATAAAAAAAAATGAAACATATCTCAGACAGCATAATAAAACATATCAAACATAACGTTTCATAGAACATCATACCACAACATTTGAAAAAAAACCTCCATACATGTGAAAATAAGTCATACAACTTGTGAAAACAAGTCATACCATATAAGAAAATGATTTTAATACAACATATGAAAACATATCATACAGCAACTTTAGAAAACACGTCATAAAAAAATATATGAAAACACGTCTAAAAGAACATACTTCATATAAAAACAAAATAAAACGATTTTCTCGCAACATATAACACTTATCTTGCATACATACTAAAAAATATGCAATAGCATATTAAATTACATAACAGATTGAATTACAATTTACAGGATCATTTGAAAATACGTGCGCATAACATATAAACATGCATCATTCAACGAAACACGTCATACAACAGCATACTGAAACACATCATACAACAACTTATACACATCTAGAATACAACAAAATTGTAAAACACAACAAACACTAACATATTGAAAAACACAATATACAATCTCACGGTTCGAACCCAGTCTGTTTAACGCACAAGTCGTAGCACGCTCCAATAAAGTAGCGAAAGATTGGAAATTTGTGCCAAACATGGGCACGGAATTAACACCTTCCAAATGCGGTGCCTTAATATTCTTAGAATGACATGGAGGAACATACTGATAAATACAGAGGTGCACTCTCGCTCTGGTCTCCAAGCCTAGTAAACTCTTCTTAGACGATGAAGACTACGATGGTTTGGTCATGTCCGTCGCATGGAAGATGGTTGCATTCCAGAACGGCATTCCCATTCCTCTATGGACACATGGGGGATGGCAAGAGAGCTTGTCTACAGTTGATGTTCAAAGATACGTGTAAGCGTGATGTGATGGCCCGCAAATGAATTTGACACCATGGGAAGACGAAGCTGCAGACCGGTCCAATTGGAGATCTACACAGACGGTGCCAGCTCACGCTTGGTAAAAGAAGCTCTTGTAGCAAGGAGAATTAAAACGGAAACGCAGCAATGAGGAAGAAAACATGAGCAGCTATGCAGAACGTTTTATTTACCACTCCAAAGTTTCACAGAAAGGGAACTCCAGGAGTTGATTGGTAGATTGGACAGAGTGGCACAGAGTTTTGGTATGGAAATAAATGCAGATAAAACAAAAGCTCATGACTAATAACATCGAGGGGTTTAAATCTGTAATAGAAGCAATAGGCAGGAACTTGAGGTGGTACAACGTTTCAAATATCTGGGATCATTGATCAGTGAAGAGGGATCGCAGCAAGGTAATTGCAAGAATTGCACAAACAATAACGGCGCTGACTCGGCTGAAACCTAATTGGCAAGACAAGCGGCTCGCCCTCGGCATAAACGTTAGACTAATGCGCTCTTTGGTGAACTCAATATTTCTGTATGCCTGCGAGACCTGGACTATTACAGCAGATATCTAGGGCAGAATACACCCAATGGAAATGAGGTGCTATAGAAAACTCCTAAATGTTACATATAAAGATCGTGTCACGAAAGTAGAACAGATATACCACAAAGAGTTGTAAACGTTATATTTCCGTATATATGCAATACATGAAACGGTGAATATGCGCACTAATACATTATCTTCAAGTAGGCTTAGCAACTCTCTTACACACACACACGCACGCACACACGCGTATATATATATATATAAAGACAACATTTAAAATAAAAAACAGACACTTGCACATATATAAGGATACATAAATGCATGATTACACATAACGCTAATAAGAGAGATATGTGATGAAAGAGAAGTGGAAAAAAACTGAGAACAATGGAGAGATAGAGAGAGAGAGAGAGAGAGAGAGAGAGAGAATGAGAGAGAGAGAGAGGCTGGGGCGGTTGAGCAGGGGCGTCTACACAAACGTAGAGATTGTATTCAATCAGTGAAGTTTAAGGTATTCTAAAATGAAGTTAATGATTCTCGAGCTCAAACAGGGGATCATTGGTACAGCAAGAGACGTTGTCTGTGACTCTGATATCAACCGTACCTTGGTTTCCAGGATATTGAAAAGGTTGAAGTATACTAAAGAAACTGTACACTGGAAGAGTGAGACCAGTTCTCGAGTATGGCATTGCGGCATGGACAACAGCAGCAAAGGCGAACTTCGATAAAGTTAACAAACTTCAAAACCAAGCCATGATAGTTATAACAGGAGGCATGAAGTCAACGCCAATTGTAGAACTTGAAAAGATTACAAAGCTGCAACCCATGACCGATAGAACAGACTGCAGAGCCCATCTGCAGTCTGAGAAACTCCGAAGACTGACTGACCACCCAATGCACCAGAGACTAAACAATTTGGGAAATGGGAAACTAAAGCGGAGAAACTTTGCAGAAATAGCCAATGCAAAGATGCACGAAGATCCCATAAACGCACTAACAACCCCAAAGCCCATCACTACTGTACGAAAACCTACTTGAAGGCAGGATATATTTCCAGAGGTGGTAGAAAATATACCAGGTATTGGAAAGAAAAACTGCCAGACTGAAAAGGAAAGGAGAGATACTACCCTAAGCTTTATATCGAAAAACTACCCAAGCATGGACTGGACCCATGCATACAGCGACGGTTCTATAACAAACACTACACAGAACGGAGGGGCAGGAGCATTCCTGACCCTACCAAATGGCAGAAAAATAACACTGCCATTCGCTACTGGTAAGTACACAAGCAATTTCAGAGCGGAGGCAGAGGCACTGAGGGCGGCAGTGGAAGAAATGGTCACACACAGTGAAAATGAAAGCCAAATAGTCCTGCTTACAGATGCTCTCGCCGTAGTCACAGCGCTAAAAAGCCAGAAAAACACTGAGCTTAATGACTTAAGAGCAGCACTCTGCAAACTGTGCCAGCAGTCCGCACCAAAAAGGGTAGTGGTACAGTGGGTCCCATCACACTGCAACATCCAAGGCAACGAGGAGGCAGACAGACTGGCAAAAGAAGGTGCAAGACTACCACAAACAGATACTAGTATGACGTACGAAGAGTCAAAACGGCTTATTAAAGCCAGATACATGACCAAATGGGAAACTGAACATACCGGCTACACCAAAAACGATGCCTATTACCAGTTGAACAAAAGAGAGCAGGTCGTTGTCTTCAGACTTCGCACTGGCCACAATAGACTGAGGTACCACCTATTCAACAAATTGAAGATAGGTGGTACCGACGAATGCCCGTGTGGTACCGAGAAAATGACCGCTGAGCATCTGCTGCAGAACTGCCCGACATACGAGGATCAGAGAGAGCAGATGTGGCCATCACCAGTGGAACCACAAGACAAGCTCTATGGCAGTGTCGACAGCCTCAGGATGACCGCCGCTTTTTTGGAAAAAATAATGGTTACTGTCTGACTGCATACGATGAAGAAGAAGAAGAAAAGGTTGGCCAGCCACGGTTATTATAAATGGTTAGATTCACCAAGCTCAAGGTCACTCTCCAATGTGTATTTCACATCCCACCCACAGCACGTGGTAGCGTAAATTGGGCTGCGTGATTTGCACGTGAATTCTTCATTTATCACACACACGTTCTTAGGGAAACCACCAACACGTCTGGAAGGCATAACGGCAAGCAGGTAACGCAAGCCATTGTATTGTCGCAACTCAAGGTCCCGTTGAGGTCCATCAGGAGACCTTTGAGTCTACATCTGACGAACAGATCATGGACCTTTCCAGCACGTCTGTAGAGTACTAAAAGTTTAAATAGATGGGAGCACTGATGGATGCGGAAGGTTTAAGAAGTGAGGCTCAGGCAAGAACAGCGATGAACAAACTGAGGCCGCTATGGAGGGACAAAAAGTATTGTCCTGAAATCCAAGTTTAGTTTATTGTATGCACTTATCATTTCCATGTTCCTTTATAAGTTCGAAACTTGGACAGCGGTCCTACAGCGAAGAATGTGTGCAATAGAGATGAGATGTCTGCGTCGAATTCTCGGCCCATCGTATCTAGACCACGTCGTGAATGAGACGGACCGAGACACCGTTAAGAGAGAGGTAGGTCAATATAAAGATCTAAAATGGTTAAAGAACGCAAGTTCACATGGTATGGGCATGTATCAAAACCACTTGGGTTGATCAAGACTACCCTACAATGTACTGTGTCTGGGAAGCGTAAGCGAGGGAGGCAGAACATGAGATTGGGAGGCAGCATCAGATAACAAACATCCTGGCACAAGAACAGAAGATTGGAAGACAGCATCAGATAACAAACATCCTGGCACAAGAACAGAAGATTGGAAGACAGCATCAGATAACAAACATCCTGGCACAAGAACATGAGATTGGAAGGCAGCATCAGATAACAAACATCCTGGCACAAGAACATGAGATTGGAAGGCAGCATCAGATAACAAACATCCTGGCACAAGAACAGAAGATTGGAAGACAGCATCAGATAACAAACATCCTGGCACAAGAACAGAAGATTGGAAGATAGCATCAGATAACAAACATCCTGGCACAAGAACAGAAGATTGGAAGACAGCATCAGATAACAAACATCCTGGTACAAGAACAGAAGATTGAAAGACAGCATCAGATAACAAACATCCTGGCACAAGAACATGAGATTGGAAGGCAGCATCAGATAACAAACATCCTGGCACAAGAACAGAAGATTGGAAGACAGCATCAGATAACAAACATCCTGGCACAAGACCGAGTTATCTCAACAGACTGCAGTATTGGTACATCAAATGACCTATGGGAACACGGGACTAATGATGATGATAATGAGGATGATGATAATGAGGATGATAATAATGATGATTATCTTGGTGATGGGGATGAGGCCACCAAAGGAGTACCAGGAAATACCACAAATGCAGAATGACAGGATTGAAGATAAGGTTAAGGATAAGTAGAGACCGGAACAAAATCTTAAGGACAGACGAGGATAACAATGAGAACCAACGATCAGATGGAGCCTGGGACGATGGGTGAGGTTGGCTGTATGAGAGATGGGGTTGGCACGATGGAGGGCGGAAAAATTAACAGATGGAGCCCGGAAGGAAGGGTGAGGTTGGCTGTATGAGAGATGGGGTTGGCACAATGGAGGGCGGAAAACATAACAGATGGAGCCCAGAGGGAAGGGTGAGGTTGGCTGTATGAGAGATGGAGATATCACGATGGAGGGCGGAAAACATAACAAATACATAATGTATTAACATAATTTGAAGATAACAGCTTTCAGACGCAACCATTCATCCGTTACAAAATTTCATGATTATGAAAAACGAAAAAATTAACCAATGCGAGGCAGGCATTCCCAGCGCCTTGGCTGAATTGCAGCCGTCAGTATAACATATTTGGGGACACGTCTGGAAGCCCGGCGGGCTGAAGAAACAATCCGTATTTTGGGAGTTCGTGCTGGAGCAACTGCGGATAAACTGATGCAGCTCTCCTGTTGAGGAAATTGAAGAAAAGATATGTTTTATGTTGAAAGTCGTTTAATTTAGGAGTACACACTCACGCGTTCGCCCATCACTCACGCACCACACATACACATACACACACACTCACTCTATCTCTCTTACACACACCCACATATAGACACTCACACATACACAAAACACTTAGAGAAAAAAAACTGACTTGTATCCGTCTTGTAAACACGAATGGTAGAGCACGACTCAACAACGCCGCTGCCAGACTCGGTGCACGGTTGTGGGGGTGGAGGGTTGCTCTCACAGTCCAGAAACTTGTCACTGCGACACGAGGAACACATGATGGTACCTGCAGGTGAGAGTTCAGTAACCCTATGTCAGTTCCAATCTCCGGTGAGGTTACTGTGAAGCAACTAATAGGACCATGCAGTTGCCTTGTTAGCATGTTATGAAAGGCGACTAGAAAGAGTTGTGGATGGGAATAGGAACCTCGCAATTTAACACGAATACATCAGCAAGAATAGAGCAAGTGCTTTAATGCAGGCTTACTTCGTATTTCTTAGTCGACCTGTACTTGCACACACAAACCACCTAACCATGGCTAGTGTTATGTCATGTCACATAGTTAACTTAACAGCGTCTTTATTACTGGTTCAGAAGACTGCTGAGTAAGTATACATCCAGTTTCGTGGAGGGTGGTTAGGTGCCAGTTAGGTGCCATTTATAGCTGCTCTTAAACAAACCACATAATGTTAGGTACAAATAACATCAATAGATTTTTAACTTGAATTGTGTCAGGCATCATTCTACTCTTTTCGATTTCCAACTGCCAAGGGATTTCTAAGGTGCTCGACACAAACACGGGTGTCCGATCTCACTACCAAGAAATCATGGACATTTTTTACCAGAAGATGTACGTGGAAACAATCGCGGTCTCCTCCGCGATTCGAACCCGCATCCTCCGGCACAAGAGGTGGACAACTTATCTCGAGACCACTGAGTCCCTCCATGCAGTCCTCACTGGACACAGACTGTTCCATGGGAATGTCTCAAACGAGGTGGCGAATCGCCATTTCCCCGTAGTGTGCTTTACTCAGATGAAGCAAAGCATAGCACTACAGCCTGGAAGACCCCGATCCACATCCACCAATGAGAGATAAAGCTATTGCAACCTTCACACCCTTTCCAGGGCACACACAAACAGTAAACGTACTCTTCGTAAACATAATACAAAGAAAGCTCCTCTTTCCATTAGTATTCTTATTGTTATACGAGACTTTCAATGCAATGGAAGAACAGAAAGAAGCGCTTAGCCTCCAGCAGCTAGCGTTCACAGGTTAAAGGTCAAGGTAGCACTGCGGATGAGTAAAGTGGTAAGAAATATAATTACACGCGGTGCACATCAGTTGTCGGATTGGCTTGGCTTCGTTCGTTCTCAATCTCCCGCTACCAAACCCTGAAAGGGCTTAAGTAGCAGAATGAATGTAGTCCAGAGAACGGAATGCGTTGTGTCGTAGTTTACAGCTTGACTGTGATATTTACACTTTTCGGTCCAACACATCCGACTTAAAAACAAGTATTTTTTTAGTGCCGGGTTAGCATTCCCTCTTCGAGCCCTTCTCCTTAGCCAGTCTGCCCTGCTGCAGCCTGTTATCCAGGATCACCACGTGAAGGTGTAGAAGGGTCTTGGCAGCTCTGGTTCGCTGGCCCTGACGCTAACAGTCCGTCCGCTATGGGTCGATGACCACTGCAGCTCATGCCAGTTGTCGGATTAATGAGGAAGCTATTTGCAGACATATGCAGCTTCACCATGCGCGCGGGCCGGAATGCGAATCTTAAATACATTCTGATTTAATTTTAAAATGTAAAAATCTTGGTATTTATTTGATAATAAATATATCAATTGTCTTTGAGCTTGTAGCTTAGCATTAGTCCATTGTGGTGAGTTGCAACGTCGGCAGGAAATGCGAGATCCCACAGCCACATTTGGTTTTCTAACTCCCGCACATCTTTTTGTGTCCATGAAAACAGATACCTCACCTTAGAAAATATTACAAAAGTACTTCAGCACCCTCTCCTCAGACAATGGAAATCACATGAGCGAATTTAATTGGTTTTTGCAAGATCATTATTTTGTGTGTAAAATGCAGCGACTAGCACATACATATGTTTGTGACTTTTCATATCAGATTTCTCTCATATGGTTGAAGCAAGAACGTCATAGTTTGGCTCGATCATTGTTGGGGCTCTATCGTTTCATATCATGTTTAGAGTATCCCAGTTAAAGACGAATTTATTTGAAAAAACCTATGTTACTTCCTGGAATTCTTCTCTCGCTGATTCATGAACAAGCAATGCTTCCGTATAGTTTACAGATGTAGTCAACTGAGTGGAATCAGTTGTGATTGTAATCTCGTCTAGACGAATTTATAACGCTTCAAATCGTTACCCGTGTTCTTTGAGGCTTAATCTTGGTCATACGCCATTCCAACGAAAAATAGTTATTTGTTGTTCAATGTTCTTGCTTTTATCAGAACACAGTCATTCAAGGACAGCATAGAGACAGTCTTTGAGAACGTCTCCTCCAGTCGAGGGCTTTTTGTTTTTTGTTTTTGTTTTTTTGGGAAGTAGCAATGTCGTTATGATCATAATTAATGTTGGAGAAATATGTTTTTGTGAGTAAAAATACTCGGTACGAATAGCCTAGAAAACAACAAGAGTGAGGCACAGAAGGAATAGCCTAGAGAACAACAAGAGTGAGGCACAGAATGAATAGCCTAGAAAACAACAAGAGTGAGGCACAGAAGGAATACCTAAGAGAACAACAAGAGTGAGGCACAGAACGAATAGCCTAGAAAACAACAAGACCGAGGCACAGAATGAATAGCCTAGAAAACTACAAAAGCGAGGCACAGAAGGAATAGCCTAGAAAACAACAAGAGCGAGGAACACAGAATGAATAGCCTAGAAAACAACAAGAGTGAGGCACAGAAGGAATAGCTAAGAGAACAACATGAGTGAGGCACAGAACGAATAGCCTAGAAAACAACAAGACCGAGGCACAGAATGAATAGCCTAGAAAACTACAAGAGTGAGGCACAGAAGGAATAGCCTAGAAAACAACAAGAGCGAGGCACAGAAGGAATAGCCTAGAAAACAACAAGAGCGAGGCACAGAAGGAATAGCCTAGAGAACAACAAGAGTGAATCACAGAAGGATAATGCCTAGAGAACAACAAGAGTGAGGCACACAGAACGAATAGCCTAGAAAACAACAAGAGCGAGGAACACAGAACGAATAGCCTAGACAACAACAAGAGCGAGGAACACAGAACGAATAGCCTAGAAAACAACAAGAGTGAGGCACACAGAACGAATAGCCTAGAAAACAACAAGAGTGAGGAACACAGAACGAATAGCCTAGAAAACAACAAGAGTGAGGAACACAGAACGAATAGCCTAGAAAACAACAAGAGTGAGGAACACAGAACGAATAGTCTAGAAAACAACAAGAGTGAGGAACACAGAACGAATAGCCTAGAAAACAACAACAGTGAGGAACACAGAACGAATAGCCTAGAAAACAACAAGAGTGAGGAACACAGAACGAATAGCCTAGAAAACAACAACAGTGAGGAACACAGAACGAATAGCCTAGAAAACAACAAGAGTGAGGAACACAGAACGAATAGCCTAGAAAACAACAAGAGTGAGGAACACAGAACGAATGGCCTAGAAAACAACAAGAGTGAGGAACACAGAACGAATAGCCTAGAAAACAACAAAAGCGAGGAACACAGAACGAATAGCCTAGAAAACAACAAGAGCGAGGAACACAGAATAAATAGCCTAGAAAACAACAAGTGCGAGGAACATAGAACGAATAGCCTAGAAAACAACAAGAGTGAGGAACACAGAACGAATGGCCTAGAAAACAACAAGAGTGAGGAACACAGAACGAATAGCCTAGAAAACAACAAAAGCGAGGAACACAGAACGAATAGCCTAGAAAACAACAAGAGCGAGGAACACAGAATAAATAGCCTAGAAAACAACAAGTGCGAGGAACATAGAACGAATAGCCTAGAAAACAACAAGAGTGAGGAACACAGAACGAATAGACTACAAAACAACAAGAGCGAGGAACACAGAAGGAATAGCCTAGAAAACAATAAGAGCGAGGAATACAGAATGAGTATCCGAGAAAAAAAAAACGGCGAGGAACACAAAATGAATATCCTAGAAAACAAGAAGAGCGAGGAACACAGAATGAATATCCTAGAAAACAATAAAAGCGACGAACACAAAATGAATATCCTTGAAAACAACAAAACCAAGGAACACAAAATGAATATCCTAGAAAACAAGAAGAGCGAGGAACACAGAATGAATATCTTAGCAAACAACAAGAGCGAGGAACACAGAATGAATATCCTAGAAAACAACACGAACGAAGAACAAGGGAGCAGACCTTTTATTGACATCTCATCGCCCTGATATTAACAAAATATGTACAATGTTTTAGAGTGAAAGCGACGTTTGCCTAAACCAATGTCAACTTCTACACAACAACAACATCTACCCCATAACGCACGACATTCGAATGATCCCATGGCTGAGCTGGCCATGTTGTTGATTAAGAAAGTCTCACAGATCTTTCCACACAACCTGCAGTTCAACCAAAAACACATTAAGCGGATTATTGGCTTCCTCTGACAATCATCATCCACCTCAACAAGAAGGCCATTGCAATTTTTACCTCAGTGACAAATATCTTTTTCTCGTCCCCACGGCCAGCTATAATTATGTCAAGTGTCTCCAAACAGGAGGCTCGCGATTCAGATACGGCCCTTCAAACCAAAACTGATGGCATGAAACATAAGTGGCATCAATTTGTTGGGAAAGAGACGAGTAAGCGGGAAATGTTAAGAGAGTGTAAGCAAACATGTTAAGACACGCTAATACAACTAGGAACAAACCATACTTTACAACTTGATGGTCTTTAGCAGGGACAACAAACAACAATAAAATATAAACTAATAGATACAATTCAAATTAGATCAAATTCAATTTAGATAAAATTCAATTTAGATAAAATTCAAGACTGGTCTGTGAGATAGCAAATGGAGTTTAATATAGATAAATGTACAGTCATCCACATGGGTAAATCCAATTTGAAATATAATTACAGAATGGGCGAGAACAATATTAGAATGAAATACAAGGAAAGGGACCTAGGGGTTATAATAGAGCATACAGGTAAAGTGAGTGAGCAAGTCAAGTTAGCAGTGAGTAAGGCAAATGCAATGTTAGGTATAATAAAAAGAAATGTTAAACATAGGAGTAAGGAAGTGAAAGTCAAACTGTATAAAGCTTTGGTTAGACCTAGATTCGAGTACTGTGTACAGGTGTGGAGTCCTTATCGTAGAAGAGATATAAACATGCTGGAAAGGATACAAAAAATAGCGACAAAACTGATAGTGGGACTCCAGAATTACAGTTATGAGGAAAGACTCGGAAAAATCGGCCTACAGTGTCTAGAAAAGAGAAAAATTCGAGGTGACAATACAGGTTCACAAGATAATCCCCCCCCCCCCCCCCCCTTTCCCAATCGCGTGCTAAATATATACATCCAGTGCTTACAAAAATATATTTTATTTCTTTGGGGGTGAATTAAGGGACAAGTACCAAAATGTACTGAGCTGGACAGAACATGAGAACCCACCTCTGAGGTGCCACCGGAGATAAGACCATTGAATAATTATCATGCCTTATCCAGCCAACCACCTTTTCTTAACCATGTATGTGTTCTTTTCTCTATTTTATGTATTATTTTTTTTTCTCTATTATTTTAGCTCATATCTGTTTTTTTTTTGTTGTTCCTGAAAAAAACATTTAGGTCGTACCATAGGTTTTGTTCCCGTTTGTCTTATCGCGTTATATGACCATACATGTCAATGTTTTCATCATTTTAAAAAAGAATCCAGTACCCCTCAGCCTCGCCTTAATTTATTTCTAGATGTTATTGACTTCTCATCGCCCTGATATTAACAAAATATGTACAATTTTTTAGATTCAAAGCAACGTTTGTCTAAACCAATGTCATATTCTACACAACAACAACATCGACCCCAAAAATCAAGTTACAAATCTACTCAAATTATTCTAGGGATTCTCACCCCATAAAAAATATGTCGCCAAACAAAAAAGAGAGGACTATGTGGCCATAACAACAGGTCTTGGTTATGTGGTTAGCCGATCGGATTAGATGGCGGCTGACAGGCTGCGGGTCTACCTTGCTCTAATTTACGTTTCCACCTCCACCAGTCTCAAAAATAGGCGGTTTTATATTCCAGGGCTAACAGATGCTAGGATTGACCTGGCAAGTCACCAGTGGATTTTCACCTGCCAAAAAATATTAAGCAAAGGAGGTCGCACCTCCCCACGACGCCTAACGACATAAGTGGACTGAAGATAGATAGATTGACACAGTTCACAAGCCAGACATGTATACGTTCGGAGTTAGCAAGGTAGTGCCCCAATTGAAGTAAATCCATTACAAAATTCGTGCTAAATTCAGATGCCTTGAGCTGTGAAATGAAAAAAAAAATGTACAATTTACTCTACCGTAGAAAAGCAACGAACACGAAGAGAAAAAAAGAGTTTGGACAAGATACTATGCAGAATTAAATATTAACATGTTCCTTAAAACATCAGTATCACAACCAGAGAGTGAAAAACCAGAATTCAATTCGAGGTTTAAGGAAGATTAAACCATTTTCAAAGGGTTGATATAGCTCTGAGGAAAGACACTTGCCACTTATGGAAGGAAAAAGAACTGAGCTGGAGTTTAGAGTCCCACAAATTTCAAGCGTCCCCTTGTCTCAGAAAGATCGGATCCTAGTCTTATTTGGAGATAGCCACAACATCCCGGAGATCACATGTACATCAATTTCGCGTAAAATATATAATAATAGGATGTTAGACGTTGTCCAGGAAAGCACGAAAAAAGAAGGACATTCCTAAACTAGACGTCAATTGTTTAAAAGAAATAATCTTTTACTGATAACCTGATAATCTAAGAATACATATCATCACGGAGACACATGTGTGAATGAACCTACGAATACATATCATCACGGAAACGTATGTCTGTGTGAATGAACCTACGAATACATATCATCACGGAAACTCCTGTCTTCTTCTTCTTCTTCATCGTACGCAGTCAGACAGTAACCATTATTTTTTCGAAAAAAGCAGCCGTCATCCTGAGGCTGTCGACACTGCCATAGAGCTTGTCTAGTGTTACCACTGGTGATGGCCACATATGCTCTCTCTGATCCTCGTATGTCGGGCAGATTTGCAGCAAATGCTCAGCGGTCATTTCTTGGTACCACACGGGCATTCGTCGGTACCATCTATCTTCAATTTGTTGAATAGGTGGTACCTGAGTCTATTATGGCCAGTGCGAAGTCTCAAGACCACGTCCTGCTCTTTTCTGTTCAACTGGTAATAGGCATCGTTTTTGGTATAGCCAGTATGTTCGGTTTCCCATTTGGTCATGTATCTAGCTCTAATAAGCCGTTTTGACTCTTCGTATGTCATACTAGTATCATGTTGTGGTAGTTTTGCACCTTCTTTTGCCAGTCTGTCTGCCTCCTCGTTGCCTTGGATGTTGCAGTGAGATGGAACCCACTGCACCACTACTCTTTTTGGTGCGGCCTGCTCTTAATTCATTAAGTTCAGTATTTGTCTGGCTTTTCAGTGCTGTGACTACGGCTAGTGCATCTGTAAGCAGGACTATGTGGCTTTCATTCTTTTTACCTGTCACCATTTCTTCCACTGCCGCCCTCAGTGCTTCTGCCTCCGCTCTGAAATTGCTTGTGTACTTACCAGTAGCGAATGACAGTGTTATTTTTCTGCCATTTGGTAGGTTCAGGAATGCTCCTGCCCCTCCGTTCTGTGTAGTGTTTGTTACAGAACCGTCGGTGTATGCATGGGATTTCCCCATACAAGACGATACACTTCACCTTCCTGGTGCCCTGATTGTAGAACTCCTCCGTTTGGGCCATTAACCCACGTCTCCAGTTGAGTAATGAAGAAGACTTCATAAAAATGGCGTTCACGAATCGGATTTTCAGGTTTGGAAACAGGAAGAAGTCATTAGGTGCCAAGTCCCTTGGCTAGTTAACTTTTCATCATGTGACCTTGGTCCATGAATGTATTCGTGAGGCCTTAGTCTAAAAACTGTGATTTCATGAAGCCCTTGCTGTGGATACAGTTTGAGACTCCTGGATTAGATGTTCGTTTGCCTTATCTTACAACACGCAACTGCAAACTGGAAATTCTGTGGAGCCAGTAATTGGATTGGTCAATCATTGGATCTATAATTAGACCAAATCACGTGATATGGGACTGGTTGTGCATAACTCATTGAGGACGAGGATAAAGGCATAAAGACCAGTATTAGATTTTAGGACTTTAGTATCAAATCTAAGCATCTAGTACCGATAATTTGGTGATACGAGTCTGTCGATCAGTATGGATTGTATTTTGTTGTAGACTATGGCAGAGGGGGAGGAGTGAAGGAAATGGGGGGGGGGGGGGGGAGGACCTTGAATGGAGAAAAAAAACACCTAGCTATTATCAGCATTGTCTTTTTCATCTCAGGCCAAATGTAAGGCACATTATTGCCTGTCAGGTTTACTCTTTCAATTGGGTTACCAAATTGGTTTTCGTTTGGTTCAAGTGACTTAATAACCTATCATTGTCGGCTTTGAAGTTTGGAAATAAATAGTAGTCTTATCGTAGTTCTATAATTGATTGTTCTCCAATTGACTTTTTGGATGCACATACATCTAACCAGAATTTGACACAATCTGTAACTTTATTCAATTTTAAATAAAATAGAAGAAAAACAAAACTATTATTTATTTTTACATTTTTAAGACAGAAAAACACAAACTTGGAAACAGATATTGAGAACGGGAACTTTTGCCCCCAAAGTACCATCCCTCCACCCCTTCACACCACACCCAACCCAGTTTGTACACCACAGATACGAGTCATATTGAAGAAGGTGATGGATCTTCCTTCTTCCTGTATGTTCGCCTTTACTGCAATGAATATGTGAAATCACAATTGTGTAGTGCTGAAATGCTAATCGAAGGTTTGCTGCAGTGACTCTCCAACATTCTCTGTTTCTTACCTTGATGGTACACTACCATAGATTGCTATTAGTCTTTCACTTGATTTCGCTGTCTCATTTATAGCGCTGTCTCTCAAAGATTATCATGTGCGTGTTTTATGAGAAGTCCTGATTGTGTGAGCTGTACTTAGAGAGCTTTAATTAGCGTGTATATTTAGTGTGTATTGAAATATCAATTTATGAGAATGAATAGTAGAAGAAAAATGTACATAAGTTAGTTAATAGTTGCCCATCACAGAAGATAGCGACAGCATTAAACGTGTGCTGCTAGATGTGATCTAATATAACTGTAAAGTCCAATCCTGTCACATCATATTCTGCAACACAGAGCACATATATGAGAGGAATTGGCTGTGGGCGTCGTTGCGCCTTCTGTTATTTCTGGCAGCTCCTTTTCTCTGAGTTTCGGCAATGATTTCCTACTCTGATCTGGGCACCTTATATGTTGCTAGCGTGACAGGCGTAATGGTTATGGTCAAGCATCTCCTAGAAGGTGTTGAAGTTCCTCACAATCATTTTTAAGGAGTCTCTGAAGGGTTTCTTCTGTTCCCCGGACGCATGTGCCGGTGCTGAGCTCAGTGTACAGCAGCTGCTTAGGAAGGTGCTCAGAGAACATGTCTCATCCATCTCATCTGGACACCAGAAGCATATGGATGCTCAGCCTTAAGGACTTGTTGAGAATTTCAGAGATAGGTCCTTTATCTTACAAGCTAATTCTAAGCAACCTGCAGAGACAACTCATGCAGAAATGATTTAGCTGTCTGGCATGTCTACTAAACACTACGGATGTTTCTTGGGCATGCACATGAGTGGCTAGCAGTATATCACAATACCCTTTTATCTTAGTGGGGACACTGATGAATTGTCGGATAAAAAATGTGCTTTTAGCCTTCCAAGCACAGAGCTTGCTATATAATCAGCATAGACAAGAAGTCTGCCCTAGATATAAGAATATTAGATCAAATACTAGAACAGTTCTGGAGCTTCTCCTGTCTTGGAAATATAATGACAACAGGGAATAGAAGCTTTGAAATAGAAATCAAGAAGAAAATATAGGTTACCAAGGCTGTACTCACCAACATGAGTGATATATAGACATCCAAACAAACAGCAAACAAATTAAAAATAGGAGTAGAACATAGACCTTGATATAGAAGAATGGACAAATATTGTTGAGAATTAACGAACGAAACCAGAATCAGACAGAGCTGATGGTGGGATTTCATAAGTACAGTTATGAGGAACGATTCAGAAAAACCGGCCTACAGTGTCTAGAAAACAGAAGAGTTCGAGATAAATTAATGCACGCTTATAAGATAATCAATGGAACGGATAAATTAGACTATAACAAGTTTTTTAAATCAAAATACAGCAACCTACAAGAACAAGAGGACATAGCTACGCATTAACTAAAGAAAGATCCAAATAAGATATTAGGAACTATTTTTTTAGTCAGAGTGTGGTGAATGCTTGGAATGCATTGCCACAGGAAGTAGCGGAAACAATTAATACATTTAAGAATAGATTGAAATCGTTTGGCTTTTAGAGCACGGAAATCTAAATGAAACCGGTTGTATACAGACTGTGCATAGTCTTCTAAAGCAGTATAAAGACGTTAAGTTAAGAACATAGAAGATATGCACAAAAAGGTAACGAATAAGAATATCGAAGTGAAAACTCTCGTAAACAACAATTTTAGACGAAATCTCGAAGCAACAATTGACAATAGGAGCAACACTCTAACACAGCACAAAGACATCTTGGACAGGGGGAAGAAAGTCTGTCAGGAAATGTGTTCAGAGGCAAATCGTCATAACCTGACGCTGATAGACAAAACAGGATACTAATAGTGGAAATCATTCAGAGCCACATCGCATTTCTGTCAATTGTAATGAGTTACTGGAACATCTCTCACAAAGGTCCAACAATAGATCGCTCGTTTTGATGCATTCAGTTTCTGTTGGTATCTTTTCTAAACGGAATACATTAAACCGTTCCACGTGCTTGTCACTGACATCTACGCAGTGTGCATCCAAATCCAGATGCGAGTGTAAACATATCGTACTTTCAATGACTCCGAAGTCTCCAATAACCTAGCGAAAGTCCCCAAGGAGAGCTTCAATGGTACCGGAGGTCACGTGGTCGAATCACGATAAAAACCGTTATTTTCACGTGGATCTTCTGGTAAAAAATGCTCCTGACCTCTGGGTTGTAAGATCGGACTCCTGACCTCTGGGTAGTGAGATCGGACTCCTGACCTCTGGGTAGTGAGATCAGACTCCCGTGTTCAGTGTCCAGCACGTTAACAATTTTTTGGCAGTTGTAAATCTGAAAGAGTTGGCTTAGCAGCCGCTGCTCGGACAAAATTCAAATTAAAAATCTACCCAAGTTATTTGTACATTTCTCCGGGTGCTTTGTTAAGAGCAGCTATAGATGGTGATTAACTGCCAGCGGGTCTACTTAGCTCTTGCGATTGAGTCAATTAAGATGGACTAGCACATCAGTAAAAACTATCCTATAAGAAACTGGATGTATACATATTCTGTAGAGTCTTCTAAACCAGTATAAATACGTTAAGTTAAGTTGAATGTTTTTCTAGTAGGTTCTTGTAATTGGCAGGCTTATTGTTTCCTATACATTGTGTAACCACTTGCCTGGAAAGCATTCGAGACCAACTTTTCATCCCCTATTACAACCCAAAATACTTTTCTCGCAAAAGCTGACATTAAGAATCGACAAACACACTTTACTTGAGTTTGGCTTCACTAAATTTTGGAAAATGTTCACGAAAGGGACACAAGCCGTACCTTATTATAATCCATGACCTTCACACACTTCTCCAATAGTCAATGTTTGATGGGTAGAGAAGGGAGAAAGATCTTGCTGGATTCTACAAGTGGTTCGTTAAATTCATTCATTTTCGCTAGTTCAATAGATCGTTATGTGGGCAAACATTTTTCTTGTTTTGAGAAAGTCAGACACGGCTGTCCCGAGACAGAGGAAACAGCAACACTGTGTGTAACCCTGCTATTGCCACATTAAGATAGCAATGACCTTCAGGACAGCCCAAATCTGCCACTTATATTTGCGGTAGTCGATGGTGTGTAACAGATGTTTCTTGCTGTTGAATGTTTCTTTCATTTGGAAGGAGAACTGAAACGCTAGTCCAGGCAGGCACAACATACTGCCCAGGACGTCGTGTCAGTGTCAGGCAGAATACACTGACCAAGAGCACAATCTCTCTTCCATGTAGCATTTCCTGGAAACAGGCTGTTTTCAAGGCACATTCGCCAACGAGATGTGGATTGATGTGATCCCTGTAGTAGTGAGTGGCACACAGATGAAGCGAAGCATAGCACAACCGCCTGGAGGAACGCGGTCCACCTTCATCAGCATGCTCGGGATGTAAGGAAAGCTACTACATTCGGCCACTTAACGTCCTTTTCAGATCTTACGAAAGAGTAAACTTACTAATGGTGGGCATTCAACAACAACAACTTTTGTGTGGACTGCATTCCCGGTTAGAATTAGATGGTCAATCTTTACCATTTTGGAGCAGCGAAACTTTTCATATGAAATTAGACGACTTGGTGAGCAGTCACGGTTCACACCTGTACAGTCACTATGTACTGCCCCCATCACATTCACCATAGCAATGCAATCAATAAAGTTATCTTTCATTTTGAAAATGGAAACAGTTTTTTAGTTGCCGACCACGAAACATAGACACGCACATTCTCTTCCAGAAGTCTGGATTTGCTGCAGTCTGGACACCAACATCTCTGATTTACTTTTTGCCCATTCTAGATAATTTAAAACACTCTATGTAATTGTGTGCGGCTGTGCAAACTTCAAAACGCACATTATGATATCTTGATGTAAATGTTTTCACAGGTGACGGATGCCCACTAGTTTAACTTTTTTCTTTACTATCGAGAGTATACGAATCTGATGGTTCCTATAACAGGAAGGTCTTCCACGTGAGGCACTGGAAGCATACAGAAGGTGTATCTCGATTGGTCAATATTCTATTTTCCTTACATATATACCGTGTTAGTTAGATTATCCTTCATTCTTTGACTTATTTAACACTTCAAATACCTTGATATTTATTACATTTAATCATTTTACTCAACTTCACTCTATGTTCCGGCACATGGTTACAGTTGCAGTCCTCCTCTGCCTTTTTTTGTTGTTGTTCATACATAAAGCACGTCCACTGTGATCCAGAATTAGGTGGCAGCCACAAATGCCAAGAAAATGTTAATTGCGCTCAATCGCGATGTACTGTGTGACGAAAAACATGGTCACTCATGAAAGAGATGAAGTCCCAAACTTAGAGTTACTAAAGTCTCCCTAGAGAGACGGATGATCAGCCTGACGCTTCATAACCAGCTAACAAAAGGTCTACATAACTCTTGACATACTTCTGTTGTGCCTGGTGGCAGATATAGCTACTTGTACATATCAAACATCGTTGGATAGACCACTCACTGTGTGGAGAAAACGATAAATGGTGCACACAGACAGCAAAGAATACGCTGGCGACCAACAATGCTCTGGTCCAACACCTTTAAATTCCACAGCAACACTCACAAAGCTACAGATAGACTACTCGTAATGCACTGGCCAAACTGTTGCCTGTGACAGGAAGTGGTTGAGGAGAAATGTAACCGCTGCTGAAGGACGCGTAATTATTTAACCCAGGGGTTCTCATCCTTTTAAGACTGCTAGCCCCATTCATTTGTAATATTAAGCTTTTTTCGAAAAAAGCAGCGGACATCCTGAGGCTGTCGACACTGCTATAGAGCTTGTCTAGTGTTACCACTGGTGATGGCCACATCTGCTCTCTCTGAACCTCGTATATCGGGCAGTTTTGCAGCAAATGCTCAGCGGTCATTTTGCCGGTACCACACTGGCATTCGTCGGTACCACCTATCTTCAATTTGTTGAATAGGTGGTACCTGAGTCTATTGTGGCCAGTGCGAAGTCTGAAGACTACGACCTGCTCTCTTCTGTTCAGCTGGTAATAGGCATCGTTTTTGGTGTAACCAGTATGTTCGGTTTCCCATTTGGTCACGTATCTAGCTCTAATAAGCCGTTTTGACTCTTCGTATGTTATACTAGTATCAGGTTGTGGTAGTTTTGCACCTTCTTTTGCCAGTCTGTCTGCCTCCTCGTTGCCTTGGATGTTGCAGGGAGATGGAACCCACTGCACCACTACCCTTTTTGGTGCAGACTGCTGGCATAGTTGACAGAGTACTGCTCTTAAATCATTAAGTTCAGTATTTTTCTGGCTTTTTAGTGCTGTGACTACAGCCAGAGCATCTGTAAGCAGGACTATGTGGCTTTCATTCCTTTTACCTGTCACCATTTCTTCCACTGCCGCCATCAGTGCTTCTGCCTCCGCTCTGAAATTGCTTGTGAATTTTCCAGTAGCGAATGACAGTGTTATTTTTCTGCCATTTGGTATGTTCAGAAATGCTCCTGCCCTTCCGTTCTGTGTTGTATTTGTTACGGAACCGTAGGTATATGCATGGGTCCAGTCCATGCTTGGATAGTTTTCCGTTATATAACTCAGGGTAGTATCTCTTCTTTCTTTTTCAGACTGGCGGTTTTTGTTTCCAATACCTGGTATATTTTCTACCACCTCTGAAAATATATCCTGCCTCCAGGTAGGTTTTCGTACAGTAGTGATGGGCTTTGGTGTTGTTAGTGCGTTTATGGGATCTTCGTGCATCTTTGCTTTGGCTATTTCTGCAAAGTTTCTCCGCTTTAGTTTCCCATTTCCCAAATTGTTTAGTCTCTGGTGCATTGGATGGTCCGTCAGTCTTCGCAGCTGGGCTCTGCAGTCTCTTCTATCGGTCATGGATTGCAGTTTTGTAATCTTTTCAAGTTCTACAATTGGCGTTGACTTCATGGTTCCTGTTATAACTTTCATGGCTTGGTTTTGGAGTTTGCTAATTTTATCGAAGTTCGCCTTTGCTGCTGTTGTTCATACCGCAATGCCATACTCGAGAACTGGTCGCACTCTTCCAGTGTATATTTTCTGTAGTATACTTTCGTCTGCTCCCCAGCTTGTGCCAGCACGTTTCCTCATGATTGCCATTCTTTCTCTGGCTCTCATTTGGTTTCTCACGATCTGAGTTTTCCATCCCATGCGCCGATCAAATGTACCTCCCAGGTAGTTTGGGTTATCGTTTGGCTGCAGGTATTTGCCGTTTAGACTTAATTTGGTGTTTTGGGGTTTGATTGATAGCGAGAATATTGTACATATCGTTTTTTCCTCGTTTATTTTGACCAGCCATGAGTTCGCCCACTCTTCCAGCGATGTTAGAGCCTGTTGCATCCGATTTCTTGCTATGGTGAGATTCTTTTCAGAGGTTTACATAGCCAGATCGTCTGCAAAAATTGAGCTATGGACTCTTCTTGGTATATTCTCTGTAATGTCATCTATATACACCAGGAATAGTGTGGGTGACAGTACTCCCCCTTGGGGTACTCCCTGTTCAAGTGTCACATTTTTGCTCATCTGCCCTTGTACTTGGACTCTTGGCCGTTCTGTTTTTGAGGTAGTGGTTGATCCACTTGTACATTTTCCCACAAACTTCACTTCTTCTTAGCTTGACTCTAAGTCCATCTTTCCAGACTGTCAAACGCCTTTTCCAGGTCCACCCAAACCGCTACTGTATGTTTCTGTTCCTGGTAGGCATCTTCTATTTCCTGGGCTATGAGGATGACCTAGTCCTCAGTGGATTTGTGGTGTCTAAAGCCTGCTTGCTGTGGAATTAGTATGCGTTTTTCTTCCAGATGCCACATCAGTCTGGTGTTTATCATACGTTCCATCAGTTTGCCGACATGGCTCAGTAGGCTGATAGGCCTGTATCCATTTGGATCTGTTTTGTCTTTTCCTTTCTTTGGTACTGGTACAAGTACTGCATATTTCCATGCCTGGAGTACAATACCCCTTTTCCAGGTTTGGTTCAGGACTGATAGTAGTTTCCTCTTTGCTGTTTGGTCCAGCCCCATCAGCATTTCATTTGTTATCCCGTCTTTTCCGGGAGATTTCCTTTTCTTAAATGTTCTCATGGCCTCTTCCATTCTGTTCATTGTTTATTTTGCCATCATATGTACTTCTGGTGCCATATTGATGTTGTCGTGCCCCTTTTGCTCTTCATTAATGTATGTATGCCTATCTGCAGGGACGTCTATGTGGTTCGCTCTAGCATAGTGTTCGACAAAAGCGTTTGCGGCTTTTTTTCCAGTGAGCAAGTTTTCGCCCTGCTTAATGGTAATTTGTTTGTTCGACGGAGTTTCGTCATTCATGGCTCTGACTAGCTTCCATAGTTTGTTCCCTCCTTTGTCTAAGTTGAGGCTTTTTTTTTTTTTCCAGCTTTCTCTTGTTGTTTGGTTTAGAGTGTATTTGTATTTCGCCGTTGCGGTTTTGAGGGCGGTACTTGCCTCCATAGATTGTTCTCGCTCTGCCATGTTCCTAGCATTTGTGACTGCGTCTTCTGCTTTCTGCAACTCATCAATCCAATAGGGCTTATAATTTTTCCTTACCCCTCTTGGGATGATTTCAGTGGCAGCTTGCATTATTGCTTTGCTTAGGCCTTCCACCATAGGCTTCATTTTGTTGTTCCGTGTGTTGATGGTTTCACACAGCCCGTCTATCAGGATTGCAAATCTGTCCCAGTCGGCTCTTTTGTAATTCCAACGTGGGAGCGGTTTTGTTTCCTGTGGGCCTATTTCCATATCAATTTCTAGTCTAATTGGCCTGTGGTCGCTACCTGCCAATTGGTTTCGCACCTGGCGGTCTATTTTATGGTGAATGTCCACTGTGGAAAAGGCAAAATCTGGAGTAGAGGTGGTATGCCATGTTCTAGAATAGAAGCTAGGGCTATCCTCCGGCCTATTGATTAGATGGAGATTTGTGTCTATCTCCCAATCTTCCACTTCGTCACCTCTGCTGTCTGTGTTGGAGTATCCCCATCTCTTTGAGTGGCTGTTGAAGTCTCCAACTACTATGCAGTTGGAGTCTTTGACTTCCATACTCGAAAGCGATAGGTCCTTATTTGGTGGTCCGTACAGGTTGAAGATGCTGATCTTCGTCTTTTGAGCCATTATGTCAACTCCTACAATTTCTGCTTGTCCGGTGTGATTGACAGATACCGCACTACTCGGTATGCAGTTACGGGTCAGTATCAGAACCCCTCCTTTGTGACCTTTTCTATCCATGCGCAAGGCCTGGTATCCTATGATTGAGAATTTATGGTTGTTATCGAGGTGCGTTTCTTGGATACATGGAGCAGCATGCAATATAATGGGTTTTATTTGTGAAAAACAATACATTTTTAAAACACCGGATTAATGACATCATTGAGCTTGAAAGCCAGTCAGAAGTTCAGTGATGTCCAAGGATAAGTCGCTTGTAGCTACACGTCAGAAGTTCAGTGATGTCCAAGGAGAAGTCGCTTGTAGCTACACGTCAGAAGTTCAGTGATGTCCAAGGAGAAGTCGCTTGTAGCTACACGTCAGAAGTTCAGTGATGTCCAAGGAGAAGTCGCTTGTAGCTACACGTCAGAAGTTCAGTGATGTCCAAGGAGAAGTCGCTTGCAGCTACACGTCAGAAGTTCAGTGATGTCCAAGGAGAAGTCGCTTGCAGCTACACGTCAGAAGTTCAGTGATGTCCAAGGAAAAGTCGCTTGCAGCTACACGTCAGAAGTTCAGTGATGTCCAAGGAGAAGTCGCTTGTAGCTACACGTCAGAAGTTCAGTGATGTCCAAGGATAAGTCGCTTGTAACTACACATCAGAAGTTCAGTGATGTCCAAGGATAAGTCGCTTGTAGCTAGATGTAAACAGTCTTGTGGGTGGAAATCAGCTAATCGTGCTTTGTTCGTGAGGTATTTCATAAGTGAGAAAGCTTTTCCGCACAGGTAGGTCGTCCCGAACATAATCAGACATTTGAGAGAAACACTTCGCAGTATTTGGAACTTTCTTGTATCTTCTACTTCCCAAAAGGTTATGAACTATTCCTTTTCAAACAAGTATTTAAGCGCTATAGAGGACAGGAGATCTATCAATTCAAGTACACATCATGCAACACAACGCTGACATTGACCAGCATCGGCGAAATGACCGAATCAAGTCAGCAGTGTGAAATATTTCAGAACCAGGACAACT
Organism: Ariolimax columbianus; assembly: GCA_036924085.1. NCBI lineage: Eukaryota > Metazoa > Mollusca > Gastropoda > Stylommatophora > Arionidae > Ariolimax > Ariolimax columbianus. Next base: position 36,155,510 of record JAVGWX010000016.1, on the reverse strand, counting down.
AAATATTTTTACTGACAGCACACGCGCAACTTAACAACTTTCAGGTCGCCTAATATATAATGGTTGGATAGCAACCATATTTGTTTGAGTTTGCAAAATAAAGTTTTGACTTGACAATAGATTCTCTTTAACGTTCGTGCTCGCGAACACTTTTTTTACTTGCATGACGCGAGCACCAAATGTCATTAAAAGAGCACCGTGGTGCTTACGAGCGCCAGGTTGAGAACGCCTGCAGTAATCCAGTAATCTCTGACTACTGAAATGTAGTCATTGTGATAATAAACATAGTTGTCAAGAAATATCATCAATCAAACGCGTTTAGAATAGTGGTTTTACGTTTCCTATAATGTCGTGTGTTCTGGCACGCTATGCCATTGTACGACCTGCATCATTTTTGGCTCCAAGTCCACATCATCAATCTTCAGTTTTAAGCACCAACTTTCACATTGAAGTTTCCATAAAGCGCGATCGTCCCGTAGCTTTAATACTAGTGCATGGACATTTCCAGTGCACCGTCCAATATGTCAATGTCTTCCTCTAACGTGTTTCGTATTATCCCGCAGATTTTTTGAAAAATAAATCTAGCAACCTGCTATTCGATTATCTAACATGACTCAATTTGATATCAACTGGGACACGTTCTCTGGCGTACCTCTCTTTGTATGGAATAATATGTCGCCACTTCTTGCATGTTTAGCTCCTTCAGAGTTAATTATTTTGTTTTTCCGAGCTTTTTCTCCACCTTATTAGAGCTATCCTGTACCCTAACATGCTGACATCCATTCTTTTCTTTTCCTACTTTATGTCGTTTTCTTTCCCATCTTGCATTAGCGTCCTGACGTAAAAACTAGACAGTGGGGAGATCGATATGTATGCAAACCCAAGTGCCACTAATTAGCAGCTAGCTACTCAGCGTTTTTAAAGGCGAGCAACAAAATAGTCAGACTCCATATACAGTAATGACGGTGGTTACAGGAAGGGGAAACTACTCGCAGATGAAATGTATTGAATTTAAATTACGGAAGACATTCTGAAAGGCATATTGAATGATGGAAAAACAGGGAAAGATGTAGCTTAACGAATAAACGGAGTGAAGGTTGGCAAACAAAACAGACGGATCAATATCTGATAGACTCAATTCAACATGTATGATTCGATACAGGCTGATATTAAACTGAATTTGTATTAGTTGTAATGTTTCTCTAATAGCGTTAGGTTTTGTGTATATTGCTTGCGCTACTTCAATGATTAGGTCCCTGGACATGTTGGCTGCACCTCTTATAATAGGCTACAGCTGGAATTAATATGGCACAGTCTGCCATAATTCTCAACGATTGGAAATAATGATGTTAAATGACAACACAACCTCATACACATACAAAGAGACACACATATACAAAAACGCTTGATCAGGCACACCAAAACACACATAGACAAATACAGAAATACACACAGAAGCATACATACACACGCACACATGCACAAACACGCAATACAGACAAACACAGGCACACAAACAGACACATACACAGGCACACATACACACACACAGACACATATAAATACGCCCATAGAGACATACGCACACACATACACACTAACACACAGACACACACCCATACACACACCAATACACACATGCATACGCACATACATATGCACACATACATACATAGACACACACAGACACATATATCTACATAAACACATAGATGCAAACACGCACACACTGAAGAACCACACACACCCACACACAAACACACACAGCCACACATACAGAAGAACACATACATACACAGCCACACACACATATACAGACACATGCAGATAATAAACACACAGACGCACATACAGACACAGACAGGCACACACACATTCACATACGTGCATACGCACATGCACATATACAAACACACACACAAACATATACACGCACACACAGTCACACACCCATATACACAAACACACACAGTCACACACTCATACGCACAAACACTCATATAGACACACACACAGACACACACAGACAATATAATTATAGAATTGTGCTTTTATCAAGAAATTAGACATGGTCATAAACAGAATCATTAGAGAACAAATTGAGAGTGATCCAGGCCTCTCTTGAGAGACCCTTAGTTGGAATCATTCCTTGGAACCATTTTATGCAACACCTCCCCAATTCCAACATACGAGGATAATTCTTGGAGAATGATTCTGTAATATGTGCCGACAAGGCAAAACATAGATGGGCAGGTCACATTTTGCGACGAAACGATGGTCGATGGAGCACAGCGACAGCAATCTGGTACCCCCGCGGCAATAAGATACTTTAGGGAAGACCTCCAATGCGTTTGTCTGACTCCCTTGCTGTCCACAGCAGCATCTGAGGCGCCTCTAGGGGAATGCGTACCACCTAATGAACTTCGTAGCTTATTACATGGCCCGTTGGAGTCCAGGTTTGGACCCGCAGCTGAGGAACGGGTAATCAAGATCAAGATCAATATATAATATGACCAATTCTATATCAGTATCAGACAGCCTTGTCGCATTCTTCATGAAGAATGCTGTCAAGTTCCATATTGGACGACGACAGTTAAAAGCGAATCTGACATTGTTAATCGTAGCGTTAACCCCCTGGTTTATTTCTCCATCTTTATCAATGTTACTTCCAAGATAGATCAGGTGTTGCACTTCTTCAATTATTTGGCCATTAATCTTCATTGGGTATCTTTGCTTGTTATTTACTCTCATTTCATTTGTTTTGTTGAGACTAATCATCAATCAAACTTTTGCTGCTTTATGTATTAACCTGTCAATCTTTCCTCGTATGCCACGTTGCTTACGTGACAGCATGCAACTATCATATACAAAATCGAGGTGTCGCCCAGCCGCTTATCAAATATCCATTGCATTCTTATTTTACTGGCCTCTGTTGTTTGTGGCACCCTCCAGTCCATGATTAGGAGAAAGATTGCTGAAAGGCGGAAAGCAGTCTGGCTGCAGTTTGAATTGTAAATTGGTCTTTGCAAATTATTACATTTGGCCTCTTAGTGGAAATGCATCATTCTGATAAATTGTTCTGCTATGCTGTATTACTTCAATATTTTCCAAATTGCTATTTGGTCTATAGAATCAAATGCCTTTTCAAAATCATTGATGTTCGAATAAAGACATGCCTGTGATTTCCTCGATTTCTCTATGTTGATTATGAGCACCGCTATTTGATCTGTGCGAGATATTGCTGCCTGTTCTTCTTCCAGTTTTCCATCTAAAGTATATTTATACGGTCAAGCTATCCAACCACTGCCAGAGGTTTTATTCCTCACCAGTTCTGTACAAAGTCAGATTTTCTTTACTTGGCAATTTGATTAGGTGACTCTATTTTTACTTTTTAGAATGACCTCTTGTTCCCATATCTTGTTGAAGATATGGTACAGAAAACATTCGCTTTCTTTACTCCCGGTATGGTTTGTTGTTTGTTATTTCATGTTCGTGTCCAGTTTTGACTTTAATAGCATAGTGTCCAGTTTTAACATTGATAGCATAATGTACAGTTTTAACTTTGATAGCATAATGTCCAGTTTTAACATTGATAGCATAATGTCCAGTTTTAACATTGATAGCATAATGTCCAGTTTTAACATTGATGGCATAATGTCCAGTTTTAACATTGATAGCATAATGTCCAGTTTTAACATTGATAGCATAATGTCCAGTTTTAACATTGATAGCATTGTGTCGGGACGACAATCGTGATATATAAAGCTCTTTTGTTAGCTATTGCCACGGCTTACAATTAAGTATTGGTGTTAATTGTCCAATGAGCTGATTTAGCTTACTGTCTCTTTGTTGGGTTTCTGATGTGATTCTTCCGTCAGCTGATAACGTGATCCCTGAGTATGTGAAATCTTTCACCTGTTTGATATGCTGCTATGAAAGGAAGATATTTATTTGTCTGTTTGTCTAAATATTTTCATGACAGTTTTTTTTTTCTACATTGATTTCCGTGCTGGATTCTTTAAATATTGTATGAAGTTTGTCAATATGTTGTTGAACTTATATTTTGTTCCTGTCGGCGGCTATACTTTGAAAAAACGTTGTACCGTCCTTTTTATGATATTTATTTACTAACCTGTAATAAATCAGCTCGATTTTATTCTAGACCCTGTAGCCGGGTTTTTCTGAGTTTTTCCCATAATTATAATTCTGAAATTTATCAGTTTTGTCACTTTTCTTTGTATCACTTCCAGAATGGTTATGTCGCTTAGATAGGAACCCCAAACCTGTACACAGTACTCCAATATAGGTCTAATTAATGCTTTATACAGTTGGATTATCACGAAATAAGCATGTGTTTTATCACCTGATATGTTTCTTCAGTTCATCCATTATATAGAAAGAATGTCAACACCCATAGGGCCTTTTGAAGACCTTTTGGCAACTGTCAAATCGAGATCAAATGGTCTTGCAAATACGAACCTACACGCAAAGGTGCAAGGCAGACGACGAAGAAGCGCGTACCAAAAAGAGGTGGGAGGACTATATAAAAGAATGGATCAATCTCCAAGAAGAAGATGCGCAGGCAACGGTCGCTTACAGAGAAGGGTGGCGTGAGTTTGTAAGGATGTTTTCATGTGTGCCCCAAAGTCTTCACTTTTTACGGAATGACCAGATCTGACCTGACCGCTGTATAACAATATATAGAGATACATGAAATATCACCGAGTCGATATACCATAAACTGATTGCTATATACTAACAGCCAAGCTTAAAAAGGGAAATAATAATAAGAACTAGAGGGAATGGTTGATGTGTATATCTATCTTCAGCCCACATGTGTCGCTAGACGTCATGGGGAGGTGTGATCTCCTTTGTTTCATTCATTTTTGGAAGGCGAAAATCAGCTGGTGACTTGCCGGTTCCAGTATCCAAAGTTCGGTCGGTTGGCTTTGGGATATACAATCGCCTTTCTTGGGAATGGTAGGGGTGGAAGCCTAAATTAGAGCAAGGTAGACCATCTTGTTAGGCACTTTATATGTTGGGCCGCTGCCACATAACCAAGACCTAATAGTATAGCCACACAGTCCCCTATTTGCAACATGTTCTCTGTGAAGCGAGAATCCCTAGAATAATTCGAGTAGGTTTTTTTCCACCGAGCAGCGGCCGTTATTCCTACTCTATTCGATGTCCTGCCTGGGGATTTTTAACGTGCGCGCCACTGATGATCAATCTCACTACTTACTGACCAGGAACTATTTTGTTTAATCAAATCCACGTGTAAAAATCCCGGTCTCCACCGCGATTTGAATCCGCGACCTATAGCACCAAAGGCTAACTCCTTACCTCTTAACCACTGAGCTGATGTGTTGTGGCAGACATTTACAAGATCGTAATGGTTGTCTCTAAGGAACATAATCCCCCAGAATGCAACATCAGTGTAAATTAGGCAACATTTATGCACGCACAGAGATTTTTAAGAATGACGCTGTAATAACATGAGAGAAGATGCACCTCAGAAATAAAGTTCAATATCCCAGCTAAAAAAGCGTTACATCTCTATTTCACAAAAATATTTAGCAAGCAGCAGATCTGTGCTAATGGTAGTACATATGTCAGCTCTTTGCAGTTACAGGAATATATATATATATATAATTATGCCATCATCGTCTACGATGGACGGCGGCGTTTGTCTTGTATATATATATATATATATATATATATATCATAACATAACAAAACATAATGTAATACAAAGCAATGCAAGACACCACAATACAATACATTACATTAATTATAATATAGTATAATATAAAATAATATACAATACAATACATTTCAATAATATTCAATACATTATAATATAATATAAAATAATATAGTAAAATATAAAATAATATAGTATAATATAATATAAAATAATATAGTATAATATAATATAAAATAATATAGTATAATATAATATAATATAAAATAAAATAGTATAATATAATATAAAATAATATAGTATAATATAATATAAAATAATATAGTATAATATAATTTAAAATAATATAGTATAATATAATATAAAATAATAAAGTATAATATAATTTAAATAATTTAGTATAATATAATATAAAATAATATAGTATAATATAATATAAAATAATATAGTATAATATAATATAAAATAATATAGTATAATATAATATAAAATAATATAGTATAATATAATTTAAATAATTGAGTATAATATAATATAAAATAATATAGTATAATATAATATAAAATAATATAGTATAATATAATATAAAATAATATAGTATAACATAATATAAAATAATATAGTATAATATAAAATAAAATAAAATTGCATATATATATCAAGGCAAAGGCCGCCGTCCATCGCAGACGATGACGTCATCATTTATTTTGCTAGCGTTATTTTTTGTAAGGATTAACTGCGCTACTTGTTATCCTCACTCTCTCGTCTCAAGCCGTTCGAACACAGTGGTAAGTCAAGCACTAGACGACTAGGGGACGACTGCGAGATGCAGAGGTCTCCGCATCAAGCACCCGTGAAAAAGACGACGGAGTCCTGAGTCGAGCCCACACCACCTGATCACGAGGCCAACGGCTTAATTACTTCGCCACGGAATTCACTATCTCTCACTCTCTCCCTCTTACACTCTCTCTCTCTGTCCCCTCTCTCTCTCTCTGCTCTCTCTCTCTATATATATATATTAATGCATTCTTGTATTAAAAAGAAACACATTTCCGCACACTTTGTATGCCAATAAGCAAGACTTTGACAAGAGACACCATTTAGCACATTGCGCCAGTACCTCGACTACGAGAATAGACACATTTGACACATTGTGTCAGTATGGGAGTGTATGAAAAGAAACTTCAATAAGAAATTTGCTCCAGTAGGGAAGAGAATGACAAGAAACATCCATGATATAATTGCTCCAGTAGGGGAGGGAATAACAAGAAACATCCATAAGATAAATGCTCCAGTAGGGGAGAGATAGTTGAGAAACATCCATAAGATAATTGCTCCAGTAGGGGAGAGAAAGAATAGGAACATCCATGAGATAATTGCTCCAGTAGGGGAGAGAAAGAATAGGAACATCCATGAGATAATTGCTCCAGTAGTGGAGAGATAGTTGAGAAACATCCATAAGATAATTGCTCCAGTAGGGGAAAGAAAATGACAAGAAACATATTTGAGAGAATTGTGCTAGTACGGGAGAGTGTTGGGTTGAGAGAATGTGATCACAGGAAGACACAGACTAAAAAGTTTAACACTTTAACACACACAAAAACAAACCATCAATGCAGTTGGAAAACACAATTAGGGCCAGGAGACTGTTGGGATCTACGATAACCCCTGAGCGAGTATGCGTGGGATATTCATACGAGCAACCAAGTATGGCGTCATTTAGATTCCGAGAATTTATTACCTTTTTTCAGTTAAATGATTGTTTGAAAGTCTACCCCCACCCCACACCCCCACCCCCCTTGTTTAAAACGTAATTGTTTGTCATATTCTGTTGCGTGTGTGTATTAACGTGCTTCTGCCTGTGTGCAGATCAAGAATAAGAAAAGTCCGTGAAAACAGAAGACATTTATTAGATTACTTTACACATTAGATGACAGAAAACCAAGCATCTGACATGCTGAACTGAACAGGACAGTTGCTGATGAAAGAAATCGATCGACAGCGTTGCAAATCATAATGCTTAATTGCGCTAAAATACACCTTTATGTTCATCTGTCATTTCTACATCTATCAGTCTATTTTCAGTGTGGTAATTCACATTGTTGACCTTGCTTTTACACTGGAATATCACAGAACAAAGCACGTCAAATGACTCACGTATGAACGAGATCTGGAACAACAGCCCTTCATATTACTGATATGGGAAACTCGATTACCAAATGCCAGATATGGCTGGCTGGTTCGCAAATCGGGATTGTTGTTCTGAATACACGTTACAGAGGAGCAGCATGGAGAATGGAACGCTTGTACGAGGGACGTTAAAGTCAAACCGGGACTTCTTTGTCAGAAACAAAAATGTTTCAAGTAACCAAGATGCCATTTATTTTTGGATATAATCTATTGTAAGGTTTATGTACTTATCCCATCGTTTAAGTAATGGTTTAAAATCTTTAGCGTAGAAAGATGTGTCCGTATGTCTGAACCAATCCAGGACAACTTGTTTCAATTCGTCATCAGTGATGAAATCCTGACCTCCCAGGGATTCTTTTAGGGGTCAAAATATGTGGAAATCATTTGGAGCGAGGCATGAGCTGTAAGGTGGATGTGGCGATACCTCCCAGCCGAGTTGCTGCAGATGGAACATATAAGGTTTAGCGTTATCTTGCAGGAGCAGGACGCTCTTTGTGATCAAACCCAACGTGCATTAACCTTCCAAAACTGAAAATTTTCAGGAATAATAGTGTTCACCATACCCAGTGAAAGGCTTGCGCTTGTACAATTTCGCGACAAGTTATGCGTCGATTTTCCAGGCTATGGCGTTTCACAATCTGGGTATTCACAGGAATGACTGTGATATACGGACTTCTCTAAAATGTTTACACAATTCAAATGTCTTACTGCGGCTGAGTGTCTCATCAACGTATTGTGATTGCAGTATTCTGTAAATTCCATCCGACTTCACTCCTTCTTTCCCAAGAAACATCATCTCAACACTCTGTTCCAAGGAAGCCCTAACAGCTATTTGTATTTATATGTCACGTGACTGACCTATGGCAAATAGGCCACTTAGCATTAATAAAACACAATTGCCCATTACTAATAATAGTAGTTCCAGAACTTTGTAACCCATTCTGGTTAAACTAGAAAGAAAAGCCATGGTCTAATATGAACGTCCCTCATGGAGACAGGGTTAGTACTCAAATAAAAAACTTTCACAGTCGTCTCTACAGATTTCCATAAGAACGGTAGTATCTGCTTTTGGACAAAATACACCTTTTATATGCATACTGATTGTTCCCGAGGATAAACAGAATGATTGTCAGAGTACGAGCAGAATGGCTGTCATAATGCAGGCAGAGTGATTGTCTATATGCAACAATAATTATTATATGTGTGTAAAAACATGATTTTTGTATATGTTGTTTCGAATGTCTAACACAATGTCTGCCCTGAAAATTACGTTAAATAGTGGGTTGCAGTGGCTTTCTTTACATCCCGAGCGTGCTGATGAAGGTGGACCGATGTCCTCCAGGCGGTTGTGAAACATTTAACTTCATCTGCGTCTCGCTCACTACTACAGGGATCACGTCGATCCCTCTCCTCGTTGTACAGGCTGCCATGAAAACAGTCCTTTATCAAGGATGGTTACAAGGAAGCCGAGGTGAGGGTCTTGGTCAGTATACTTTGCCTGACTGACTGACACGTCTGATCAGTACACTTTGCCTGACTAGAAGCTAGTCTACCTCCCAATATTTATATAGAAACATAATTATTTTTTACTTACAACTAGAAGTGTTGTATGTGTACAAACATCATTATTATCTCCTGATAAACAGAAGGATTGTATGTGTACACGCAGACAGATTGCACTTGTATATGTACAGTTGTTACACGTAAACAAACAATGATCATCCGCGTGCAAACATAATGGTTGCCCTTGCTTATAAACAGGATGATTGTTATTATCCAAATAGAGTTAATGTCCGTTCAAGAACATAATGATTGTTGTTGTACAAAAATAATGATTGTCGTTGTACAAAAAAAATGATTGTCGTTGTACAAAAAAAATGATTGTCGGTGTACAAAAATAATGATTGTCGTTGTACAAAAATAATGATTGTCGTTGTACAAAAATAATGATTGTCGTTGTACAAAAATAATGATTGTCGTTGTACAAAAATAATGATTGTCGTTGTACAAAAAGAATAATTGTTTGAGTACAAATGTAATTATTTCACGTGCACGAGGGGGCACAGTGGTCTCGAGATAAGGTGCTAGTCTCGTATACCGGAGTTTGCGGGTTTAAATCTCGGTGGTGACCGGCATTTTTTCACGTGGATCGTTTGGTAAAAATTCCCCTGGTCTCTGGGCCAGGAGATCGGACTACCGTGTACAGTATCGAGCAGGTTAAAAATCTATTGGCAATTAGAAATCGAAAAGAGTTGGCTTAACGGCCGTTGCCCTGACAACATTCAAGTTACAAATCTGTTCAAATTAGTTGTACCTTCCCACCAGGCCTAGTAAGGCCCAGGACGTTCTAAAATACCGACTACGTATTACCGATACCTTCGGCTATCTGGCAACAGACATTAAACGTGCCTGTTTGAATACCAGGATTCCAATTATTCCAAATATGTGTACGAAAAAGTCATTTTATATCCACAAAAACAATGACTGTATAAGTATAAATAGAATGATTGTTTGTGTACACACATGATTGAATTTGCTCAAACATACTGGCTCTACATACACAATCAGAATGATTGTGTGCAATCAAAAAAGACTGTCTGTGTATACACCGATTTAATGTAAGGGTACGCATAGAATAATAGTTCAAATCGGATTTGTAATACATTTTATTTCTATTTTGATTACCAGCTGAGGAAAACTATTTGATGCATTTCTTTCTGACCGACACAGTATGTGTTTAACTAATTCAAGTTGTGATGTCATAAAATCATTTATTAGTTTATATTAGGTTAGTATTTCAAATTTTAACTATCCATTTTTAGCGGCGATTGCTGGGGGGGGGGGGGGGGGGGGGAGTAATTCAGGGGTAAATATTCAGTAAAAGGGAGCTCACCTGGTACAACTAAACCTGTGTTTTATCAGAATAATGACAGCAGTAACTATCCAGATTCAAGAGCTGTGTGTTCCTCCATGGAACTAGCAATATTAACTATCCAGATACAAGAGCTGTGTGTTCCTCCATCGAACTAGCAATATTAACTATCCAGATACAAGAGCTGTGTGTTCCTCCATGGAACTAGCAATAGTAACTGCCCAGATATAAGAGCTGTGTGTTCCTCCATGGAACTAGCAATAGTAACTGCCCAGACACAAGACGTGTGTGTTCCTTCATGGAACTAGCAATAGTAACTGCCCAGATAAAAGATCTATGTGTTCCTCCATTGAACTAGCAATAGTAACTGTATAGATACAAAACCTGTGTGTTTCTCCATGGAACTAGCAATATGAATTATCCAGATACAAGACATGTATGTTCCTCCATGGAACTAGCAATATGAATTATCCGGATACAAGACCTGTTGTGTTTCTCCAGATCACTAACATCGTTAACCATTCAGAAACTTCTTATTTTCTTCTTCGTCGTACGCAGTCAGACAGTAACCATTATTTTTTCGAAAAAAGCGGCAGTCATCCTGAAGCTGTCGCCGCTGCCATAGAGCTTGTCTTACAGTTCCACTGATGATGGCCACATCTGCTCTCTCTGATCCTCGAATGTCGGGCAGTTCTGCAGCAGATGTTCAGCGGTCATTCTACCGGTACCGCACGGGCATTCGTCGGTACCACCTATCTTCAATTTGTTGAATAGGTGGTACCTCAGTCTATTGTGGCCAGTGCAAAGTCTGAAGACAACGACCTGCTCTCTTCGGTTCAACTGGTAATAGGCATCGTTTTTGGTGTAACCAGTATGTTCGGTTTCCCATTTGGTCATGTATCTGGCTTTGATAAGCCGTTTTGACTCTTCGTACCTCATACTAGTATCTGTTTGTGGTAGTCTTGCACCTTCTTTTGCCAGTCTGTCTGCCTCCTCGTTGCCTTGGATGTTGCAGTGTGATGGGACCCACTGTACCACTACCCTTTTTGGTGGGGACTGCTGGCACAGTTGGCAGAGTGCTGCTCTTAAGTCATTAAGCTCAGTGTTTTTCTGGCTTTTTAGCGCTGTGACTACGGCGAGAGCATCTGTAAGCAGGTTTATATGGCTTTCATTTTCATTGTGTGTCACCATTTCTTCCACTGCCGCCCTCAGTGCCTCTGCCTCCGCTCTGAAATTGCTTGTGTACTTACCAGTAGCGAATGACATTGTTATTTGTCTGCCATTTGGTAGGTTCAGGAATGCTCCTGCCCCTCCGTTCTGTGTAGTGTTTGTTACAGAACCGTCGGTGTATGCATGGGTCCAGTCCATGCTTGGGTAGCTTTTCGATATAAAGCTTAGGGTAGTATCTCTCCTTTCTTTTTCAGTCTGGCAGTTTTTGTTTCCAATACCTGGTATATTTTCTACCACCTCTGGAAATATATCCTGCCTCCAGGTAGGTTTTCGTACAGTAGTGATGGGTTTTGGTGTTGTTAGTGCGTTTATGGGATCTTCGTGCATCTTTGCTTTGGCTATTTCTGCAAAGTTTCTCCGCTTTAGTTTCCCATTTCCCAGATTGTTTAGTCTCTGGTGCATTGGATGGTCAGTCAGTCTTCCGAGTTTCTCTGACTGCAGCTGGGCTCTGCAGTCTCTTCTATCGGTCATGGATTGCAGTTTTGTAATCTTTTCAAGTTCTACAATTGGCGTTGACTTCATGCCTCCTGCTATAATTCTCATGGCTTGGTTTTGAAGTTTGCTAACTTTATCGAAGTTCGCCTTTGCTGCTGTTGTCCATGCAGCAATGCCATTCTCGAGAACTGGTCTCACTCTTCCAGTGTACAGTTTCTTTAGTATGCCTTCGTCTGCTCCCCAGCTTGTGCCAGCAAGTTTCCTCATGAATGCCATTCTTTCTCTGGCTCTCATTCGGTTTCTCTCGATCTGACTTTTCCATGTCATGCGTCGATCAAATGTGACTCCCAGATAGGTTGGGTTGTCGTTTGGCTGCAGGAATTTGCCATTTAAACTTAATTTAACCATTCAGAAACGAAATGTATGTGTTTCTCCAGATCACTAACATCGTTAACCATTCAGAAACGAAATATATGTGTTTCTCCAACAGCACTAACAACAATGGCAACCTAGACAACAGACCTGTAGGTGTCTCATGCTCACTAACAAACTTTGAACACCGCATATTTCCCGTTCCAAGGCCGTGCTGAAAGTGGAACAGTTTCAGGTTGAGATTTTCAAAGTTGACTCAGGAATAAATACTGCTTACATCTTCAGTCGCGCAGCGCAATGGCTGGATTTTATATTTTTTTCATTTCCGACACAATATTCGAATTTTGTGACAGTTAAAAAAAAATGGAGAACGAAAAGCAGCACACTTAAAAAAAAACAACCACACAGACAAATAATTAAACACAACATCGTAGAGAAATGAATGTTTTTATGATGTCTCTGAACATGTTACTCTCCTTTACTCTTCTTTGAATTGTTCTTATTTTTTTTAATGTAGATATCTTCTTTTTGTTATATGCCCTGACATTTTTTTTTAAAACTTGTTTTGTTGTTGTGAGAGAAATAAAGGGAAGAGTGCGGTAATGTGGCGAAATCTCGTTCTTCTTCTTCTTCTTCTGCGTACACAGTCAGACAGTAACCTTTATTTTTTCGAGAAAAGCGGCGGTCATCCTGAGGCTCTCGCCACTGCCATAGAGCTTGTCTTGCAGTTCCACTGGTAATGGCCACATCTGCTCTCTCTGATCCTCGTATGTCGGGCAGTTCTGTAGCAGATGTTCAGTGGTCATTTTACCAGTACCGCACGGGCATTCGTCGGTACACCCTATCTTCAATTTGTTGAATAGGTGGTACCTCAGTCTGTTGTGGCCAGTGCGAAGTCTGAAGACAACTACCTGCTCTCTTCGGTTCAACTGGTAATAGGCATCGTTTTTGGTGTAACCAGTATGTTCGGTTTCCCATTTGGTCATGTATCTGGCTTTGATAAGCCGTTTTGACTCTTCGTACGTCATACTGGTATCTGTTTGTGGTAGTCTTGCACCTTCTTTTGCCAGTCTGTCTACCTCCTCGTTGCCTTGGATGTTGCAGTGTGCCGGGACCCACTGTACCACTACCCTTTTTGGTGCGGACTGCTGGCACAGTTTGCAGAGTGCTGCTCTTAAGTCATTAAGCTCAGTGTTTTTCTGGCTTTTTAGCGCTGTGACTACGGCGAGAGCATCTGTCAGCAGGACTATATGGCTCTCATTTTCACTGTGTGTCACCATTTCTTCCACTGTCGCCTTCAGTGCCTCTGCCTCCGCTTTGAAATTGCTTGTGTACTTACCAGTAGCGAATGACAGTGTTATTTTTCTGCCATTTGGTAGGTTCAGGAATGCTCCTGCCCCTCCGTTCTGTGTAGTGTTTGTTACAGAACCGTCGGTGTATGCATGGGTCCAGTCCATGCTTGGGTAGCTTTTCGTTATGAAGCTTAAGGTAGTGTCTCTCCTTTCTTTTTCAGTCTGGCAGTTTTTGTTTGCAATACCTGGTATATTTTCTACCACCTCTGGAAATATATCCTGCCTCCAGGTAGGTTTTCGTACAGTAGTGATGGGTTTTGGTGTTGTTAGTGCGTTTATGGGATCTTCGTGCATCTTTGCTTTGGCTATTTCTGCAAAGTTTCTCCGCTTTAGTTTCCCATTTCCAAAATTGTTTAGTCTTTGGTACATTGGGTGGTCCGTCAGTCTTCGGAGTTTCTCTGACTGCAGCTGGGCTCTGCAGTCTCTTCTATCGGTCATGGATTGCAGTTTTGTAATCTTTTCAAGTTCTACAATTGGCGTTGACTTCATGCCACCTGTTATAATTCTCAAGGCTTGGTTTTGAAGTTTGTTAACTTTATCGAAGTTCGCCTTCGCTGCTGTTGTCCATGCCGCAATGCCATACTCGAGAACTGGTCTCACTCTTCCAGTGTACAGTTTCTTTAGTATACCTTCGTCTGCTCCCCAGCTTGTGCCAGCAAGTTTTCTCATGATTGCCATTCTTTCTCTGGCTTTCATTCGGTTTCTCTCAATCTGACTTTTCCATGTCATGCGCCGATCAAATGTGACTCCCAGATAGGTTGGGTTGTCGTTTGGCTGCAGGATTTTGCCATTTAGACTTAACTTGGTACTTTGGGGTTTTAATGAAAGCGAGAATATTGTGCACGTGGTTTTCTCCTCGTTTATTTTGACCAGCCATGAGTTCGCCCACTCTTCCAGCGATGTTAGGGCCGTCTGCATCCGATTTCTTGCTATGGTGAGATTCTTTTCAGAGGTCCACATAGCCAGATCGTCTGCAAACATTGAGCTATGGACTCTTCTTGGTATATTCTCTGTAATATCGTTTATATATACCAGGAAGAGTGTGGGTGACAGTACTCCCCCTTGGGGTACTCCCTGCTCGAGTGTCACCTTTTTGCTCATCTGCCCTTGTAGTTAGACTCTGGCCGTTCTTTGTTTGAGGTAGTGGTTGATCCACTTGTACATTTTCCCACAAACATCACTTCTTCTTAGCTTGACTCTAAGTCCATCTTTCCAGACTTTGTCAAATGCCTTTTCCAGATCCACCCAAACAGCTACTGTGTGTTTCTGTGCCTGGTAGGCATCTTCTATCTCCTGGGCTATGAGGATGACCTGGTCCTCAGTGGATCTGTGCTGTCTAAAGCCGGCTTGCTGTGGAATTAGTATTCGTTTTTCTTCCAGATGCCACATCAGTCTGGTGTTTATCATCCGTTCCATCAGCTTGCCGACACAGCTCAATAGGCTGATGAGCCTGTATCCATTTGGATCTGTTTTATCCTTTCCTGTTTTTGGTACTGGTACCAGTATTGCATCTGAAATCTCGTTCAGCAGCAGTAGGTCGATCTGTCTCTCTGTCACAACTTAGAACATTGCCACTAACCAAAACACAGGAGAGGAAATCTCATCCAGTGGAATGAAATGTCTGAGAACATCCATCAATGTTATATTAGTTGTGTGTTGGGACAGGAAGTGAGGGGCCGTTAGGGAGATAAATAGATATACAAACATATAGAGATGGATCTATAGATACATAGACAGACATACAGATAGATAGAAAGATAGATAGATAGATAGATAGATAGATAGATAGATAGATAGATAGATAGATAGATAGATAGATAGATAGACAGATAGATAGATATATAGATAGATAGATAGATAGATAGATAGATAGATAGATAGATAGATAGATAGATATATAGATAGATAGATAGATAGATAGATAGATAGATAGATAGATAGATAGATAGATAGATAGATAGATAGATAGATAGATAGATTAATAGATAGATAGATAGAGAGATAGATAGATAGATAGATAGATAGATAGATTAATAGATAGATGGATAAATTAATAGATAGATAGATAGATTTATAGATATATAGATAGATAGATAGATAGATGGATGGATAGATAGATAGATGGATAGACATATAAATAGATAGATATATAGATAGCTATATAGATAGATATATAGATATATAGATTGATGGATGGATAGATAGATAGATGTATAGATATATAAATATATAGATATATATATAGATAGATAGATAGATAGATAGATAGATAGATAGATAGATAGATAGATAGATAGATAGATAGATAGATAGATAGATAGATAGATAGATAGATAGACGGAGAGAGGAGTAGCGTGAGATTAGGATATAATCACCAAGCCATTGGGTCATGGGACTGGTTTGCAAGCTCAAGATCATGTAATTCCAATTCTATCTGTCGTCTGCGTCCGTCTTCAGCTCAGCGTAAGCCGTCATCGCCATGTCTCAGCATGCTTGTGTCACATAGGTATTTCTCGGTCTGTCCCTTACTCTCTCTTTCATTGTGTTCAGTCTCCCAATACTTTCTTCACTAGGCCCTAATGACGTAGGTTGTAACCTAACCAGGACAGTCGTTGTTTTTTTAATTATTTGTAGCAGCTTTCTTTTCCAACTTCGGGTCAACACACTATTGTTTTATTTTCTCTCCATCCCCTCTCCTTATTGTTCTGTCGGTAACACCCCATCTCAAAAGCCCCCAAGTATTTCTTCTCTATTTTATTTATTGCTCATGTTTCAGAATCGTAGAACAACACAGACCAGACTCCTCGTGTGGATAATTTGACGTTGTGGTAACTTCACCTTGCTCGTAGTCGTCTGGATTATGTGACCTTGTGGTAACTTAACTATACTCGTCCCCGTCTGTACCATGTGACCGTGTGGCAACTTCACCATACTCGTCACAGGCTGGATCATGTGACCTTGTGGTAACTTAACCATACTCGTCCCAGGCTGGATAAGTGACCTTGTGGTAACTTCACGATTCTCGTCCCCGCCTGTACCATGTGACCTTGTGGTAACTTCGCCATGCTCGTCCCAGTATGGATCATGTGATCTTGTGGTAATTTTACCATGTGCCTCCTCGCGTATAGCGTGTTACCTTGTGGTAATTTCATCATGCGTCTCCTCGCGTATAGCGTGTGACATTGTGTAACTACACCATGCGCCTCCTTGCGTATAGCGTGTGACATTGTGTAACTACACCATGCGCCTCCTTGCGTATAGCGTATGACACTGTGGTAACTTCATCGTGCGCCTCCTCGCGTATAGCGTGTGACACTGAGGTAACTTCATCGTGCGCCTCCTCGAGTATAGCGTGTGACACTGTGGTAATTACACCATGCGCTTCCTCGAGTATAGCGTGTGACATTGTGGTAATTACATCATGCGCCTCCTGGCGTATAGCGTGTGACATTGTGGTAATTACATCATGCGCCTCCTCGCGTATAACGTGTGACATTGTGGTAATTACATCATGCGCCTCCTCGAGTATAGCGTGTGACACTGTGGTAACTACATCATGCGCCTCCTCGAGTATAGCGTGTGACACTGGTAACTTCATCGTGTGCCTCCTCGAGTATAGCGAGTGATCTTGTGGTAACTTCATAATGCCCCTCCTCGCGTATAGCGTGTGACATTGTGGTAACTACATCATGCCCCTCCTCGCGTATAGCGAGTGATCTTGCTGAGAAGGAAAGAATTAGCCGAATGCGTGTTGTAAGAGGCGACTAAACCTATGACGCAATGATGAATGAGAGTACAACGGCCTGCTTGTGTCAGAGTCAGTTACACAGATCTAGTTGTTTGAAACAGAGTCAGTGGCTCACAGCTGGTTTCTTGAATCAGAGAAAGTGACTCCTAGCTGGCTGAACATTGCGATCGTTATCTAGTCACTTCATGACGAAACTGCATGGCAGCGACTCACATCTGTCTGTTTGTATCAGAGTCAGTGACTAAAAGATGGTTGTTTGTGTCAAAGTCAACAAAAAAGATCGGAACAAGACATTTTTTCAGCCACCAAATCGTGGCCCAAGAAACAGACTGCTCCACTGCACCTTACCTGAGATAAAAAGGCACGAAAAGATAAGGCAAACCCGATAACAAAATATGCAGAAACTGGACGTGTCGGGCCAAATGGAGTAAATATTACGGCATCGCTACAGTTTACGACACCACGTAGAAAAATAACCTTTTTAGAACAAGAGGAAAACGTAAAAGGAGACTAAAAAGAGCTGCACATGGTGTTAGGAACCTCATCCCATAAAACGTACAGCTAGAAAAAAATTACCACTGCATGAGCATACAAAGTGATGTGATGCAGACTATATATTCACAATGTCGGAGTTTTATAAAAACAGACACGCAGAAGAATAAACTATGTGACCCACATACGAAAATGAAAGAAAATAAATTGTTACGATGAATTGATCAAATCATGTGCCTCTACGCGTCTATATCCGAATTACAGGAAAGTGGAAAGACCAGTCGACAGGTGTAGATAAAACACAATGAAATCAAACAATAACACGGGTTTACAAAACACATTCAACACGTTTGTCTCAAGTGAGTACAGGACATATCGGCTCCCTCACGCGGCTAAGTAGTACAAGTGGACTGGGCTCAGAAGCCAGAATCAATGCATTTAATTTGTCTGTTGGAGTGGATTCAATGGATTGCTTGGTGAATTATTGAGTATGTTTGAAAGAACGGAGAAGAACTATAGGGTTTTTCCAGTTTACGATGTAGTCTCAGTAATTGGCTGGAGAATGAACGAGACACACGTTTTAGAAAAGCGTTAATTATTGTTATATTCTACAGGGACGGAATCCCTTATCATACAGTATGTACAAAGACCAACGCAGACACATTATATGTTATTCGAGTTGTACTGTAATATTGCTGCCTCTATATGAATGCTTATTAACCTTTAGTGAGCGTGTTTGTGATTGAAGTTTCACTGCATGCTTAGGGATAGAGATGCATGACAATGTATGAGCCGAGGCAGTCAACTACCCAAACGTAACTGCCAACCAAGGGCCTTAAACCCTTCTACACCTGCACATGGTTTTTGTGGCAGACAAGTTGCAGCAGGGCAGACCGGCGAAGGAGATGGGATCGAGAAATGAAGGCTAAGCCGGCACCAACAAATTCCTAATGAAGTCGGATGTGTTTGACCGCAATGTGCACATATCGCAGTCAAGCTGTGAACTACGACACAATGCATTTCGTTAATCGGACATCCTGCTAAGGATTGCAAAATCCTTTTTCGGGCTTGATATCGGGAGTTTTAGAGCGAACAACGAATGAAGAAGAAGGATTGCATGTTGCTGTGGACATAACAATGACACATTGATGGTATATCACCATGGAAGACGGCAACCACACGATTCTTACCGGCAAGGAATCACTGTTGCCACCAAGATCAAGGTGTACCGTGTATTTTTGCTAACCACCCTTCTATACGCCTGCGAAACATGGACATCCTTTAGTAGGCATGTCATGTGATTCAACGTTTTTCACGTAAGCTGTCTCCGCAGGCTGATCAGGATCGGTTAGCAGGATAGGGTGTCAACCTGTGCAATCTTCAACAGGACAAGACCTTCAGAGAGCCCAGATCAGATGGACTGGACGTGCTTGCCCTCAGCAAACAACCGTTGCACGGTGAGCTCCGAAGAGGCAAGCGCTCGTCAGGAGGATCGTGGAAAGGTACACAGATTATCTTTAAGGTTTCACTGAACAATTTCTTCATTGCTGTAGCCGTTTGTAAGCTGGTTGCTCCGAACCGCTTAGTCTGGCCCACTGTCATAACAAGGTACTCGCATCACTGAGCAGAAACCCATTACTGAGATGCAGAAATGGCAAGCTGCGCAAATGAAACGATGCAAGACAGCCCAATTATTAGTGCTACTCTTGTGTGCCCTACGAGTGGTAGAGTTTGTCACGCTCAGATTAGATTGTACCGTCATTGCTGTCACATATGAATGAACATATCTGACGCTTTCGCCATCTTCGCTTGCGACTGGCAACTGTTATAATTATAAACGTTACCCAACTTACCATTTAAAAAACTAAATGAACAAAATGTTCTAATGAACACCGCTGCACATTGCCATACTTTATTTGACGTTGCTAATTAGTTTTTGTTCTACTAATGCCGTTGGGAGTTTAAGTCGTCGTTCGTGCGTAAAATTCGTTTGTTGTGAGCACGTGTCGTCGCATAATCATTATAATGCGATATGTTAATCTACCTCGCGGTCGCTGTCTTCCGTATAGTTAGATCTACCACCTTGTAAGATATCGATGGAAGTTAGTGTACATTCTTATGATATCACCAAACCACAGCGACTTTTTTTGCCTAGAGATTTCTCTGCGAAAGACATAAAGTCGACCACACTGACCTTAACCCGTCTGATTTCTTCAATATTTCGATGCTGACCAAGCATTTGCTAACCACTACAGTTGACCCCATGCAGGAAGCGTGGGACAAAGCACTTGTGTTGTGGTATATGCATCAATTTGTTTTGCATGATGAAGTCTCCCCCCTTCCCTTCGGCCACCACCCCTTATTCACAACAAGTGTTGGACTTAGACTTAATAAGGCCCAAGCTGTATGCAGCTGGGATGCCGGTTGTTAAAATATGACACCAAAAGGTAATGTGCAGTCCAGATCCATCAGCCCAAACCCCTTCAGCGCCAGCATGTGACATGAACATTCGAATCGTGAGCTGGTCATTTTGTGATGAAACTGCACGACTGGAATTATAAACTGGCTATCTATAGACTTTACAGTCGCTGTGGTCGAGAGGTAAAGCACTCGCCTCTCAAAGCCATACACATGAAGCGATGGGCGATCGAACCTCGCAAGTTTCTCAAGCAAACACCTGATCTCAATCAGGAAAATGGAACCAGAGTACTTCTTCTTCTTCTTCTTCTTCTTCTTCGTTCATTCTCAATTTCCCACCACCAAACCCCGAAAGGGCTCAAGCAGCAGAATGTAGTCCAGAGAACGGAATGCGTTGTGTCGTAGTTTTACAGCTTGGCTGCGATATTTGTACCTTTTGGTCACACACATCCGACTTCAGCAAGCATTTTTGAGCACCCGGTTAGCATTCTCTCTTCGATCCCTTCTCCTTAGCCAGTCTGCCCTACTGCAGCCTGTTATCTACGATCACCGCGTGGAGGCGTAGAAGGGTCTTGGCAGCTATGGTTTGCTGGCCCTGATGCTAGCAGTCAGCTATGGGTCGCTGACCACTGCAACTTATGCGCTGCTCAGCATCTTGATCCCGAACTAGAGTACAACATCCTGAGTTACCTCCAGTCATCTCGACTTGTCTTGCCACTGGTCCAAGGTAGCTTGGTACCAGAGAGTCAGATTGAGGACCAGCGCAGTTACTCTCTCACTATAATCCAAATACATTGCAACTTACATCATCAGGACAAAGCAGGCAACATCGTATGTGAGGGGCAACTAACTAACTAACTAACTAACTAACTAACTAAATAGCTTCTAAAGGTCTCACGAAACTTGAAAACACCGTATATTGGTGTCATTTGCATCATTTTGTAGCACGAAATTTATGCATTTTTTGGTTGCATATTGATCTTTAAGATACCTTGACCCCTATAATAGATTATAATATAGTTTACCACTTGGAAAGAATGTGTAAATATCATTGATGTAGGTAGGATTCATACGTGTTTTAGCACGCATATATTTTACTGGACAGCCGTTCTGACGTTTGTGAGCCCGAACATTATATGTGGATGTCAATTTTGTTTGAAAATATATGTATATATACATTATGTTCAGTACCCATACCATTTTAAAAGGTCTTAATCACTACTACATCTCCCCCCCCCCCTCATCCCCCCATCCACTACAAATTCTGAAATTTGTTGGAGCCCCTGCGGATTATGTAAATGTTAAGCTGTAGCTGTGTCTAAATCCGGCTCTGGCCACAATTCTAATGAGTTGCTAACACGACTTGCATGATTGCACATGGTTTATGAGACTGACGAACACGTGAAGGATTGAGATCGATGCCCAGGTAATGTCATGCTGCTGTGAATCTAAAGTATTAATGACCGTGCTCTTTATATTAGTGAATCATGTTTGTTGATGACAGCGATCGCAAGACAAGTATTTATCTCCTCTCGAGTAACATATATAACGAACAACAGACATTTAGGTCCCATCTATGCTGGTCTAAACACACCTCCTAACCATGGTCTGTGTTATGCCATGTCACACAGTTAGTCGCCTCTTACCACACGCTCTTTGTTGGGTAGGGATGCTGTTCTTGTCCTTGTCATACACAAAGACCCCGGCAGACAATTCGGATACATCCCACATTTTAAATGTCCTGTTCTGTTCAGGAACTTGTCCTTTGACTTTAGCCCACACAAACTCTATATGGATTAGATGCGCATAATATGCAGTTAGTCGCAGAGAAGTGTGACCATAACTTCAATAATGTTGTCAATATGATAAACTACTGTCCTATGTGTCTTCCTCACAAGCTCGGTCTTCAAATATGTGTCGTCGAAATTCACTTTTCTTTTAGCTAGCCATGTCCTTATTGCGTATCAACATGAAAAGAATAGAAAGAAAGTTGGACAATGAAATAAACGAAACGCAAGAGGGTTCAGGACTGGAAGAGGCACGAGAGACCATATCTCCAACATGAGAAACGTCATTGAGAAAAACAGATAATTCAATACGGACCTGTATGTCTGTTTTATAGACTACACCAAGACCTTTAAGTGCGTAAAACATCAGCAAGTGTGGAACATTATGAAAGATATGGGTTTCCCAACACATCTGGTTCAACTAATAGAACCCTTTACAGGGGGCAGCAAGCAGCCGTCAGAATACATGGTGACACCTCAGATTGGTTTGAGATACACAAGGGGATCAGACAGGTCTGCATTCTTTCACCATACCTGTTCAATATATATCCAGAAAACATCAGGAATGTAAAGGCAGATTCAATTTCTAGACTTCGATCCTTTCACAATAGGAGGAAAGGAGATACCGAAAATACGATATCCCGACGACACAGTTTTTCTCTCGAACAGCCCCAAGTGCTTAGAACAAATAGTTATATCAGTCCAGAAACATAGTGAAGACCAGAATTTCTACCCGAATACAAAGAAAACTAAGATAATGACAACTGATAAGACAAAACTCCAACCTAAAATCGAGATAGCTGAAGAAGAGATTGAAAATGTTGCACATTTTGAATATCTGTGATCAATACTGAACAAAAATTGAGACTGCAAAAAGAAAATAAGAAGTCAACAGACTATGGCAATGCATAAGAAAAGGAGTTTGCAGAACCTACGGCAAAAAAAAGAACTAAAACTAAAGACCCTAAAAACATGCATTTTTCCTGTGGCAACCTATGGATGGGAAACATGGATGATTAGAAAAGCTGTAAGGGCGAAGATCGGTGCTTTTGAAACGCAGTGCTACAGAAGAGTCCTGAAAATCCCATGGACAAAGAAAGAAAGAAAGAAACCCATCCGGCAAGACCTGGATGAGGAGGAGAATTGGCTCATAAATGACCAGAAAACTGAGTTTGTTTGGACACGTCAAACGACACAACGGACTGGAGAGAGTGGTTAGGGAAGGCATGGTCACTAGGAAGACAGGCAGAGGCCGATCAAGAAGACGATGGACACAGGACATCATCAAGGAGTCGCTGGTTTGACCTTGGAGCAGGCCGGAAAGCTGGCCAAATATAGAGTTTCCTACCGACAGTTTGTCATGAGAGCGTCGTTCTGCAAAGGACATGCTACATGATGATGATGAGCCATGTCATAATTTAAGCTTTTGTATTTGATGCAGTTGGTATTTTGTCTTTCTCTGATACTGCATTGTGATAGGATGCATTATTCATTACTAGGCATGGCGGTCTATCCAGAATTGGAAGCAGATCTTTCGTCACACAGTGCCTGAAAATTTGTCCATTCATTTCAGTGTGTTAGTCTCTACCATCGGTACTTTTTGATTGGAAAATAAGTTCAGCGTCTCGGACAAGTCCGTTTTCACTGCTTCCCGAATACTTTAGTATAATGCGCTGCCATTTGCTGCTTGAAATTTGTCTTTTCTATTCTCCGTCAACTGATTGTCAATTCTTTCTTTACCATAGATGGGGTAAGCATTGACCCAGGATTCGTCCAAGTAAACAATATCATAGCATTGCCTACGCTGTTCACATATCTGTCTCAGGTATTTGCGTCTGTAAGCAATCAAGTGTGATTTTTCACATATAATATTCCTGTCGTATGCATTTTTCCTCAGTGTGAAGCAGGCGGCTTTTACAATTTTCCAAAGAGTACTTTTGAAAATGTTCAATACTGCAGTCGAATTGCAATGTTAATTTTAGTTTCCCGAGAGTAACAAGTTGATTTTTCGTCACCAGTTTAAAAATCATCCGTTTTATGACACTGGTAAAAGGATAATCTATCCATACCAAGCGACAATTGGGTTTGTTTCTCTGGGTCATGAATATCGCAAGATAAATGACCCATCTTAGATTCCCTCCGGAAAAAAACGTGTATAGTAAAACGGTAACCTTCTGCATTGTTATAAATGTACACTTCAAACTCATTTTGAAATTGATATGAATGTAACTTTTGAAAAGGCAACTATATGTCACAATAGCGACCCACAAACTATAATATCGTGATATGCCTATTAGTAAACAAAAGTTTCGCATCAATGACTTTGATTATATTAACGTCTAGTTTGTGCACGAGATAATCAGGAATTTGCATTTACTGAACGCATTTGCATATCAAAACATATAATTTTAAAACACTGCGACTGTGTACCATAAACATGTTAAAATGTCCAATTCAGTTGGGTTGCTTTAAATATAGCCTAATGAATAGACTTTTTAAATTACATAACATTTCTTAGAGAAAAAAAATATTTACCTAACGTCGTAGATATTCTAAGGCTACATGTACAAAATGATTTGAATCTGACATGTAGTTTAGTAGAACATTTCTGCCGAAGACGGATGTGTCGGACCGAAAGGTGCAAATATCGCAGTCAAACTGTAAACAAGTGACACAACGCAAATCAGTTCTCCGGACTACATCCTGCTACTTGCAAAGCCCTGTTCAGGGCTTGGTAGCGGGAGATTGAGAATGAACGCAGAAGAAGACGAAGAAGTAGAAAATTGCTTCGGATCTTGTTTATATATTAAAAGACCGACTTATATTAGCAATAAAGACACGGTTGGAGATTCTGAAACAAATTTATACTGATAAAGGTGAGAGACGCTTTTATCGCTTAACGGAAATTGTAGAAATCGAAAAAAAGTCCCCAACAGAAATACTGATCTTTTAACTCCAATATCTAGTCCGTCCTAGTGTACGGTTCGGTGATCTGGGGAACAAAGCAAAGTACAACTTCAAAGCTCACAGCTTTCATCAATGGATATAGCAGGGACGGCGTGGCCTGGTGGTTAAGTGAAACGGCTCACAAACCAGAAGGTGCTGGGTTAGATCCCCATTACAGCACCGGCCGTTACCATGAGGAAGCAAACCCTTAGAAAATGCAGGAGGAAGCAGATCCTTACATAAAATGAATTATGAAGTAGGATGCACTTACCGACAGGTGCAAAATAAAAACCACAGTGCAGCGTACACCGTCTTGTGGCTTTCAGAAATAAAGCGATCGCAAAAACACCAACAAACAAAATCAATGGATGCTTGCACCGGAGAGAATGAAAAAAAAAGATAGGATAAAATCACTAATATAGAACACCAGGAAAGAATCGGATAGAAGCCAGTAGTGGCAGTAGGCATAAACAAACACCTCTGGCGATTGATAGGACACACGTTACCAAAGCCAGCTGAGATAATAACAAAGCAGTCCCTGTTCTGGAATCCTAAGAGAAGTAATGGCTGACCTAAGCACTGAAGGAGGCGGGAAGTCGTGACACGCCTGAAAAAGGTATGAAACACGTCGGGTGTGGGGTTGGAGGGGTCGGGGTGTCAGAGGGGCAAATGAATGCGCATGACAGAAAGACTTGGCCAGTACTCTTTGGCGACCTATGCTCCGCACATAATTGAGGGTTATTATTGATTGATTGATTTCAGTGACGTCGAACTGGCGACTGAGAGCTGTTCGCTAATTTGCTACCAGATGCGACATAAGCTATTAGGGTATTTTGTAGCTGTTTATGATACAAAATAGTTCTTACAATGAGAACTGAAATTGATTCGAAGTGAAGAATATAAAAAAACATGAGATAGTGAAGGTTAATAGGCAACCAGTACGATTATAACAGTCTAGGGTCAGACGTGATTGCCTACCACACATATATACACAACCCATCAGCCCGCGGGTGAGGTCTGGCCCATTACACGCTTTCATCGGCCATAAGGAACTTACAGAAAAATAAAAGCAGGTTCAAATAACAGGACATTAACCGGCCATCTTCCTGTATCTGGTTCCCTCTGAGGGATATGTCCTCGACTTCAACTGACGCCTTCCAGAAACTGGAGTCAAAGTTATTCGTTTGTTTCTCCAGGAGTGAATTATGTGGTAATATCGTATTCATGATGATGATGCTAGACAAACGCAAACCTTCTTAAGTCACCTTTCACAGAAAGCTTGGAAGTACGCAAGGGGGGGAGGGGGGGTTCTTGGCTTACAATGGGGGCATCCAGTCTGTTGGTAAGCTGTACAATTTTGGAAGTGCTTTCTATTTGAGATGTCAGACATGATTTGTGAGCTCGAGAGATCGTCTGGTGGCATTTTAGTGTCATGACACCAAATATTATTTTAAGCAATATTTTGTTTTTGAAGATTAATAGTTAAAGGTGACAGGTGACAGAGAGAGAGAGAGAGAGAGAGAGAGAGAGAGAGAGAGAGATAGAGAGAGAGAGAGAAAGAAAGAGAAATAGAGAGATGGTAAATGAAGAGAAACTGAGGAAAAATACAATCACACAAATCCGAGCAATTGCCATCAGTGAATCAGACTAGAGAGAGAGAGAAAGAGAGGTGAGTGAAGAGAAAGGGAGAAAATACAAACATACAATTCAGGATACTTGTCACCATTGAATGAGATGAGAGAGAAAGTAGAAGGTGAAGAAGTAAGTTGGATAGAAAAGTGGAGAGGAAGGAGAAAAAATAAAGGAGTGAAAGAAAAAAG
The DNA here is from genome assembly GCA_036924085.1 of Ariolimax columbianus. Taxonomy (NCBI): domain Eukaryota; kingdom Metazoa; phylum Mollusca; class Gastropoda; order Stylommatophora; family Arionidae; genus Ariolimax; species Ariolimax columbianus. The sequence goes on along the minus strand of JAVGWX010000016.1, from coordinate 36,128,144 downwards.
ATGAGAGAAAGAAGCAGAAAATTAAAAAAAAATAAAAAGAAGAATAATTGTCACCGGTTAATGAGATGAGAGAGAGGCAGACAGACAGAGAGAGAGAGAGAGAGAGAGAGAGAGAGAGAGAGAGAAAACCAAATGCATATACGAGTGGGGGTTTCAAATGGAAAACTTTAAAAGTGGAAAGAAATTATAAAAACCACGCCTTTGTATTGTAACTTGTTAAAATGGTTGCTTAGGATGTCAAGAGTGTCCTGCACGTGCATCACGGTACTGGACCTTCATTCTACGATGAATGTCTACAGGTTTGACCCTTTCGTGGTTAAATAACGGATAACTTAAGGCTGCTCCACCTTGATGCATGTCATTAGTGGGGCGGCCATATTTGAACTGTAATAATGACATCATGTTGTTCGTTTGTATTGTGATGGCACATGCAGGACACTCTTGGCATCCTTAGCAACCATATTAACAAGTTACAATACAAAGTCGTGTTTTTTCTAATTTCTATCCCACTTTTAAGGTTTTCATTTGAAACTAGCCTCTTATGTTTTCGGGTAACTAGAAGAGTGAAATAGAGAGCGCTGATCAAGAGATTACGGTTACGGGATGATCTGACCTATCAAGAGAAAGAGATGGAGAAGAATGAAACAGAAATATAGAGAGAAAGAGTGTGTTTGTGTGTGTGGGAAAGAGAGAGAGTGAGAGAAAGAAGAGAGGGGAGAAGAACAGACACAGAAATCAAGAAAGAAAGAGTGAAAATGAGAGCGAGTGAAATTCTACAAAGTTCACAGTGAACTGTACAAATAGACAGAAAGCGAAATTAATTCACTTAAACAGAAAGGATTATTAGAAATGAGAGAGACATAAATAATTGTATTGAAATATTTTCATTTGTCGATTTGCAGATAGGACAATGGCCGATCTGTATGGAGATGTTTGTAAGAGGTGGAAGGGGTGACGCAAGAGAACGAGGTTTCTGGGATATAACGAGAGTTGTAAACGAGGAGTCAGGGTGGATGTTTAATGGTGTGGGTGTTTCTATGGATTGTATGTTTTGGTGGGGAGGCTGATTGCCTGGTGTGTGCGTGTTGGATTGGTGTAGAGTGTAACGTGAGGCCATTGTGCGGTGAGGGTTTCAGTGTGCATAAAGATAAGTGTCAATGTTTATTTTGTTCGCCGGTGTGTGTGAGAGGGTGGTGGGGTGGGGTGTGTGATATGGGGTTCAGACTGGAGGTTTATGATTAGGCGGTTGCTGTCTAAATGTCATGATACGGATCTGTCTGTGAGTGGCGAAATGTTCGTGTTGTAGGCCAGCATGTGGTAGATGTGTGCATGTTTGTGTTGTAGGCCAGCATATGGTACATGGAGGTATGTTCGTGTCGTAGGCCAGAATGTGGTAGATGTGTGCATGTTTGTGTTGTAGGCCAGCATGGCATAGATATGTGCATGTTTGTGTTGTAGGCCAGCATGTGGTAGATGTGTGCATGTTTGTGTTGTAGGCCAGCATGTGGTAGATGTGTGCATGTTTGTGTTGTAGGCCAGCATGGCATAGATATGTGCATGTTTGTGTTGTAGGCCAGCATGTGGTAGATGTGTGTATGTTTGTGTTGTAGGCAAGCATGTGGTAGATGTGTGCATGTTTGTGTTGTAGGCCAGCATGTGGTAGATGTGTGTATGTTTGTGTTGTAGGCCAGCATGTGGTAGATGTGTGTATGTTTGTGTTGTAGGCAAGCATGTGGTAGATGTGTGCATGTTTGTGTTGTAGGCCAGCATGTGGTAGATGTGTGTATGTTTGTGTTGTAGGCCAGCATGTGGTAGATGTGTGCATGTTTGTGTTTTAGGCCAGCATGGCATAGATGTGTGCATGTTTGTGTTGTAGGCCAGCATGGCGTAGATGTGTGTATGTTTGTGTTGTAGGCCAGCATGTGGTAGATGTGTGTATGTTTGTGTTGTAGGCCAGCATGTGGTAGATGTGTGTATGTTTGTGTTGTAGGCCAGCATGTGATAGATGTGTGCATGTTTGTGTTGTACGCCAGCATGTGATAGATGTGTGCATGTTTGTGTTGTACGCCAGCATGTGATAGATGTGTGCATGTTTGTGTTGTACGCCAGCATGTGATAGATGTGTGCATGTTTGTGTTGTACGCTAGCATGTGATAGATGTGTGCATGTTTGTGTTGTACGCCAGCATGTGATAGATATGTACATATTTGTGTTGTACGCCAGCATGAGGTAGATGTGTGCATGTTTATGTTGTGTGACAAAATGTGACCACGTCGACTAACAGCACAGATATTCATACACTTTCCCGAACACCCACTCCCATAAAATAGAGATTTAAACACACCCCATCCACAGACATTCACACACACCCACTCCACCCGTACATTTTCTGTATCACATGCACGCCTACACTATCATTAACAGTCAGGGATCAAGATACTGAGCAGCGCATGAGCTTAAACATTGACTCTCCCAGTCATTCCATACGCAAACCGACACAATATCATTGGGCTAATGTATGATCGATGATGTGTGATTATTTGAGCTGTGAACATGTGCGTGAAGACGCTTGCAAATGTGCATGATGCGTAAGTTGGTAAGTTGCCCATCGCAAGCGAAGATGGCGATACCATCAGACTCTCATCGTCCTGAAGATGTAACTTGCGCTGAATTTAGATTATAGTGAGAAAGAAGCTGCGCTGTACATCAATCTCACTCTTTCGTCTTGAGTTACCGGAAACCAGTGGCAAGACATACAATCAAGACGACTGGAAGTAGCTCAAGATGAAGACATTCAGGTCGTACAATCCGTGAGACCGGGGGTCGCTTGAGACTTGTGGGAGTTGATCGTCCCCCGTTTCGTTGACGATTTGAGATGCGAATGTCCTACCTCTCGACAGCAGCAGATCCCACGCGTAGACTAGAAGACGCTGTCGTTGACCAGCACACACCTCTGTAGGTCTAGGTGAAGGACCATTAACCAATTTACTTACGGGAGATTCGCTCGATGACGACCTGGTAAGCCTTATTTCTTACCCTGCTGGGCTCGACTTTGCAAGGTTCTGTGGTTGCCGGTATTTTGCTTAATTTGGTTGAACATTTTCCATAAGTTGTTCGTCTTGGAAACGATAATAATGGCTGTCCATCGTTGTCGATGAGGACCGCCGACATCATCCTTGTCACAGATTCCCCTGTTGGGTGTGAGTGTGCATGTGGCTGAACAGGCCATTGCGGGCACGAAAACATCTGCTATATATCGGGCATACGAGGTTTGTAGAAGGTGATGGTGTTCCCGCTGTTCGGGATTTCCGGGTCTCGCGTCTGCTCTGGGCTTTCACAACACGGTCGTCTTCGCCGGTAGCTACACCCGATTTGACTGCGCTTCTCCAGTCAGATATGTTTTGCGAAAGACATTCCCAGGTGCCGATGTCTATCTGGAAACCATTCAGTGAGTCCTTCAGACCGTCTTTAAAACGTTTCTTTGGGCGCCCTTCCTCGCGCCATCCCTCTCTCAGCTCGCTGTAGAGAAGCTTCTTTGGTAGCCGCTCGTCTGACATACGGACGAGGTGGCCGGCCCATCCAAGTCGAGTTTTTTCTAGCAGTGCATGGATGCTGGGCATTTTAGCCCTCGAGAGAACCTCGATGTCAGTGACATGATCTTGCCATAGGATGTGGAATATTCGCCTCAGGCAACCTGTGTGGAAGTGGTTTAACCTTCTTGCATGTCCAGAGTATACAGTCCAGCTTTCGCAAGCGTATAGTAGGGTTGGAATGATGGTTGCACGGTAGACTTTGAGTTTGGTCTTGACACTGATGCCACGCCGTGCCCAGACCATCGAGGGCAATCTACCAAAGGCTGTGCTGGCCTTTGCTATTCTGCTTGCCACCTCATCGTCTAGGCTGACAGATCTCAACAGCGTGGTGCCCAAATATGTGAATTTGTCTACGACATTCAGCGTCTGCCCGCTGACTGCAGTCTCTGGTTTTGTGTACGGCATGCCTGGTGTTGGTTGGTACATGACCACTGTTTTTTTGGCATTTATGGTCAGGCCAAAATGTTCACATGCAGCAGAGAACCGGTCCATTCCAACCTGCATGGTCAGTTCTGAGCTGCTCATTAGAGCGCAGTCGTCAGCAAATACAAGTTCCCTGATTATGTCGCCAGCCACTTTGGTTTTGGCCTTCATTCTTCTGGGATTTGGTAACTTGCATTTGTGCGGTACTTTATGGGTATTTCAAGCTCCAGTGATCTGAAGGCGTGTGTCATCGTGGCCCTCGAACATCATGCTGAACAAGGTCGGGGCGAGTACACATCCTTGTTTTCCTCCGTTTAATACTAGAAACGTTTTAGAGATTGCACCGCTGTTCAGTACACGAGCACACATGCCTTCGTGTAGCTGTTTCACCATAGTTATGAACTTGTTGGGGCAGCCAAACTTGGACATTATCATCCACAGCCCTCCTCTGTTTACTGTATCAAATGCCTTTGTCAAATCAATAAATTTGGTGTACAAGACCTGATTTTGTTCCCGACACTTCTCTTGTACTTGGCGAGCGGCAAAAATCATGTCCACTGTTCATCTTCCGGCTCTGAATGCACATTGGCTTTCTGGGAGGTGGTGGCTTTGTTCAAGGTGTTTGTTGAGCCTGTTTAGCAGTAAGCGCGCTAGGATCTTGCCTGCTACGGAGAGTAGAGATATTCCAGGATGATGTCATGGAAACATTAATGGAAACGATAATGTGGTGGTTTCACGTTGCCTTCCACACCCACACATGGTGTGTACATTGAATGTGAATGCCTATGTGTACATGGTGATTCCGTGGCAAAGTGGTTAAGCCGTCGGCCTCGTGATCAGGTTGTGTGGGTTCGACTCCGGACTCCGCCGTCTTTTTCACGGGTGCTTGATGCGGAATCCCGTGCATCTCGTAGTCGCCCCCTAGTCGTCTTGTCCTTGACTTGCCACTGGGGTCGGGCGGTTCAAGACAAGAGAGTGAGAATAAAAAGTAGCACAGTTAATCCTTTCTACAAATAACGCAAGCAACATTAATTGTGCCATCATCGTCTACGATGGACGGCGGCCTTTGCTATATGTGCATGCATTTTTATTAACATCTCAAATGTAAAGAAAAGAATATTTGAATTGCGAACTTGTGTGTGGGGACGTGTGTAAATATATGGGTTGTTGGTTCTGAATGTAAATGCGTGAATGTGAGTGCATGTTTGAACATCTGAAATGTAAATGAAAGATAACAACTCTGAACAAAATAGTGGTATTGAATTTGACTGGAGCACAATCATGTTGTAATTATATGGATTTTCTGATATTGAAACGCAGAAGAATGGAAACACGAGACCAGACAAGCGTGAAAATACAGTGCTGGCGAGATGAGATGATAGTAGAGAAAATGTGCAGACAGTACAACACTATAATTGAAATAAATAGACTGAAGAGATTGAACGATAGCTGGACGGGAGAGACAGACATTTTTTAAGTTAAAGTTTATGTTTGTTAGTAACTACAATACAAAACGTATGATTTAGAAAGCCGGAAAGTGATACATATATTAGAGAGTAAAGAAGTGGGTGTATATGTGTGGGTGCATATGTGGTGGGTGTGTTTGTGATGGGGGAATAGAAGTGGATGTATATGTGGTGGGTATATAGAAGTGGACGTATATGTGGTGGGTGTGTTTGTGATGGGTAAATAGAAGTGGATGTATATGTGGTGGGTGTGTTTTTGATGGGTGAATCGAAGTGGATGTATATGTGGTGGGTATATAGAAGTGGGTGTATAGGAGTGGGTGTAAATGTCTGGTTGTATATGAATGGGTGTATAGGAGTGGGTGTATAGAAGTGGGTGTATAGAAGTTGGTGTATAGGAGTGGGTGTATAGGAGTGGGTGTATAGAAGTGGGTGTATAGGAGTGGGTGTATATGTCTGGGTATATAGGAGTGGGTGTATAGAAGTGGGTGTATAGAAGTTGGTGTATAGAAGTTGGTGTATAGAAGTGGGTGTATAGAAGTGGGTGTATAGAAGTGGGTGTATAGAAGTGGGTGTATAGGAGTGGGTGTATAGGAGTGGGTGTATAGGAGTGGGTGTATATAAGTGGGTGTATAGAAGTGGGTGTATAGGAGTGGGTGTATATGTGTGTATGGGAGTGGGTGTATATAAGTAGGTGTATGAGTGGGTGTATAGAAGTGGGTGTATAGAAGTGGGTGTATAGGAGTGGGTATATAGAAGTAGGTGTATAGAAGTGCGTGTATAGAAGTTGGTGTATAGAAGTGGGTGTATAGAACTGGGTATATAGAAGTGGGTGTATAGAAGTGGGTGTATAGAAGTAGGTGTATATGTGTTGGTGTATATCTGTGGATGTATATGTGATTGGTTCATATGTGTTGAGTATAAAGAAGTGGGTGTATATGTGTTGATGTATATCTGTGGGTATATATGTGTGAGTTTATTTGTGTGGGTTTATATGTATGGCTGTAAATGTGGTGGGTGTATAGAAGTTGGTGTATATGTGTGGGTGTATAGGAGTGGGCGTATAGAAGTGGGTGTTTAGAATTGGGTGTATAGAAGTGGGTGTATATGTGCGGGTGTATAGGAATTGGTGAATATTAGTGGGTGTATAGACGTGTGTGACTAGAAGTTGGTGTATAGAAGTGGGTGTCTATAAGTCGGTGTATATTTGATGGATGTACATGTGATGGTTGTATGTGTGGTGGGTGTATAGAAGTAGGTGTATAGAAGTGGGTGTATATGTGTGGGTGTACACAATTAAAAAAAAGGTTTATATCCGAATCAGAAAGGACGGCAAGCGGGTTCAATCAATCAATTAATCAATGAATCAATCAATCAAAGTCCATCGCTTCTCGCGGTGTATCAACAATATCACGCCAGCATACACCATCATATGCTGCTCTGTCTGCCTCTCTCCAGGTGTACCTATTTCATTTTTATTTCTTCTCACATATTTGTTTTCCACGTGTATTTGAGTCTAGGTGTTTCACTCTCTCTCTCTCTCGCTCTCTCTCTCTCTCGCTCTCTCTCTCTCGCTCTCTCTATATCTTATTCTCTCTCTCTCTTTCTCTCTCTCTCTCTGTGAAGATCGTGAAAGGACAAATGAGAGAGATAATAGCGAGAACGTGTCTTTAAAAGGAGGAGAGAGAGAGAGAATGGAATGAAATGTTTAGTGTGACAGGAAGGAGAGAAAGATAAGATCGTTTTTCGTGGAAGTGAGTTTGGTAGTGAAATGGAAGGAGGAGAAAGAGAGAGAGAGCGTGATCGAGATAGTGTTACGGATAATGTATCGCCTAGAGATTTGTAATGATATAATTTGAGAGATACATTTTAGGGATGTGGTTAGAAAGGTATATTTGTGGTGATATGGTTAGAGAGATAGATTAGCACTGATGTGGTTTAGAAAGATATATTTCCAGTGACATTTTTAGGGATTTGGCTTGTAGTGATGTCATTAGAAAGATAGATGTGTAGTGATATGGTTAGGGAGATAAATTGGTAGTGAAGTGGTTAGATAGATTTATAGTGATGCGCCTAGATATAGTATTGTTGTTAGATCAATATTGGCAGGGATATGATTAGAGAGAAAGAGAGAGAGAGAGAGAGAGAGAGAGACTGGTTGTGATGTTGTTAGAAAGATAGACTGCATGAGATGTAGTTAGAGAGATACATTCGTAGAGATATGCTCAGAGAGATAGACTGATAGTGACACTGTTAGAGAGAGATTAGATGTGATTAGAGAGATATATTCGTGAAGATGTCCTCAGAGAGATAGATTAATAGTGACACGGCTAGAGAAAGATTAGTAGTGATGTGGTTAATGATGGATATTGGTAATGATGTAATTAGAGAGAGATTGGTATGGATGTCGCTAGAGAGAATTCGATAGTGATAAGTTTAGAGATAGATACCTAATGATGGTTAGAGGGAGACTGGAAGTGATGTGAACCAGTGGAGCGAGAGAGAATTCTATAGTGATAAGTTTAGAGATAGATAGCTAATGATGGTTAGAGAGAGACTGGAAGTGATGTGAACCAGTGGAGCGAGAGAGAATTCTATAGTGATAAGTTTAGAGATAGATACCTAATGATGGTTAGAGAGAGACTGGAAGTGATGTGATTAACAGATCAGTGGAGCGAGAGAACGAAAACATGTCCGCTGTCTGTGAAACGGTTTGTAGAAGAGATGTTAGAGAAATAACAGGGTTCGAAAATAATGGAAAAAGAAATGACTACATAGGGAGAGAGACAAAGAGGGAAAGAGACACGAAGAGACGTGAAAGCATAATAGCGGCTTTGACACACAAAAAGTTGACTTTAAATATTTTATGTATGTATTGCACATACAAATATTTAGAATACGGTAAAAAATGAATCTCAACATGGGGCATTTAAATTACAATTTACATTAATAATTAGCCATTTGAGGGAGAAAAAGACAAAGTGATTATTGAAGTTGAGAGCGGAGCATAAAAGTAGAAATGAAGAAAGAAAAAAACCCACAATTTTATCAAAATAAAACACGCTTACCTTCAACCATTCTGAACAGCATTGTTGCCACAATGGGGATAAGAAGAAACGCCTCTAAGTTCATCCTGTTATTTCGACTGTGGTCCCAAATCACTGCGTTATGGGCACACGTGACTCACCAGTGTAATCTGCTGACTGAAAGATCACAAAATGTCAAATACATTTTGCAAGGCGAAAGCACAAAATCAGACAACAAGATAAAACAAACAGACTTTCCTAGACTAACAGCGATATTCCATTTGGACCAAACTGGAGATCGCCAATGAGGTTATAAATCGGAAATTTCGAGGCATGTTCAAATGAAACCGGACCAAACTGCAACAAGTGAATATACATACGATGCACATGATGACGTCATTTCTGGTGTAAACAGCACATACCAACCGAAAAGTTTGCAGTTTCATTATCCTCCGACTCATAGTTTTCTCATCAAACCGTTGAAAACATGGTGGGTGTGATACGGAATCCGCGCAGAGTTGATCAGCGAGCGGTGATTCGATTTCTAACAGTTGAAGGATGTCGACTAGTTGACATTCATCGCAGAATACAGGCAGTGTATGGTACCAAAATTGTGTCGAAGACAACAGTGAATAATTAGACAACGATGTTTAAAGAAAGACGCAGTTAGCGAATGATCTTCCGAAACCAAGTCATGCGCATATTGTTGCGTTAACTCACGTCCTTATTTAAACATCGTTGTCAAGTTCTTCACTGTTGCACACTTTTGTCACCATACACTGCCTGCATTCTGCGATGAATGTCAACTGGTCGACATCCGTCAGCAGTTAAAAACCGATTTACTGCTCGCTGATAAACTCTGGTCCGAATCCATACCAGACCAGCCATGTTTTTAACGGTCTGCTGAGGTAACTATGACATTTTGCAAATTTAACGGCTGACATGTGCTATTTACACTAGAAGTGACGTCATCATGCGCATCGTACGTATGTTCACTTGTTGCAGTTTGGTCCGGTTTCATTTTAACACGCCTCGTACTATACATGTATACCATATTGAAATTATCTTCTTCGTTGTCATCCACTCAAAAATGACATTTGATATTGTCGAGAATACTATAGATCCAAACACGATTATGTAAGACTCCATAACGTTCTATTAACACGATCACATGAGATTACTTACAATACTGTAGACACAAATATATTCTTATGAGATTACTTATAATCCTAAAGGCATAAACACGATCACGTGAGGATTCTTGCAATACTGTAAGCACAAACACGACCATATGAGAGTACATAGCATACTAGTAACAGGATCATATAAGATTACTTACAATACTATAGGTACAAACAGGATCAGATAAGATTACTTACAATACTATAGGTACAAACAGGATCAGATGTGATTACTTACATTACTGTAGGTACAAACAGGATCAGATGAGATTACTTACATTACTGTAGGTACAAACACGATCATATAAGACTACAAAACGTATTATTAAAACGATCATGTAAGATTACTTACAATACCGCAGGCACAAACACAATAACATACGATTTCTTACATTACTGTTGGCGCATGAGACTACATACGATACTTTACACAAACATAATCACATGAAATTACTTACAATACTCTATGTATTAACATGATCACATGAGATTACTTACGATACTGTAGACATACACACGATCACATGAGATTACTTACGATACTGTAGACATAAACACGATCACATGAGATTACTGACAATACTGTAGACATAAACACGATCACATGAGACTACTGACAATACGGAAGGCATAAGCACGATCACATGAGACTACTGACAATACTGTGGGCATAAACATGATCACATGAGACTACTGACAATACTGTGGGCATAAACACGATCACATGAGACTATTGACAATACTGTAGACACAAACGTGGAAAAAGTGCTCGAATATCACATAATCACACCACGCTGTTATCATTTCAGATCATTTATATGGAATCACTCCACAAATATCTGGCATTTAAAGTCTCAGAAGCCCCGACAAAAGAAGGTATCACATAAACAAGCAGACTTGTACAAAACCAAGAAATCCTAGCCATAACATTTGTCACAATAAAACATTACAATGGACTAAATGAAACATATGAAAAAGCTCACAATAATATTCCCCACAGCATTCCCACTTATGAAAGCTCTATAATGTCATTGCAAACGCCAATTCAAAGTTATTAACTTGATATAGCAAACATCAAATAAAGCATACATTAGTATATCAGTTGCAGAGAAATGATTACAATAGATGGGTTTGACAATGCATGAACAACAGGTAGGAGAGATTGTGCATTTAAGGGTCGACAGAGATGGGAGACCGACATGAGATATGAGAAACATATCAATATTAAAATGTGTAATTGTGACTCATTTGTTATCAAACATTACAAAAGAATCAGATGACATGTATTTACTTTCATAATTTAATAATAGATAAGGCTATAGACATATATATTCACGTGATCTAATGCTGTCTTGTGTACTTTTATTATCTGTAGAAAATATACATTTCTAACCACGGGTTTAAATAAATATATTTGTTAATAAATTATAATTCACTTAAGTTCAGGTGCCGTCTTCCCAACAAAGGACGTCTGGTTAGTTAAGTTTAGGTGCCGTATCCCCAGCGATGGACGGCTGGTCAGTTAAGTTTAGGTGCCGCATCCCCAGAGATGGACGGCTGGTTAGTTAAGTGTAGGTGCCGCATCCCCTGTGATGGACGGCTGGTTAGTTAAGTTTAGGTGCCGTATCCCCAGTGATGGACGGCTGGTCAGTTAAGTTTAGGTGCCACATCCTCAGAGATGGACGGCTGGTTAGTTAAGTACACGTGCATTCTCCCTAGAGATGAATGGCTGGTTAATTAAGTTCAGGTACCGTCTCCCCAACAAAGGACGTCTAGTTAGTTAAGTTCAAGTGCCGTCTCCCCAATAAAGGACGGCTGGTTAGTTAAGTTCATGTGCCGTCTCCCCAGTGATGGACGGCTGGCTAGTTAAGTTTAGGTGCCGTCTCCCCGGCGATGGACGGCTAGTTAGTTCAGCTTAGGTGCTATCTCCCCAACAAAGGACTTCTAGTTAGGTAAGTTTAGGTGCCGTCTCCCCAACAAAGGACGGCTGGTCAGTTAAGGTTAGGTATTTTCTCTCCATTGATGGACTACTGGTTAATTACGTGCAGGTGCCTTCTCTCCAGCGATGGACATACACATGTCCTCTGTCACATGACTATCTCATCATACTTACCGTTTTGCATTATTTAAGGCGGTTCTATTGTCTCTACCTATCTGTCCAGTACTAAATTATCTGCCCGTCAGCCGAACTGTACCTCAAGAGTGAAACCGCTGCATGTTAACAATTAAAGGCTCTCAATTTGAGCAACCCGACAACCCATCGCCATTTCACTGTTATCCCTAACCTCCAACCAGCCCATGTATCCCTCTCCTAAACCGAATATTCATTCAACCCGCGCACCACCTCTGTCGCCAATCCTTTTTTCAGATTCAGAACTGTGTTCAAGACCAATACAGATGATACAATGTTACAGTTATAGAACAGCACCGCTTTAAATCTCAACGAACGAATCAGTGAACAGTTGCCAGTCGGGGGATTTGTAGTCGATACGTAGTGATGCATCAGACTCATATAACCAACGCAATCAATGAGATTACATGTCATAGTGTAAGACGAAGAAGCAGCTAGTCTTTTGTTTTTATCGACATCGAAACATGCACATTATCATCTAGAGCTGAGGTGACCAAGCTAAGGTTGATCGAGGGTCAGATTATGGTAACACCACAGGACCAGGCCATTACCATCCTTAAAACATAACGTTCTGAAATTTAGTTTTACATAAATAATGAGCCACGTACAGAAAACAACGGCAAACTACTCTATACTTGGAAAACATTTTTACAAATGCAAATTCTTATACATGAAAACCTGCACAACAGCTTTAAGCCCAGAAGTGTTGATGGCTGATTTATAATTAACACACCTCACAAGGCCAACTGCACACCTCAACTCCTTCATATAGAAATATACCTACTATCCACTTCCACGATCACTTTCCCATACCGATGCTAAAGACAAAGACATATTTGATCTCAGAGATTTCCGTTCGCAGAAAAGACGTGTCTTTATTTTCAGTTTCTCATTATTAAAGTAGGTACCGACACTGTCTTCATTTGTTCACGTGCATCATCAGAGATTTGACGTTTTCATTTCCGCTTTGTCGGCACTATCTAGTAGAGCTCAACTGGTATGAGAGAGAGAGAACTAGAGAAAGAGAGAGAGAGAGAAAGAGAGAGAGAGAGAAAGAGAGAGAGAGAGAGAAAGAGAAAAAGAGGGAGAGAGAGAGAAAGAGAGAGAGAGAGAAAGAGGGAGAGAGAGAAAGAGAGACAGAGATAGAGAGAAAGAAAGAGAGAGAGAAAGAGAGAGAGAAAGAGAGAAAGAGAAAGAGAGAGAGAAAGAGAGAGAGAGAGAGAGTGTTAGTTGAAGGTGAGGAGATGTTATTCGCCTATTTTGGGTCTTATTAGTATTGTTTCTGTTACCAGTGCGTGCTATTTTGTAAACAATATTTTAGCATAGTATTCGGAGTATACAGTTATTTTCAATAAACAATAAGGGGCCAGCCCAAAACTTGAATGCGGGCCGGTCAAAACTGGTTGGCTGACCGGATCTGGCCCTCGGGCTTAGTTTATCCGCCTGTATTCTAGAGGAATCCATTGCTGCAGTTTGGACTCCAATAATTCTGCTTCTGATTTCGGCAATTCTAGTTGATCTTTCACTAGATCATTCATATCGCTCTCCGTAATTGTATATGGATTCACGTACTCTTGGCACGAAACCAGGATATATTGATGTAGTCAGACATTTATCTTCAGTTTAAACCACAATCTGTTTGATATGAACGCTCCCATACACTCAACATGTTTCCACATAGAATCTCCTTGATAGGAGAACACTTACAAACATATACACAAGTTTCCTTCTAGAATATATCTGACCGAAGAACACTTACAAACATTTACCCAAGTTTCCTTCTAGAATATATCTGACCGAAGAACACTTACAAACATTTACCCAAGTTTCCTTCTAGAATATATCTGACCGAAGAACACTTACAAACATATACACAAGTTTCCTTCTAGAATATATCTGACCGAAGAATACTTACAAACATTTACCCAAGTTTCCATCTAGAATATATCTGACCGAAGAACACTTACAAACATTTACCCAAGTTTCCTTCTAGAATATATCTGAGCGAAGAACACTTAAAAACATTTTCCCAAATTTCGACCTAAATACATATTTCTAAGGAAAGGACAAATTACTAAATATTTTGTTTAAATCACTCGAGATATATCCTGATTTTAAAAAAATAAGACATTCTGCAAGTATATAAAACATAGCAGCTATCAAAGGTTGTGTATGACGTAGAACAACATGATTTGTTCGGAAACAGTCACTGCTAATGCACGGAGTCAGGTTTTCTGTACAGGGATGACCTTATGCTTCACTTGGAGCAAAACAGTGAATCAAACTACATGAAAACAGGGAACGTAGTTAAGTAACGAATGTAACGTCTTTATACTGGTTTAGAAGACTCTGCATAGTCTGTAAACAACCAGTTTCATTTACTTTTCGTTGCTGTAAAATCTATGCACATTCAAAATATTCTTAAATGCATTAACTATCACCAAATCTACTATTTCCTGTGGCAATGCATTCCAAGCATTCACCACTCTCTGACTAACAATATATTTCCTAATATCTAATCTAATATATCTAATAATAGATAACTAAATATCGGTATTAAAATACACTCGAATTAACTGTCAAGGTAATCAAGCCAATAACGTAAAAAGGTAACTTCGATGTTAATGTGCTGCTAACACTAACTGTCTTTATACTCAACCATTAGTGACAATTTGAAAAAAAAATAGTAAGATGGCCGCGCTTAAATGGCTACGCTCGCGACTCGCTCTGGTGTTTGTGTTGTTTTCTGATGTTTGGTGGTTCCTGATCGAATTATAATTTACAACTCCTTCACCAGTTGGTATTAAGGACTGTATTGTGTTGAATTGATTTGCTGTCGATCGGTTATCCTGATCGTTATGCTGAATTTCGCTGCAATTCATGACTGGCTTAAACCTTGGGAAATCTGTCTATGATTACGTTTGGTGTTCCGCCTTATTGTACGCCATAATTCAGTTCAGGTTATCACTACTCATGGACCTTCCTAAAGCATTCGTCCTCCTGCCAGGCCCTCCCTCTACCGAAGGTTACACGATACCTCTCCCAACCTCGTATTCTCAGCACAGCAACGGTCAAGCTGACTAATAGGTGGACACATTCAGAAGCCTTAGCAGCGGACACGGAAAAACAGGGAGTTTGACACAGACATACACGGCAAGCCTGTCACAAAGATTGGTCTAACGCACTCCTCACGGCCCTCATCACAAGGCTCTGCTCCACCTGTGGAGTCTGCAGGGATTATGTCGACACGCTAGGCATGAACACAGCCTCAGCAGTTGGACATGGTAGTGGTTGATAGACGCCACGGGCCTTTGGCGCCTACGCGAACATTATTATTATTATTAATGACATAGCACACATACGCTACAGTTAAAGGATTACGATTTTATATAACATTAATGTCATTAGATGTTGGTATCTTGTCTACGTGTAAAGGGAAGTTTGATCAAGTGAAGCACTATTATGTGTCACTCAGACCATTTTCTTTCTTCACAAACATTTATTTTTAAAATCCGAAAGAATTAGGATAATTCGCAACAAATCAAGATAACGAGTCTTGGGTCATGTGTCTCCAGATCCAAGCCGGATTATAGAGGATAGTTGCGAGAGTGCCGGTGAGTGATGCGGTCCCTCCGCCGATTTTATCTCTCGCCGTCTAGGAAATGACGTGCAAATCGCATAGTGCTCCAACTTAGGAAGTGATATTACATACAGTTTACATTATCACATTTGAGAGTAACATTACACACAGTTTACATTATCACATTTGAGAGTAACATTACATACAGTTTACATTATCACATTTAAGAGTAACATTACATACAGTTTACATTATCACATTTGAGAGTAACATTACATACAGTTTACATTATCACATTTAAGAGTAACATTACATACAGTTTACATTATCACATTTAAGAGTAACATTACATACAGTTTACATTATCACATTTGAGAGTAACATTACATACAGTTTACATTATCACATTTAAGAGTAACATTACACACAGTTTACATTATCACATTTGAGAGTAACATTACATACAGTTTACATTATCACATTTAAGAGTAACATTACATACAATTTACATTATCACATTTAAGAGTAACATTACATACAGTTTACATTATCACATTTAAGAGTAACATTACATACATTGTATGCCATTGCTTTTACTAGCAGCATTACACACAATTTATACCATCCCATTTGGAAGTAGAATTACACACAATTTATACCATCTCATTTGCGAATTCACACCATCCTGTTTTGAAGAAAAAAAAACATTACATAAAGACACGGTAGTTCAGCAAAGTGAAAACAAAGGGCACCTGCTTGAATAAAAAAGAAATCGGAGATGATGGTAGTGACGACGAAACCAGACGCTCCAAAATGCTGCGTCAAAGCAAAGTGGGAGCGAATTGAGACAAGTTAACATGTTTAACTTCCTTGGCACATACATTACATCAGATAGAAGATGCAATTACTAAATAAAATATAGAATAGCCCAAGCAAAACCGGTCTTCCAGACCATGACGGGAATATTATGCAACAAAAAGTTGTCGTTGGAACTGAGAAAGAGAGTCGTTGGATGCTACGTGGAGCCAGTGCTGACATATAGCACTGAATTACGGACAATTAGCAAGCAAGCACTTATATATTTGGAAGCAACAGAGATGTGATTTTACAGAAGAATGCTACAAAGAAGACTGAGGATTCAGTACTCGAGTGGGCACAAACACAAAAACAACTTATTATAAGAATTAGAACAAGACAGTCATTACTTGTTGGGGCATGTTATGAGAAGAGGTGGCTTGGAGCACGTCGTGACAACTGGAACGATAGCAAGAAAGAGAGACAGAGGAAGGCCGAGAGAGAAGATGCTGGACATCTTGAGAGAATAGCATGAGCGATAATCAACATCAGAGTTGACAAACACACGTGATAGAAATGGATAGAGGTCATTGATCGCCGTCGCCAACCGGCTGGGCACCTGATGATAATGTAGTTTTCATGTTCTCTTTTTGTTAAAGATTACACCCAGTATACCATACTATTTGGAAGTAACGTGACAAACAATTTATTCCATCTCATTGTTAATACTCCCGTAAAACCCCAAAATCCGCATCTACAAGTCCTGCATGGCTCCAGTCCTGCTTTACATCTTCAAACCCTGGACAATACTCAAACATGACATATCAATACTACAGGCCATCCACATACGTAATCAGGGCGAATCTTAGACATCCGTTGACATGGCTACATTCCTAACGTGGAGTCCTCTGCTGGAACAGGCATCCATCCAATCTCGAACACACTGGTCGGCAGTCGAGTTTCATTGTTCTGTCATGTCAAGTGGCTGGACTAGTAAGCCCCGGCCCACATGGTGCTTCGTGGATCTTTTCTCAGCGCCAAAAGACTTCCTATGACCGGATGCTCAAATGAAGCCGTCCTCGGACAATATAGCTTCAGCAGAATGCAGTCTCCCTCCGCTCAGGGCGAGGCCTAGAGCTGAGTCGATGTAGTGGAGTATGGATGTGGCTGATCGACGTAACTACATTACACAAAGCTTATACCATCTTGCTTGCAGATAGTGAAAATGCA
The DNA here is from genome assembly GCA_036924085.1 of Ariolimax columbianus. Classification (NCBI taxonomy): domain Eukaryota; kingdom Metazoa; phylum Mollusca; class Gastropoda; order Stylommatophora; family Arionidae; genus Ariolimax; species Ariolimax columbianus. The sequence goes on along the minus strand of JAVGWX010000016.1, from coordinate 36,110,719 downwards.
GTTTATACCATTTCATTAGAAAGTAATTTAACACACAGTTTGTACTATCTCATTAGAAAGTAATATTCTATACAGTTTATATAATCTCATTAGAAAGTAATATTACATTAATTTAAATGATCTGAACATCGTTGAACGACTGATAGCGTCACAAATGTTTTTGAAATTACTACTGTGTGAGACCATCTCGTTAAAACGCTATATTATATACATACATTTTATACCATCTCGTTAAAACGCTATATTATATACATACATTTTATACCATCTTGTTAAAACGCTATATTATATACATACATTTTATACCATCTTGTTAAAACGCTATATTATATACATACATTTTATACCATCTTGTTAAAAAGTAATATTTCATACATTTTATGTGCTCATTAGAAAGAAATATTACATACAGTTTACGGCATCTTATTTGGAAGTAAGACTGTTAGTATGAATGATTGATTTATCAAATGTTTGACGGATCCTGGCCAGGACATTCAAAAAGTTATACCAGCAAACGTAGTTTCTTTATATTAATTTTGTTCAGTCACAATCACAATGTACACATTGGTCACGCATGAGCGCAGTGGGCATACTTCGAGGATGCATTTGTGGCATTTGCCAGAAACATCTTTATCACAAGCAACTAGGCGCGTTTCATCTGAACCTCGTAGAAACTCTCGACTATTCACGTCTGCCAACATTACATACGATAAGATAAACAATGGACAAAAATGCAACGATTAATCTTGTTTCTAGATTATATCATTAAAAATGTTCTTTTTGTTACCGTGTTCACTGCTTCATTTACTGTGATTTTACTATGCCAAAATTACCCCCCACGTCAAAAAATGTCTCCATACACATATAATTACGTAAAAAGTCAAGTAAAGATCCCTTCACGCCATGCGGCGCATATGAAATATGGTGTTAGGCCCATATTATTGTGTAACCCACGGGACTTAGTGGATGATGTGGTCAGTATCACGGTGGGGCCCTTAACTTCCCGGACTGAACCGCTACCTATATAAAGTTGGGTCAATCCAGAAACCCATTGCGATCTGAACAAAACAATTTCCGCCCTCAACAAGGGAATGAACCCAGGATCACTGAGATGAGAAACCAAGGCGCTAACCACTGTGCTACGCGGCTCCCACACAATTACGTTAGCGTCCCATAATTGTTTTTATATTTAAGGTTTGTCACCCAAAAAAACAAAAACAATGAATAAAAAAAAACAGTACACCAATTCTCCAAGGAAATTAAAAAATAAAATACACTCATAGTCTCCCCCCCCCCCCCCCCCCTCCCAAAAAAATATTGCCTCAGTATAAGTAAAATATAATGCGTAGTTTTGTGTCTATTAACTTGTTAAATGGTCAAGGATGCAGACATTTGATAAGTGTTGGGCACAATTGGGTTGACAAATTACATCATCAACAGAAAAATGACACTCTCTGTCCACATCAAAAGACACAAAAGTCTGTCTCAAGACTGTTATATAAGAACGGCAATGTAAGATTTGGTACCAGGGAGATGCAAACCAAGAAGGCAATGGCACCAATATGTCAGGAACGGTTGGACATTACTCTGGAGCAGGCTATGTCTTAGAGGCTAGAGCTCGAGTTTCATTCAGAAGGGCTGTGATGTGAGCGACGTTCTACAAAAGACGTGCCAGATGATGATAGTTAAAATGCTTTAACTATCCTACTCTGAATTCGTTATAGGGAATTACAGTTGAGGAAAAGATCTCGGAGCCAACCACTACTTCGCTACAAGGATGTATGCAAGCGAGATATGAATGATGCAGGCATCGGTTTAGAATCATGAGAATAGGATGCCAATAATCGTGTTACATGGAGGGGCAGGGTTAAGCATTTAATACAGACAAAGGAGATACTGATTGCTGATAGGCTAAAGACTCAGCGTTTGAGAAGACACGCCACAACATGCGATGCCGCAAACGGTCCTGATTGTTCTTGCACACACTGTGGAAGACACTTCTCTGCCCGGATTGGTCTTACGAGTCACATTTGTTACCGTCATGAACTGTAGTTACATACCTTCTTTTCAAAGCACAATTACTACCGTCTGGCAAGACGCAAAGACCCAATGATGAACTCTTAACGTCTCTAAGTCATACGTCTTAGTTTTTTTTCTCACGAGGTGGGTAGACTTCTTTAAATTCCTTTCTCAAAAGCTCCAAATTCTCTTCTCCAATTCTACTTTCACTGTTCATTTTTCTGCAATACGCGGTATTAACGGGTATACATAATACTTTTCAAATCTAATTTCTAATGTATGAGCTGGATGCTAGCCTAAGGTCTGCTTATATCTGCTGGTTGGGAAAATATCTTCCTGATGTTTCTGTTTCAAGTCGTCCATTCTCCGTTAATATATTTCTAGAAAAGGAGAAGTTGGTGTACTGTACCATTCATCTACATCTGGTTGAACAGTTTCAACACTGACTGTGAGGTTGTTTAAGCATACTTCTCCACTTCACCCGGCTTTCAGGTTGATCAGTCTTTTGACTGGTTGCAAGGTTGTCTCATCAAGTCTCTCTGGTTGTAAAGTTGTATTAGCATGTCTCTATGTTTGACTATATTCTCTGGTTGTAAAGTTGTATTACCATGTCTCTATGTTTGACCATATCCTCTGGTTATAAAGTTGTATTAGCATGTCTCTATGTTTGACCATATCCTCTGGTTGTAAAGTTGTATTAGTATGTCTCTATGTTTGACCATATCCTCTGTAGACCTCAAATATTAAAAAAGGTATACATTAATGTATCTGCATACCTAAGGTCATCATTCTTGCGTAGTTGAATTAATATTATTGCTTCTGACATATAATTCATGCAGATTACAGACTTTGCAAGTAGTTGTGCATTAAAAATCCAACCCCGTGTGTCGCTCTCCTTCCCGTTGGTACACCGTCCGTTAAAAATACATAATTGTTGTGTATTTATGATATCGAATTGCCGTGTTTCCTACAGTCGGCCAGCCCTAAGACGTGTATGTCTTGATCCTCCATGAAAGAGGCTGTAGCATTCAGTCCCAGGTCTTTCATATTTAAAGTAGCGACTTTGAATGTTAGCTCTATATTTGTGTATTCACCTTCACCGTACGCATTCCCACCTACCTATTTACGTGAGCTTATATTTTTGAAACAGTTGTAAATCACCTATCGACTTCCTGGGTCTGTCGTAGGATCACTTGTACACTATTTGTAGTCCCTGTAGGTTTATATTTGTAACATCTCTCTTTAAATTCAAAGGAATTGATACTTTATCGTCAGCATATAAATGTCCACCGAACAGGTGTATGCGCCGTGTAACGCAAGTGATCCATCCCAACAAGGAAAAGGAATAATTGTTTAATGACCTTCTAGTGGCTCACATAGTGTGAACGGCACAGGCGAGTTGATACTCATCGGTGAATTCAACAGAAAATTAGGGGTTGCAGAAATCCGTGGCAATTATGGACTTCACACCGATACCACAGGGGTGTTTTACTTTAATGGTGAACAACTGTTAAACATGATTGATTTATTACGAACACATTTTTTAAGCACCGACAGTCACACACAGACCTGGTATAAATGGGGAAATCTGAAGGCGATCTGGAAAACATCCTGCAAAGCTACACGCTAACGCTTGAAAAAAGAGAAAAATACTGGCCTTGTGAGACATATATGAGACTAAAGCTGTATGGAGATCAAACAGCCTTACAAACAACGGTGTCCGTTGTAAGAGAAACTGGGCCCTTGATCTGAGAATGAACGAAGAAGAGGAAGAAGAAAAATTAGAGGCTGCCGGTGCTATAGGTCTAACTCAAAGGACAGACGAAAGGGTGGACTACTCGCGAGAATCAAAACAATTACGGTCATGAATGAAGCACACTCGCATGTGGAGGAGGCTGGAGAACAACACTGGAAGACAAACCGAAATTTGAGCTAAAAAAGACAGTGAAGTTTATACAAGAGACAAGTTTGTAAATCAGTTCAAGTCACGTCATTCTGTAACCGGTGAAATCGTTGGGGCACCCAGGCAGACACCCCTATAACACCACGCTGCATATGTCTACGTTGTAAACATTTTTTTTTTAACCGTTAAAATTTTCATGATTTACTCCACATCTGAATGCAACAAGGAGTTGGTCATGTATAGAAACAGTATAACAATGAGAATACTGATTCTTCTCAAATGTATAATATTTACACTCAAGTAATAAGATCAAATATAACTGTTATTCATATTGCGCTACAGAATTTGTCGGCAATAAAAAAAAAAAATACTGAAAACATATTTTGCGAGTAAAATATTTAGGGAATAAAAGAACCAATATCTTGAAGTTGAGATATCAATTGTACATATTAAATAAAAAGGTCTTTAAAAAACAATATATAACAAACAAATATGGAAAAAGTTGTTAACATATATCTTTGAAAGAAAAACAATTCCCACTCGGGTTCGAACTGGAAGCGAAAGTATTTCCAAATTTTCTACGGCGCTCATCATTGATACAAAGTGGATACTGATGACCAGGCAGTTCCGTGACGGGCGAAGGACGAGGATAATGTTATTGTATCACGGACAAGAACGACAAGACAGACACAAAAAATAGAAAAGATCTTTGTTAACTCCTCTGACTTTTCTAGCCTAGTCATTGGATGCACCATATTCAAACTCATAAGTTGTTGTTGCTTAATGCTAACAATGAGTATGTTTCCTCTTTTGTTCATTCTGAAAAACGGGCGTTAAGTGACGAGTTTTAGTAGCCTTCATCACATCTGGAACGTGCTTATGAAGGTAGACCGCAGTCTTCCACAGAGTTGTGCGATACATGACTTCATCTGCGTGACGCTCACTACTAATGGGATTACGCCGATCCACATCTGAGCAACTATCCTGCCTTAAAACAGCCTGTTTTCAATGAACCGTACATGAAAGAGATAGTGGTCTTGGTCAGTGTATTGTGCCTGGCCCTGACTCAACGTATTGGTCGGCCGGTTGCGATTGACCTAACTAGAGTCTCATTTCCCTAAACCCATGTGTCCACATAAGGCTAAATGATATTCACCAGATTGCAGACAGAAAATCATATAGATCGTTTTACACAAATTCTTAAGTACGTTCCTGAATGGGAGGAGACCCACTGTAACCCGCCACTAGAGAAAGTCGTCAAGCATAGATAACTCAAGTACGAGTAACGTTAGCAACAACAACAATAGATATATGACAACTGTACATCCTACAGAACGTGCTGGTAGAGAGAGGAGCAGGTGGCTCTTAGCGACTATGACAATACGTTTATGAACGCCTTCAAAGGCAAAAAAAAATCATGCCCACCATCTCAATCGCAAAACATCTCAATTAAAGATACAAAAGCTATGTTCAATGTCAAGAATAGTTTTGAAATTCAAAAATACACCGAGGAAACCATCAAACGACATAGGTACAAACTCGAGAAAACAGTTCGAAACACACGCGAAGAAGCTCTTGGTGAATGGAATAAGCCACGAAAGGAATGATTCACAGAGAAGAAACGGACCTGAAAAAAAAAACGTTTGATAGTAGCAATGTTGATGCGAAGTCCAAGACGAAAAGTCAAGACTGTCTACATTATACTCTGAGTTAACCAAGCACATAAATTGAATGGAACGCAGGACAATAAAACACAAAGACAGAATGATTAAGAGAATGCAGAGGTTGAATAAAAAAAAGAATCATGAAAGTACTTTAATAAAATGACGAACAGAAAAATCTTGCGAACTTGCATCTACCCTGTGGCAACATTCGGATGTGAAACGTGGATCACCAAACACATATTTAAAAAAAAGGAATGAATATTTTGAACTAAAAGGCTGGAGAAGGATGCTCAAAATAACATGGACAGTAAAATGGGAAAATGCAGATATCCTACAAGAACTGGATATCGAGAAAAATGGGTAGGAAAATAAGTTCTTGTCCAGAAAGCTCAAATATTTTTGGCACATCAAACGTCGAAATGGCCTGGAAAGAACGATACTGGTGGGTAAGTTGCCTGGAAAGAACGATACTGGTGGGTAAGGTGCCTGGAAAGAACGATACTGGTGGGTAAGGTGCCTGGAAAGAACGATACTGGTGGGTAAGGTGCCTGGAAAGAACGATACTGGTGGGTAAGGTGCCTGGAAAGAACGATACTGGTGCGTAAGGTGCCTGGAAAGAACGATACTGGTGGGTAAGGTGCCTAGAAAGTAGGGCAGGGGCAGACCTAGGAGAGGATGGACACAAGAGATTACAGAAGTTCTGAATATTACAGCGATAGAAATGGCAGTTCTGGCTAGAGATCGATAGTCTTACAGATCGGCTTTTGTGAAAAAAAAGACGTTCTGCAAAGGACATGCTACATGATGATGATAATGATGATGATGAGTTTGGAAATACCGCAAAGCAACGATATATAAATACATTACGTAAAACAACTAAAATATAATCAAGAAAAAATCAGTGTCAGAACAAACATGTGAAATTCAAGCAAGGAAAGATAAATAGCGGAATGTTTTAAAGAAACCAGTCTCAGAAATCAACCATTATTCAAAGCTAACAAAAGAAGCTCTATATGTAAATACAAATTCACTTATAAAATGGAAGATTAAACAACCATTAAAAACTACGGAAGAATGGCTAAGCTGAGGATGTAAACTCGTAACCATGAAAGCGGAAATTCCAATCATCCAGAGACGTTACACCAGTTCCTTAAGAATGTCAGGGAACAAGATGGCATTTTAGAAAAGATGGACACATAATTAAATTACCAAAGAGAGGTAATGTGGCGTTGTGCCATAACTGGAGAGAAATAACCGTCCTTGCGGTGAATGGACACGATCTGGATAGAATAATTCCTTCTCTATCTTTTCGATTTTTTTCTCCTCCTTGTGCGTGTCAGCGTCGGGTTACGAATAGGTTTCTTCGCCGACCCCTAGTATGTGCTTCGTGCTCGGGGAATTTTACAGCTTCTCTAATCCATCTTTTCCAAGGCCGGCCCTTGGTTTTGAATTCATTGTATCTGTATAGCGTTGCTTTCGAAGGGATATATTCTGGTGTTTGACGTATCACGTGGCCGAACCATTTGGTTTGTTGTCTCTTGGTGAGGTCTAGCACTGGGGCTGTACCTAATAGTTTTATAATATTTTCGTTTCTAATTCTATCCTTTCTTGTTTACTCCAATCATTCTGTACAGTCATTTCATCTCTGTTGTTACGATGCGTCTTTTATCTTTGTTTGTTAATGTCTCATTCTGGCATTGATAGTGCATTGTGGGTAGGAATATTTTGTTGCATATTGTTCTACAATAATTCATGAATGTATAAAAAAAAGCATTTTAGATAGAACACAGCAATGAACATGTAGCAAACTGATCAGACAGACCATAAGCAAATCACTTAACAAGACTTCTCTATATGAATTTTTCGGACTGAAAATAAAGATATTTGATAGTATCATCATCATCATGTAGCATGTCCTTTATAGAACGTCGCTCCCATCACAGTCTGTCTGAAAGAAACTCGTTCCCTTGCCAAAACTCAAGCCTCCGTAACAGTCATACCCATGCATTCCTGGATATCTTGGTACCATCGTCTTCTTGGTCTACCCCTTCCTCTTTTGCCTAGCACCATACCTTCCATCACTGTTCTCCCGAGATGAGACCAACAAATTTGCATTTCCTAGTCAAAATGGAATTGATAAACATGTTGACTCGAAGGATTCGATTCTTTGTCTGGAAGTTTTGGTAATCGTCCATGATTCGCAGCCATAAGCTGCCACAGGAAAAACACAGGCTCTCAAGACTTTTACTTTTATCATTTTGTTGGTGCTCTGAAATAATTTCTTCAGGCTGTTCAGTCTCTGCATTGTCATAGCTAGTCTTCTTCTTATTTCTTTCGAGCAGTCGGCATTTTTGTCAATTCTAGAGCCCAGATATTCAAATTGTGTTTTTGATCTATTTCCTCACCACCCGCTGTAAATTTATGCTGGCATTGTGTTTTATTGTTGATCATTATTTTTGTTTTATTTATGTTTATAAACAGGTTTTGATCTTTACTGTGTCCATTTACTGCTGAAATTAGTTCTAGCCCTTCTGCACTTCTTGAAAGTATCACTATGTTATCTGCGTATCGTAACTCTGGAATCCCGAACCCGCCAATCGTAAATGGGTCGAAACTTTCAATGTTCTCGTCTTCTCGAACATTACTCATTATACATTCCGCATATATCCTGTATAGATAAGGCGAGAGGATACATTCCTGTCTTACTCCCTTTTGTACTGCAAACCAATCTGATGTTTGCCCAGATCCTCAGACAGCGGCTTGTTGATCTTGGTATAATGTTTCAATGAGATGAATAATATTCACAGGAAACCCCATTTCCTTCAGGATTTTCCACAGATGTTTTACCGTATCGAAAGCCTTGGTGTACTCAATGAAACATACCAAGTATGCATAGTATACACAGACCTATTGTTGATTTGGAAAATACTCAGGTTATGAGATACCAGAGAAGTGTATAATAAGTACGAGTGATTTCTATTAAGAGACAACTTACTATCTATTCCACGAAGATAAACTTGTAGACCCATTTACTTTACAAACTAGAATCATGATGCAATGTGTACTGTCTACAGTAATCTTTCTTATGGTTACAGACTGGGTCATACGACATACAACAAATGACAAGAAAATGGAAATACAATGATCATTTGATAAACAACTGGTGTGCCTCATTTTTGAAGATGTTGTTGTTACGGATTCAGCAAAATCTTAGCTCTCGCCCTTTGACCCATTGTTATCTGAACGCGTTCTTTTAATTGTTGTCTAGTACCATACTAGCTAGCCGTCCATCGCTGGGGAGACGGCACATTAACTGAACTGAAATATGATTTTGTAAATATAAAAAAACGCTTGGTCAGAAAATTATATATTCTGCATATAATAAAATAACACAAGACAGCATTATAAAATGTGCATTCCTATTTTCCATTTATGTAGGCTTGGAGGTAGAAGCCTTTTTCTAACATCGTTGAGAGCAGAGCACTCAGAGTTGATGATAGCCGGTTTAGTACCTGTGACACTCTGGAGTGTGTTGTGATTGGACTCCAAGAAGGTGTTTGTTAAGTGGAGTGCGTTAAGCTCTCAGCCAGAAAATAGCACTCTGATACCTCCTTGTGTGCTGATTGATGCTGTTATTCGGATAGGGGCTTACCATATATCTAAAGATCGTCCACCCTGTGTTTCACATGGCCCATATGTTCAGCCAAGTTTTCTTGATAGCTTTCTAATGTCTGTGTGGCTGTTTGTGGCGGTGTTGCTATGCGTGGCTGTTTGTAATGTTGTTGCTATGTGCGGCTGTTTGTAATGGTGTTGCTATGTGCGGCTGTTTGTAATGTTGTTGCTATGTGCGGCTGTTTTTAATGTTGTTGCTATGTGTGGCTGTTTGTAACATTGTTGCTATGTACGGCTGTTTTGTCTCGGTCAATTATTTGCTAGTCTGTCTGCCTTCTCATTTACATGTGTGTTCAATGACCCACTGCACACCTATTTTACATGTGTGTTCAATGACCCACCGTACACCTATTTTGACAACATGGAAGGTAATTGACGTTGTCAGTGTCTAGAGCTATTTGGATAAGAACAACTCTACACTGTCAATCCTCTTCTAAAACATTAAGACCGGACATCGTGTCTGTAAAAATAATATTATGGGTCTTTGAAGGGAATGCATCTGAAAGCATAAAAGGGTGCAAGCCGGCTTCAAATGCAGCGATTTGATTTCATCTTCATAGTTGAAGTAGGCCACGTTTGGGAATCCTTAGAGCATTGCTGGCACTTTAGTTTTAAGGAGATGGAAAATAAATGTATTTGCGATTATTCGAATCATTTACAAAGGCAGCATAGAAACATATTAAATGTGACCCTAATTACAAAAAATGTCTGTGTAGTATTGTAATACGCATGAGTAGGTGTATAACTAAATTGTGTCTGCTCTTCATTTTGTTTGTGTTTTGCTTGTGACTTTCAGCATCAGGTTATGAGGAAGTTTTTTGACCGGGTCGTAGTATGTGCTTTGTACACGGAGAGCTTCAGTGCTTGTTATTTCTGCTACCCATCTTTTGCGTGGTCGGTCCTTGCTGTGTAGCAATTGAATCTGTATAGCATTGGTTTCTGAGAGATACTAGCTAGTTTTTGTTGTTTAGCCTGACCGAACCATTTGGTTCTCCGTTTCTTGATGAAGTCTAGCACCGGTGTTGTACCTATTTATCTCCTAATATCTTCGATTTTGATTTTATGCGTCTTATTTCTCCAAGCATTCTACGTATGCATTTCTTGTCAATTGTTGCTGCAGTGTTTCTTTTATCTCTGCTTGTTAATGTCCAATTGTGACACCGATAGCACAATATGGGTAGGAATATCGTGTTGTATAATTTCATTTTTGTACCCATTGTCACGTGTTTACATTGTAATATAAAGGACATTTACATCGTTATTGAATGTCAGTGTCTCCTTTGCCATCTGCTGGGATTATGTTACCCAGGTAAGTGACATTTTTTACATGTTTTACTTATTGATTTTGTAGAAATATATTTGATTTTTGTTTATTTTCTTGCAATCGTTACAATTTTGATTTTTTTCATCTATGTTGATTTTCACACCATTATCCAGACAGGTCTCATTTATATTGTTGATTTGTTCATGCAGGTGTTTTTCTGAGGTTGATATTAGTGCTTAACTAAAATGTGTGTTTGACTTAATAAGATGTTTTTTGTTTTAATGAAACAAGAGTTCTATAATAAACAAAAAGACCGAATGCAGTCATTAAAAGTTCATTTGAAATATGAATTCTGACATTCAAGCCAGATATTTCCTGGTGGGGAGGAGAAGACAATGGCAGGAAAAGGTGGACAAAGAAAGACGGGTTGAAGGGTAGGGGTAGGAAAGAGCTGAGCGGGTAGGATAGGTTGACGGGTAGGGGTAGGCCAGAGATGAGCGGGTAGGACGGGTTGAAAGGTAGTGGAAGGAGAGAGCTGAGCGGGTAGGAAGGGTTTACGGGTAGGAGTAGGAGAGAGCTTAGCGGGTAGGAAGGGTTGACGAGTAGGAGAGAGCTAAGCGGGTAGGAAGGGTTGACGAGTAGGAGAGAGCTGAGCGGGTAGGAAGGGTTGACGAGTAGGAGAGAGCTGAGCGGGTAGGAAGGGTTGACGAGTAAGAGAGAGCTGAGCGGGTAGGAAGGGTTGACGAGTAGGAGAGAGCTGAGCGGGTAGGAAGGGTTGACGAGTAGGAGAGAGCTGAGCGGGTAGGAAGGGTTGACGAGTAGGAGCAGGAGAGAGCTGAGCGGGTAGGAAGGGTTGACGAGTAGGAGAGAGCTGAGCGGGTAGGAAGGGTTGACGAGTAGGAGAGAGCTGAGCGGGTAGGAAGGGTTGACGAGTAGGAGAGAGCTGAGCGGGTAGGAAGGGTTGACGAGTAGGAGAGAGCTGAGCGGGTAGGAAGGGTTGACGAGTAGGAGAGAGCTGAGCGGGTAGGAAGGGTTGACGAGTAGGAGAGAACTGAGCGGGTAGGAAGGGTTGACGAGTAGGAGAAAGCTGAGCGGGTAGGACTGGTTGACGAGTAGGAGAGAGCTGAGCGGGTAGGAAGGGTTGACGAGTAGGAGTAGGAGAGATCTGAGCGGGTAAGACTGGTTGACGAGTAGGAGAGAGCTGAGCGGGTAGGAAGGGTTGACGAGTAGGAGAGATCTGAGCGGGTAGGAAGGGTTGACGAGTAGGAGAGAGCTGAGCGGGTAGGAAGGGTTGACGAGTAGGAGAGAGCTGAGCGGGTAGGAAGGGTTGACGAGTAGGAGAGATCTGAGCGGGTAGGAAGGGTTGACGAGTAGGAGAGAGCTGAGCGGGTAGGAAGGGTTGACGAGTAGGAGAGATCTGAGCGGGTAGGAAGGGTTGACGAGTAGGAGAGAGCTGAGCGGGTAGGAAGTGTTGACGAGTAGGAGTAGGAGAGATCTGAGCGGGTAGGAAGGGTTGACGAGTAGGAGAGAGCTGAGCGGGTAGGAAGGGTTGACGAGTAGGAGAGATCTGAGCGGGTAGGAAGGGTTGACGAGTAGGAGAGAGCTGAGCGGGTAGGAAGGGTTGACGAGTAGGAGAGAGCTGAGCGGGTAGGAAGGGTTGACGAGTAGGAGAGAGCTGATCGGGTAGGAAGGGTTGACGAGTAGGAGAGAGCTGAGCGGGTAGGAAGGGTTGACGAGTAGGAGAGATCTGAGCGGGTAGAAAGGGTTGACGAATAGGAGAGAGCTGATCGGGTAGGAAGGGTTGACGAGTATGAGAGAGCTGAACGGGTAGGAAGGGTTGACGGGTAGGAGTAGGAGAGAGCTGAGCGGGTAGGAAGGGTTGACGAGTAGGAGAGAGCTGAGCGGGTAGGACAGGTTGACGGGTAGGAGTAGGAGAGAGCTGAACGGGTAGGAAGGGTTGACGAGTAGGAGAGAGCTGAGCGGGTAGGACAGGTTGACGGGTAGGAATAGGTCATAGATGAGGGGGTAGGACATGTTGAAGGGTAGTGGTAGGACAGAGATTGGGGAAGGTGGGGACTGTTGGACGAAATTATGGTAAAAGATATGTACGTAGAGGTGAAGAAGATTGGTAGATTGAAAATGAAATTACGAATGAGATAGTTGAATGAAAGTGAAACTACTAAAGGGATTAGTGGAATGAAAGTGAAACTACTAAAGGGATTAGTGGAATGAAAGTGAAACTACTAAAGGGATTAGTGGAATGAAAGTGAAACTACTAAAGGGATTAGTGGAATGAAAGTGAAACTTGGAAAGAGTTTGATTCATTGAAAGTAAAACTACGTGGAGGCGGAAAGTGACGAAGTTGATGTGGAGAAAAGATGGACTGGAAATACATAGGTGGGGGAATCGGCAAGTTGATGGGGAATAACTAGACAGATCTAGGAAGATCAATATTGCAATTGATACACATTATGTTGGGGGCGGGGGGGGGGGGGGGTGGAGTCTAGTGGGAATGTGAGGGAGGAGAGGGGTGAGGGCGAGAAAGGCGTTAAAATACTTGCATAACTTTCCCAGAGAACGGCGGATCTCATAGCTAAGTTTATATAAACTCCGTAACCTGCTTTAATGGTGGATGTGTATGCAGATCCATCAGCAAATACATGTATCCATTCATTGGGAAAGGTAACAATAGTTCTTTGATATATCTGCATGGGAGTAATTGGATCTGAACTTTTGGTTAACTTTGTCAATATTTGTCATGTTGCAAGAAACGTTTGTTTGTGGAATCTCTATGACTACTCTTTGTAGCTGTGTTCTCCCCGCCAGTGTGTGATTTCACAAGCAAAGTGGAGCTTAGACGTTTGTTTAATTCTGCAAATTTACTGTTAGTTTTACTAAAGCTCCTGTTTGGATGAATCCATTTCATTCTGCTACTTCATTAATATGCTTCCATATAAGCTGTTTCACATCAAGGTTTCGTAAGCCACCGGTGACATCAGTGTTCCTATCATTGCATTAAGGTGAGCATCCATCATTGTTCCTATCATTGCATTAAGGTGAGCATCCATCATTGTTCCTATCATTGCATTAAGGTGAGCATCCATCAGTGCTCCTACCATTGCATTAAGGTGAGCATCCATCAGTGCTCCTACCATTGCATTAAGGTGAGCATCCATCAGTTTTCCTATCATTGCATTAAGGTCAGCATCCATCAGTGCTCCTACCATTGCATTAAGGTGAGCATCCATCAGTGCTCCTATCATTGCATTAAGGTGAGCATCCATCAGTGCTCCTACCATTGCATTAAGGTGAGCATCCATCAGTGCTCCTACCATTGCATTAAGGTGAGCATCCATCAGTGCTCCTATCATTGCATCAAAGTGAGCATCCATCAGTGCTCCTATCATTGCATCAAAGTGAGCATCCATCAGTGCTCCTATCATTGCATTAAGGTGAGCATCCATCATTGCTCCACTAACGAAGCTTAGTGCTCTGTTGTGTACCTTGTCAATGGATTCCTAAGTTGAATGTTGACTACGCTTTAGGAGCTCACTATTAAATGATATTGCTACATTTGTTCCAATTTGATCCATCATGCAAGATGATGACGTCTTTTGTGTCAGTGAGAAGGAATGTTCTACGTATGCCTTATCCTTGAATGCCATTCTGGATATAAGTTACAATGCCCCGGCAGTTAGAGCACCCAGAGTTTTAGCAAGTGTATCCTGTCAAGCTCAGGTCAATGCCCATATGTAGAGTTTCTTGCTCGAGAGCCATATGAACCTTGAATCTGTCCAATACCTTGGTGATCTCAAGCTTCTTGCTACTCAAATTACACCTGTTTTAAAATACAAAACATTAATCATATGTTGCCTATCTTGTTTCGATTGGTGCTGCTTCGTCGCAGATTTGTGTCAGTGTTAGTATGTTTATGTTTGTTTCCAGTAGTCCATTTTTCGTGTGTCAAGGTAGCCAGGTTCGTTCCCCAGTTGGTGTGGTATTTTTTGCAATCGCAAAACGGCGCCCAGGGTAGACCCAGCCTCAAAATGTAGGTAATGGAACAATCCGGGAAGTAAAGGCGGTCAGTGTGGTACTGACCACATCACCCTAGTTCGCCGTTATTCTAGAAAAATATGGGCCTGACACCAAATTTAGAAAAAAACACGTTGGCGTGTAAACGGAGTGTTTCTTTTTTCCATTCCCTGTTTTACATATATCAGCAACAGTGTACAGTGTGAATGTCCTTCCTGTATTTGCTACGTAGTCGAAGACTTACGTGTCTGTAGATTTTCTTCCCACTCTAGGCAGAAAAATAAATAAACTGTCCTGACAATAAGTAATTGATAGTATACATTAGCAAATACTTCAAGGTATCGAACCACGCTATGGTTTTTCGCAATTATGCTAACCCATACATCAATATATGTCCCTACAGCCACGGCACAGGTCGGTCGTGTTTGTTTGTTTCAGTAATCTCTTATCGGTCTAGTCTCGACACTTCTCACAGTCTTCCCTTGACTCCTGGAATATATATTTCCTCTAAAGACTTGGCATATCTTCACAGTGTATTTCTATTTCCTTGGAGGTCTTCATTAAAGTCATACATTCTATGATAGCCTCATGAAACCGTTTTCATTCTCGAATCTTTCTATCTGTTCCTATCCTGTAATATTCTCCGTTTTTCCAATTTCTTTCTATTTTCATGTGTCCATAAAGTGTTCTTGTTTTCTCATGACCTGGCGTATTCTGTAACTTCCACTACTTTCTCAGATTTCTCATTACATGT
Source organism: Ariolimax columbianus (assembly GCA_036924085.1). NCBI lineage: Eukaryota > Metazoa > Mollusca > Gastropoda > Stylommatophora > Arionidae > Ariolimax > Ariolimax columbianus. The sequence goes on along the minus strand of JAVGWX010000016.1, from coordinate 36,095,411 downwards.
GTTCTGTTACCATAGAATACCCCCCCCCTCCCCACCCCCCCCCCAGCTCCCCCACCTAACTCCTCCCTCTAAACATATAACCCCTACCCCCTCCCCTAACCCTTACAATCGTATTTACAACTTTGTCTATTCTCGTTTTCTCAAATATCTGAATTGTTGTGCCCTCTAACCTTTCTTGCTTACATATAGATTATTATGTTACTCGCGCCCATGGCCTGGCTTCTTGTATCTTTCTTCTAGTGTGTTCTATAAGTTTTCTAATTTTTAAACTTTCTCTTGCCTCTATTGTCTGCTGCCTCATTGTTGGCAATACCCAATGAAATATATTGTTTTTCGTATTACATGTGTATTGTAAACGTTTTTGCTGTTAAAAAAATATTGGCATGTGGGAGATTAACTATTTATGCTTGCCGTACACGTCTTAAAGAGTCCATACATGTTCTACAGCCATTGAACAGTAGCCATTAGTGATCTCACCATGGTTCCACAATTTCATTGCGAAATGCCTGTTCTGTTCTATTCTGTTAAGAATCAACGTTATTGCACTCCATAAAGGCACAATACTTATCAACAAATAGCAATTAGTGTAGATACTAAAGGTTTTTGTAGCTCGCTGGCAGTATATACTCCTGCTCTGTCCTCGCAGCTGGAGCCGCGCATGATTTCAAAATTATGTATTCTGTGTCCACTGGCTCATCGACTGCAGTGTTTTCATCCAAAAGGTGGTCCTTGATCAACTCCAAAAGGTGGTCGTTGATCAACTCCAAAAGGTGGTCGTTGATCAACTCCAAAATGTCGCCGCTACCCAATGCTGATATCCCCACCCTGTGTGACATGAGCGCAGGATGTCAAAGGATGCCATTTTGTTATGAGAGTGTCACATTTTCTCAGAGACTGCCTTATTTTCTCAGAGGTTCCCTCATATTCTCAGAGGTTGCCTCATATTCTCAGAGGTTGCCTCATATTCTCAATGAAAAATGACAACGGCAGTATCATAAAATATTGTAGTTTGTGGTGAAGTATTAGAGAATTTACTGTACCTTCGGTTAATGCTTAGTCAGGCGTGCTGATGTGTTACAGACTGTACTGTACATAGATTAATGTTTAGTCAGGTGTGATGATTTGCTAAAGACTGTACTGTATCTAGGTTAATGTTTTGTCAGGTGTGGGGATGTGTTAGAGACTGTACTGAACCTAGGTTAATGTTTAGTTAGGTGTGGGGATGTGTTAGAGACTGTACTGTACTGTACCTAGGTTAATGTTTAGTCAGGTGTGGGGATGTGTTAGAGACCGTACTGTATCAATGTTAATGTTTAGTCAGGTGTGGTGATGTGTTAGAGACCGTACTGTATCAATGTTAATGTCTAGTCAGGTGTGGTGATGTGTTATAGACTGTATGGGAACCTAAGTTAATGTTTAGTCAGGTGTGGTGATGTATTAGAGACTGTACTGTACCTAGGTTAATGGTTAGTCAGGTGTGGAGATGTGTTAGAGACTGTACTGTACTATACCTAGGTTAATGTTTAGTCAGGTGTGGGGATGTGTTAGAGACTGTACTGTACCAATGTTAATGTTTAGTCAGGTGTGGTGATGTGTTAGAGACCGTACTGTATCAATGTTAATGTCTAGTCAGGGGTGGTGATGTGTTAGAGACTGAACTGTACCTAGGTTAATTTTTAGTTTTATAAAAATTGGCCTAGTTTGATCACAAAGTGAGGCCTACTCTTGCAAGATAATGTGCACCTCGTACGGTTCATGGCACTGTGTGCCTTCTGCATAAACTAGGATAGGAAGTATTGCCATATCCACCTTACAGCCCAGATCTCGCTCTAACCGATTTTCACCTTTTTCCGCCCATAACAGAATTTATGGGAGGTCAGCATTTCAGCACTGATGATGAAGTGAAACAGACTGTCCTGGATTGGTTCAGACTAATTGACAAATCTTTCTAAACTGAAACTTTTCGAGCATTACTTAAACACTGTGATAAGTATATGAACGTTGCAGGATATTACATGGAAAAATGAATGACAGTTTCACTAGTTAAACACTTTTTTTTTCCTTACCAAAAAAAGTCCCAGTTTTGTTATATATTACATTTATAGTACTTATATAGATCACATAAATGCATTACAAATATAGTCCGTATATAGATTACACAAATATATTAGAAATATAGTCCGCATATACACCACATAAATATATTACGATCATAGTACTTATATAGATCAAATAAACACATTACAAATATAGTCCGTATATAGATTACACAAATATATTAGAAATATAGTCCGCATATATATCACATAAATACATTACGATTATAGTACTTAGTTAGATCACATAAATATATTTCAATTATAGTACTTATATAGATATAGATCACATAAATATATTACAAATATAGTCCGTATATAAATTCCACAAATATATTACAAATAAAATACTTATATAAGAGAGTAGCATGTCTGTTACAGAACGTCGCTTCTAACAACAGCTACATATTTGGTGGTCATTACTTCTCGTGCGTGGAGGAGCAATCGCCCAAGAAAAATCCCAGTGCCTGCAGACTGGACACGGGGGCAATCGTATCAGGTGGGTGGGTTGGGAAAACCGAGCGAGTTTCACCGCTAGGCAACGTAGCCTTCCAAGTCCCTTCTATAGGCTAAACAAATATATTACAAATATAGTCAATAGCTAGATTACACAAATATATTTCAAAAATAGTCCCTAGCTAGATTACACAAATATATTATAAATATAGTCCCTAGCTAGATTACACAAATATATTACAAATATAGTCCTTAGCTAGATTACACAAATATATTACAAATATAATCCTTAGCTAGATTACACAGATATATTGCAAATATTGTCCTTACATAGATTACACAAATATATTACAAATATGGTCCTTAGCTAGATTACACAAATATATTACAAATATAGTCCTTAGCTAGATTACACAAATATATTACAAATATAGTCCTTAGCTAGATTACACAAATATATTACAAATATAGTCCTTACATAGATTACACAAATATATTATAAATGTATTCCTTAGCTAGATTACACAAATATATTACAAATATAGTCCTTAGTTAGATTACACAAATATATTACAAATATAGTCCTTACATAGATTACACAAATATATTACAAATATAGTCCTTACAAAGATTACACAAATATATTACAAATATAGTCCTTACATAGATTACACAAATAGATTACAAATATAGTCCTTATACACATATAGCAATATAGAGATCACAACAGAGCTAGAAACGGATATAATGAAATCAGAGATACAACACGCTATACAAGCGGCACCATCAAACAAGTCACCAAGGCCGGATTACATTTTTGCTGAACTAATCAAGGCCGCAAAAGATGTAGGGATAACCTGGCTACACAGACTGTCTAACCTAGTGTAGAAATACCAGAAGACTGGAGAAGTGCAACAATACTCCTTATATAAAAAAGGGCAGCAAAAAAGACTGCACAAAATATCGAGGAATTTCATTGCTTAGCCATAATGGAAAGATATTCTGTCAAATACTGGAAAAAAGACTACTCCCAATCAAAGAACTGCAACTTAGCGAAGCACACATGGGATTTAGGAAAAACAGGAGCTGTACAGATGCAATCCTCACGGTAAGATAACTAGCTGAGTACGATCAGACACTTCATGTTGCTTTCGTGGACCAAGATAAGGCATTCGATTGAGATGCCAACATTAGAACGTTTTTGAGTAAATAAACATCTGACCAATATATGTAACAGTCTTTATGTGAATAGCCAATGTACAGTAGGAACAAATTCAGGACACACTTAGGACCGGTGTACGGCAAGGTTGTGTACTATCCCCTTTACAGTTTATCACATATATAGACGCAATATGTAAGAAAGCCAACATTAGTGAGGGAAACAATCTCAGTGATCATTTAATTGAATTTTTCTTTGCTGATGACCAAGCAATAATAGCAGCCTACGAAAACCAACTGCAGGAACATATCAACAATCTGGATGAAGTCTGTACGGCTTACGGTATGAAAATCAACATTGAGAAAACCGAAGTTATGATTATTGCAAGAAAAGAAACAAAAACAAATATATTTATACAATATCAACAAGTAAACGAGGTGAAATATTGAGTACCTAGATAACATAATCTCAGAAAATGGCAAAACAGACACTGAAATCCAACACAGATGTAATAAAGCAAGTCAAATCAATGGGCAATTGTCCTCGGTATTATTATGTAAGTACGTGACAATGGATACAAGAAGAACGCTATAACACACGATATTTCTACCCACATTGTGCTACCATCGCCAAAATTAGACGTTGACAAGCAAAGATAACAGAACTATTGTAACAACAGAGATGAAATGCCTGCGCAGAATGCTTGGAATAACAATAATGGATAGAATCAGAAACGAAGATATTAGGAAACAAGTAGGAACAACACCTGTGCTATACCTGATCAAGAGACAGCAAACCAAATGGTTCTGCCACGTGACACGTCAAACACCAGATAGTTTCCCTCAAAAGGCAATGCTATACTAATTCAATGGATACAAAGTCAAAGGCCGACCACGCAAACGATGAATAGCAGAAATAACAGAAGCAATAAAGCTGCCGGTGTACGAAGTATTTACCAGATCCTGATCAAGAAACCTTTTTATAAAATGACGCAGAAAGGCACAAACAGGACAAGTGAAAAGAAGAAGAAGAAGTTATATTACACAAATATATTACAAATATAGTCTTTATATAGATTACATAAATGTTCTGCATATTTACTCATATAATGATATTTAAAAATTCATGCAAATTGATCTCTACAAAAGGAATCAAGATGCTGAGCAGCGCATGAGCTGCAGTGGTCAGGGACCCATAGCTGACTGCTAGCGTCAGGGCCAGGGAACCATAGCTGCCAAGACCCTTCTACACCTCCACGCGGTGATCCTGGATAACAGGCTGCAGCAGGGCAGACTGGCTAAGGAGAAGGAATCGAAGAGGGAATGCTAACATGGTACTCAAAAAATGCTTGCTGAAGTCGGATGTGTTGGACCAAAATGTGCAAATATCGCAGCCAAGCTGTGAACTACGACACAACGCTTTCCGTTCTCTTTACTACATTCTGCTACTTAAGCCCTTTCAGGGTTTGGTAGTGGGAGATCTCTACAAAATATTACACGAATGCAATTTAATTTCTGCATTCATAAGACTGCACACACGTGTTACAATTTTGGTTCAGTTAGAGATTACACAAACATGTCACAAATGTTGCACCTTACAAAGATTGCAAAAATATATTATTCACATGCAAATCTCGTAACCTCATCTATTCCATCATCTGCCGCCAGTGTGGTATGACTTACATTGGGGAAACTGGTATGGAACTACGGGAGCGTTTCCGCCAACACCTCAACGACATCCGCAACCGCACTGGTTTCCCAATTGCCAGCCACTTCAATGGTCCTGAGCACCGGGGTATGGCTGACGTCAGTGTCACTGGTCTAGTTTCGTGCTTCTCTGACGATCGTCATCGATTCGTCATCGAGAACAGACTTATCTCGAGTATGGGCTGTCTCCAACCAGATGGTATTAATATCTTCCATACTTTTTCTTAAACCCTCACACTGGCCCCCATCTATTTGTCTTCCTTCCCCCCCCCCTCGCCTCCCCCATTCTTCCATCAGTTCTCTTCCCCTCTCTTATATCAATATCACGCCCTCCCGGCTTATATTGCCTTCTCTTTGTTCTCCTATCTGGACCACTATTTGGCCACGCTTTGCTTATCAGGCATATTCCGCCACTTTTTGTTTGACCGCTCCTTTTTCAGTTTCTATCGAGCACTTGGCACAACCGGTCGCTTAGACAGAAAGCGTCTACTACCTGAAACAGATGAGTTGACCATTTTTTCTTATATGTTGCTTTGTTAGTTCAGTGTTGTTGTCCCTGATGAAGGCCTATTGGTCGTAACGTAGGTTTTGTTTGTGTTCTCGTCTCGGTGCGGTATCTGACCATACCCATTTTTAAATTTTGATTAAGCTCAACCTTAATCAACTTTTACTAGTTTTTTTCATGTTTTTTTCTCAAAAATATATTACAATTGTGATAAATTTAAAAAATGTTAACCAATGTGGGACAAATTTAGTCCAAGATAAGGTTATACAGATATGTTATCAATGTTATCAATATTACGATTTCACAAATATGTTACACATTTAATCCTTTCAGATGTTACACAAATATATAGCCAATTTCGCTCTCAGACATTATACACACACATGTTACAAATGTACTCCTTAAAAAGATTATATAAGCATGTTACAAAGATTACACAAATATGTTACAAATGTATTCTATTGAAAGACTACACAATATGTTACAAATGTAGTTTTTACAAAAACTACACATATATGTCAATATTGTAGTCCATGCAAAGACTACACAAATATATTAAAATTTTAATCCTTATAGACGCACACACATTTGTTACAAATGTATTCCTTACAAAGACTAAACACTTATGCTACAACTGTAGTCTTTACAAAGATACATACATGTGTTATATATGTATTCCTTACAAACACTACACAGTTATGTTACATATGGAGCCCTTACAAAGATTACATAATTATATCATAAACATAATCCTATCAGTTGTGACACAAATATGTTACAAATTATAAAGATAACACAAATATGTTACAATTTATAACAACTACACAAATATTTTACAACTTATAAAGACTACATAAATATGTTACAACTTATAATGACTACACACATATGTTACAACGTATAAAGACTACACAAATATGTTACAACTTATAACGACTACACAAATATGTTACAACGTATAAAGACTACACAAATATGTTACAACTTATAACGACTACACAAATATGTTACAACGTATAAAGACTACACAAATATGTTACAATTTATAAAGACTACACAAATATGTTACAACTTTTAAAGACTACACAAATATGTTCAAACTTATAAAGACTATACAAATATTTTGCAAATTTAACCTTATTTAAGTTTGCACAAATTTGTCACAAATTTATTCGAGCCAAAAATTACGCTAATATTTTGTTCAAAATCGATCCTTTAAAATGTGTCAAAACTGTACTATAAATCTTAGGAAGTATACACATATATACTACAATACTATTCCTTACAAAGCTACAGCAAATGTGTTTGAAACCCAACAAAGAGTACACAAAATTCGATGTTCACCCTGTGATAGGGAATTCAGGCTATGCAGGCGTGATTGACGGGTGCCGGTTGAGCTTCTACCCGGTCTAAGATACGCCCGAGATGCCCATGTAGCCGGCCTGAGAAGCCGGCAAGCAGTATTTTTTCTGTGAAATCATTACCGGATCTAAATCAGATTGGGTACACCGGATTGCGAAATGGCAACGCTGAAAGGTTCCGAAACTGACAAGAGGTTGACACAGCTAAAATATCGACTTTCAATGTTACTGACCTTTGGAACAAAGGAGCCGAAATTGGTAGAATTTATGGCAGACACTAAGATATTTGGTTTCCGGTCTAGCGCCTCGCAGGCTGATATGCTGGCACGTTAAGGCCGGTTTTTTGTCCTGGCTGTTCCCATCGCCTTGCGTGATTCAGGATACTATTTCTAGTACAATAGAAGAACATATTAGGTTTTGTGCATTGTTTCTATCATTGTACAGTATTTTTTTTAAAAATCATATTGAACCAAATAGTGGGCCTCCTATTATCGAAAACCGGTAAGCGTACATAAAATGAGGTCAACATCCAAGAACTAGTAGTTCGTGCTGCCCTTGCCATGATTCGCACGGTGTTTTTATTTCATACTATCATCCATGACTATATTAGAAACGGATTTGTTCATCGGAACTCACCAACTCGCTCATTAGACTGTGTGCTAGTTATTTCGAGCACAAAATGTAATCCTAACCAACGTTCCACATCGTGAGTTCATGCCGGCGCTGAGGTCACCGTCACTGAATGCTGTAGACCACTGTGGTATTGTCAACCATGGTAGCCAAGCTGTCAGTTTAGCTATAAATGTAAATAAACAGCCCGTTTCTATGGAGATGTTTTGCAGAATACCATGTTCCGGTCTACTCATTACAGCCTTTTTTTTTAAACTTGCCAAAGGGACAACCGTTTACAAGTCAACAAGAGAGTAATAGACGCAGAGCATACGATGCAAGAGCCGGACAATTGCAGTAAAGCCAACGACCCAACACAAGCCTGGCCCGCTATCAGGAAAGAGATGTCCAATATACTGTCATAAACTGTCATACCACATTTTTCCCATTTCTGGGGTAGTCCAGGTGTTTCAAAGGCTGAGAACTACAGGCTACAGATCTGAAAGAACCGATCATAACATGAAAACACCCACGACATGTTTGGTCTGTCAAACTAAGGACGACGTTATTCCAACCCGGCACATTTGGATTTAAAACCAATCTAACAACCCGTAGAACACCGAATAAAACCAATCTAACAACCCATAGAACACCGAATAAAACCAATCTAACAACCCATAGAAAACCGAATAAAACCAATCTAACAACCCGTAGAACACCGAATAAAACCAATCTAACAACCCGTAGAACACCGAATAAAACCAATCTAACAACCCGTAGAACACCGAATAAAACCAATCTAACAACCCGTATAACACCGAATAAAACCAATCTAACAACCCGTAGAACACCGAATAAAACCAATCTAACAACCCGTAGAACACCGAATAAAACCAATCTAACAACCCGTAGAACACCGAATAAAACCAATCTAACAACCCGTAGAACACCGAATAAAACCAATCTAACAACACATAGACAACCAAATAAAAACCAATCTAACAAACTGTAGGCCACCCAAAAAAAAACAATCTAACATACTGTAGACCACCAAATAAAACCAATCTAACATACTGTAGACCACCAAATAAAACCAATCTAACATACTGTAGACCACCAAATAAAACCAATCTAACATACTGTAGACCACCAAATAAAACCAATCTAACAACCCGTAGATCACCAAATAAAACCAACCTAACAATCCGTAGACCACCACATAAAACCAATCTAACATACTGTAGACCACCAAATAAAACCAATCTAACATACTGTAGTCCACCAAATAAAACCAATCTAACAACCCGTAGACCACCAAATGAAACCAATCTAACAACCCGTAGACCACCACATAAAACCAATCTAACATACTGTAGACCACCAAATAAAACCAATCTAACATACTGTAGACCACCAAATAAAACCAATCTAACAAACTGTAGACCACCGAATCTTCAGAAACATAATACATCAATGAAAGACTGACACGCCTACAAACGATTGAATGTGGGTAGACAGCAACACTGAACATGGTATTTGCTTCATATAATGAAAAAAGCATTTGGGAAAACTGTGCATACTTTTTGCAATCGTTCAGACATTATTACTCGAGTAAACAAGATGGCCCATTTGATTGTGATGCTTGATATTAATGGAAGATATGGGGAAAAAAGTGTGTCCCTCTAATGCTTGTTTTTGGGTGTTGGGTGGTATCTCTACCGAACGGAACAAAATGGTGAAGAGTTGATCTACGTTTGTATTGAGAATGGTCTAATATAAACAGATACCTACTTCATTGCATCGTTGGAACAACGAGGGGATGATGATGTCAACTGCTGTCAGGTTGGCTCCAAAATTAATATATATGTTGCCTCGATTGTACTTTCTTGAATTATGTAATGCTGGATTCAATCAGGCACGTTTGTCTGACGCTAGACAGCCGAATGTTTAGTAAACAGTATATTTCTTTTTTTGCCCTGATGTACCTTGTTGAACCTAGGGGCTCCTTCAGGACATCTCTCCCCCTCAACCGCTGTGGTCCGCAAGGGCGTCAGAAGTTGTAGGGCCATCAAAACGTAACTCTACGTGTCCATATATTATCAGGCAGGCACTTACCAATGTTTGGCCCATGTCCATCTACTCTACAGTTTCTAAACTATAGATGGCCATGGCCGGCCCAACTGTATTTTCGTAACAGCGCCACCACATCTATGACGTCAGTGAAGGAAGTTCGACGTCTGATCTCTACGTTGCAGATTTGGTCTCGAATGGAGATCTTTATTGATCGTTGAACAACGTTGAGTTTATCTGCATCATCAGCTTTCCGTAGGTTCCCCACCTCGCAGCCATATGCCATGTCTGAAGTAATCACGCTGTTGAAGGTGTGAGTTTTAGCGTTGAAGTTTCGCATCTTGATGGTGTACTCCGACATAATGGTGTGTTTAATCTCTTGATGTTGTCTTCCCTCTATTATCCTCTTGCCTGCCTACAATCCACCTTTCTCTCCAGTAATGTTCACAGCAGTGTGGTGAAGGCTATATGGTCTAACGGTGAAGAGTCCGTTTCACAATCCTAACTCACCCTGTTCGAATCCCGTCCGTGTTCAGGTTGGCAGACATGGGTTTTTCCGCTCCTCCACGTACAGAAAATAAGGTCAACCCACCGTACTGCACACTTGCCAAGAAACTTATAACAGCCAAATAGCTTGGCGGTTGTAAGAAGGGGCGTTCTGTAAAGGACTTGTTACTTGCTTTATGTGTATCTCCTTCATGTTCTTCCCAATCCCAATCTCCTCATAAACTCCGTATTTATTCACTTTTACTTTCATGAGTTAGTGACCAATCTATATGTATTTTCCCATTTGGAAGTTTTCTTACTCCATACGCTGATTGTTTATTGTCCATGTTTCCCCACCACAGAGCAAAGACGAAAAAACATAACATCCACGACTCTCATGTTTCAGTGTAAAGTACAGGCGCATCTTCAAAAATATATTACATTCTCATACGACACAGAAAACGAATATAACGGTATCCAGAGAAATCGCAAACATGAGCATTGATACTAACCACAAATCTGTCATAACAACACAGACTGTGCCACAGATGTCTAGTTAGTGAAGAGACAAAACAGGAAAGGTCAAACTTTAAAAACATTTTGGAGTAGGAGCTGTCAGAGACGACGGATGTCTTGATACGACAAATGTGTAAATTCTAGTTTTACATCTAATCGTGAAACTGATAACATTGATTGTGAATGGCAATCTCTGAAAGAGTCATGTGGGCTACTACACTACACTACACCTGTACTGTGGAATGGCAACACTTCGACTGTACTGTGCAATGGCAACACTTCGACTATACTGTGGAATGGCAACATTTCGACTACTGTGGAATGGCAACACTTCGACTGTACTGTTAAACGGCCACACTCTGGCTGCACTGTGCAATGGTTACAAATCTTATGTTCTAAGGAATCTCTACACTCTGCCTGTATTGTAGAACGACTTCACTTACATGTACTGTTGAACGACTTCACTTCAATTTACTGTGGAACGACTTCACTTCCATTTACTGTGGAACGACTTCACTTCCATTTACTGTTGAACGACTTCACTTACATTTACTGTTGAACGACTTCACTTCAATTTACTGTAGAACGACTTCACTTCAATTTACTGTAGAACGACTTCACTTCAATTTACTGTTGAACGACTTCACTTCCATTTACTGTAGAACGACTTCACTTCCATTTACTGTAGAACGACTTCACTTCCATTTACTGTAGAACGACTTCACTTTCATTTACTGTTGAACGACTTCACTTCCATTTACTGTTGAACGACTTCACTTCCATTTACTGTAGAACGACTTCACTTCAATTTACTGTTGAACGACTTCACTTCCATTTACTGTAGAACGACTTCACTTCCATTTACTGTTGAACGACTTCACTTCCATATACTGTGTAACGCAGAATTTATGACACAGCAAAGAAAAGACACACAAACAATTTCGTGGCATAATGAGATTTTACAATTTGCTGGGTCAAAGTATAAATTTTACCAGAGATGGCTGTCATCCAAGACGCCTGATGGTTTTACCTCTTACCAAATAATTAGACGAAATAACAAATAGATAATACTTTTTTTTTAAAGCGTAGGGACGAATCTTTGAGACAAAAAGGGCATAAACAAACAAGCAAATGTCCAAATCGTCCAAGATACTTCTTTTCAAGTTTAAAGCCAACAAGGTTGAGAGATGAAATCTTCAATCCTGCTATAGTCATCAATGACAACAATAGTTTCCATATATTTGTCAAACACATGGACATTTATAAAATCTAGAGCGATTACTTCAAAGAACTTGCCAGCACTTCAGGCAACAAGGGAGATCGTCTTGTATATCAAAAACTGTGGATCATCCGGAATTTGGTTTAGATGCTCAAGAAATAAAGAAAGTGATGCAAAAAAGCCAAAAGGTCAAAGTGGATAGCATACCAACTGACGAAATTCCTGCTTGTATGAAAACAAGGTTGATATGTCCAGAGAAGCTCTTAAAAACAGCATGGCAGAGGAAAGTCGTGTATCAGCCGATTGCTAACAAGCAATAGGATACCAATTCGTAAGGCAAAAAGGGTAATAACAGTAATTAATAAATAAAACTTAATTTAACTTAACTTCTTTATACTGGCTTAGAAGGCTCTACAGAGCCTGTATTCAACCAGTTTATTCTACTGAACGTCATCTAAAAATAACTATGCGCACCTAATCTAGTTTTAAATTCATTAACTGTCCCTGTCCCCCACTAGTTCCTGCGGCAATGCATTCAAAGCTGTCAACCCTAACTTGAAAACATATTTCCTAATATTTAATCTAGATCTTTAATTACTTTGTAGTTGTGCAGTCTTGTTCTTGTAGACGAGTTTACTTGTTAAAATATAATTTATCCTTTGCGTTATTTATCTTATAAACCTGGAAAATCACCACGAATTCTTCTCTTTTCTAGACACTGTAGGTCAGTTTTTCTAAATCTTTTCTCGGAATTATCATTCCTTAATTTCATCCTCTGTTTTTCTGCATGTCTTGTATCATTTCCATCATGTTTATATTCCCTCTACGATTAGGACATACGCTGCTAAGTTACATTGGAGAAATTGAATGCGAAAATACTTGACCGGAGAAAACCGTTATTTGATGAATCTCAACTATGCAACGCTCTGTTTGGATTCCGTACAGGTGTTGGCTGCACTGATACATTATTCTTCTTGACACAATTAAACGGAATGACCTATATTATGTGACAAACATTTAAATATTGCTATTATTCATCAGTGAAAAGCTCTAATAGAGTAAGTATGAAGAAACTAGACGATATTAATATGAGACGCTATAAGGCATAAATAAAATCGTTCTAACATCAACTGATAACATCACATGTGTTACTGAGGTAAACCCCGGCCTGCACAAGGGCTGCGTGCTTCCCAACTTGCTGTTCAACATAAACTCATAACGGAAGCCAGCCAATTTGCAACTCAGGAAACAGAACCTAATTCAATGCACGAACCACTCTTTACTGATGATCAGTTCCCCGTATGAAGATGGAAAAAGACTGCATAATCAAATGATCGCGCATAGAGCGTAGATCTGAGAAATATATAACATGCGAATTTACGCGTCTATGACGCATATTATGAGGATTAGCAAAACACTTGATCCACTCAACATGTGTGTACTCAATACCAGTGTTAAACAGGTCTATAAGTTCAAGTATATGGGCTGCATGTTTTCAGCTAATGGTAAGCTATATAGGAAAATCGTGACTACATATCTTAAGGCTTACGCTTACGTCTTCTTTCTTCTGTGTCTTCTTCTTCCTCTTTTTCTTTGATCAACTATGCTATGCTTCTAGCCCGGTGAGATTCATTAAAGAGACTGAGCAATTCAGGTTTTCGCTGGTCGAGCATGGAATTTCGATCATGGATGACTACCTCTCTTCGGTTTGCATAAGTGAGGCAGTCCTACAGAATATGTTCTTCTGCCTGCTTAGGTTCTTCGCAATGGGTGTGTCTCTAACACAGATTTTGTGCAGGTCGTTCTTGAGTCTGCAATGTTCCGTTCTGAGTCTGAAAACCTTTGTCTGCACATTTCTGTCAAGTTGGTCTATACTGTCATTTTCCCACGTGTATTCTTTATGCTGGTCTCTCCATTCCGTCTTCATGGATCGTTTGATGGGTGTCTTTGCTTGCCGCCACTTTAGGCTTTTGTGAGCGCATCTCCTTTCACGTTTCCAATGATCACACAGTGAGTAGAATCCACGGTAGGACTGTTACTGATGTTTGGGACAGTAATCCGCTGTTAAATTTTATTTCGTGGGAGAGTAGATCTTGTTTCTGGGCTAGACATGGCTTGGAGTATGCTCCTGGAGTTTGTTAGAATGACCGTTTTTCTTATATTTTGTTATATTTAGTTATATTTTGGCTGAGACGAATCTGAATTGTTCCATCAACAGCTCTTACTTCAGCTTTAAAATTGGTACAGGTCTCTCCGGCTGGTATGAAGTGGTTTATTTTCTATGTCGTCGTTTGAATGTGCGATGTGGGATCAATGGCCAGCGACACATAGCTGACTGCTAGCATCAGAGCCAGCGAACCATAGCTGCTAATACCCTTCTACACCTCCACGTGGTGATCCTGGATAACAGGCTGCAGTAGGGCAGACTGGCTAAGGAGAAGGGATCGAAGAAGGAATTCTAACCCGGTACTAAAAAAATGCTTGCTGAAGTCGGATGTGTTGGACCGAAAGGTGCAATTATCGCAGCCAAGCTGTAAACCTATGACACATCGCATTCCGTTCTCTGGACTACATTCTGCTACTTAAGCCCTTTCGGAGTTTGGTAGTGGGTGAAAGATTGAGAACGAACAAAGAAGACGAAGAAGAATGTGCGATGTAGATTATACTGCCACATCTATTTTCGTTTTCCACGATGATCCATATGTGTACACGTGTTTCCAGGAGATGCTAGGCTATTTATAGACCTCTGGAAGAACATGCATGTTGTGTTTTGTTGCTGACAGCTCACTTTGCTTCCATGTCCCTGGAACTTCCAAGATTATTTTGGACCGGCCCTGGTTCCGTATAAGTGACATCAAAATTCCCTACTCCGTATTTGTTTTAATATCAATTCGACGATAAAACGACAGATAGAAAACAATATATTTATTCCGACTCTTTGCTACTTTTGCCACACTTCGGGTGTCAAATCGCGTGAGAGTAGAATTTATAAGTGTGAGATGAAGTGTTTGAGAAAGGTCAGCCTCATCGCCATTAGAGACAGGTTGCGAAATGATGACACTCGAATTGAGGTCAGAAATCACCCTTCCGGTCAGAGAATACGATGGTTCAGTTATCTCATGAGAAAACAACCTGATCAACTGTCACTGAGGCCTGACATTGCGATAAATATGGTATAGGATACGTAAGATGGCACGCATGTAGATCAATAAACTATGAAACAATAATCCTGCATCGATACGTGCTTACAACGACTTACACATCATTCAATTCTGCAGTGATACGGTGGTACGACGACCGACACATAATACAATCCTGCAGTGATACGGTGGTACGACGACCGACACATAATACAATCCTGCAGTGATACGGTGGTACGACGACCGACACATAATACAATCTTGCAGTGATACGGTGGTACGACGACCGACACATAATACAATCCTTCACCGAAAGGTGCTAACGACTACCGACACATCATTCTATTTTGCATCGATTCGGAAGTACGACTACCGACATATCTTACGTACATACATGGGTTATGGTAAAAGGCTAACTAGACACTCCAGGCATCAGTTAGGGCATTACGCTATCTAGACTCACCTAGAAGCATCTACTTTTCCTAATACTCTTACTCAAGCCTTTCCAGAACCATCCATTGTCTACAAGTTTGTCCTTAAAATCCAGAGTGCCTTTTCTCTTTTATTTCTAAAATCTGATTTATATTTATTTTTTATTTCTCAAAATTTAGTAACTTTGCGATTCTAGTCACGAAATAGGCAGAGTCATTTTGGTTATATATTGACGTATTGGTCGAACATAAAATCATTATCCAGGCCCGATATCTCTTAGAGTTTGCTCACACATTTGGTCTCAAAAGTGACCCAGCTTCAAGCAAAACGTAGTTTGAATTTCTCAGTGATTTGTAGACGTTCACGGGTTATGTCAATCATCTAATTCTGGTAAACTTTAGTCTTAGCATTGGTCACACAGACAGCGATACAATGTAGTCAATAAACTAGATATATGAAGAATCTATCAGCTTAACTGACATCTCATAGAATGAATTGTTAGCAATGTATTCTCCAAACAAAGAAAAGGTACAGCACATATGTTCAAAACTATTCACTGAAATGGTATTTGAAGACATAAATAGCCTTAGAGTGATTGTTGCTATCTTTAAATAGCAAAGATGTTGTCTAAAAGTTTAAAAAGAAGAAGAGAACAAGGAGCACAATAAGAGAAAGAAAAAGAAAAAGAAGAAGAAGATAAAGCAGAACAAGAGAAATAAGAGAAGAAAGAAGAAGAAAATAAAGAAGCAGCATACAGAGGATGTACAGGTTAACAAAGAATAAGAAGAATAAAGAAGAATAAGAAAAGTAAAAAGAAGAAACACAGAAGCAGCAGAAGATGTACAATAAGACAAAGAGGAAGATGAATTCGAAATATAGTAGAAAAAAAAGAAGCAGCAAAAGAAGAAAAACAATAAGAAAAAACACAGAAGCAGCAGAAGATATAAAACAAAAAATTGAAAGATAGGAACAACAAGAAAACAAAAGTGGAAGAAACAAATAAAAATTATGAACAGCTTTTGGCTGATCGTGACTTCAGTGTGAACTTTCAACAGTACACTATTTAGATCCGCGAGACTAACTATAATAATGTTAGTGCCCAGATCAGAGACTAAATGGAATGAGACTGGGAGACTCAAGGATAGAAACTTTGATCTGACAAAGCCAGAATCATCGATTACGAAATGCTCACTTTAGAAAATAGAGGTCTTAGGAGAACTAAAATACCATATTTCAATATATTGCAACTTAGTTGTATTCGATAAGCCATGACTCTTTCCACTTTCAATGACTCTGATCAACCAGCCCCCTGTTAACCAGCCACCTGTCAACCAGCCACCTGTCAACCAGCCACCTGTTAAATTTTTACTGTAATGAAGGAGAACACTAATAGACATCAAGAGTTTAACAAATAAATATAAATGAGTTTATTTGACACTTTTCACGACTCAAGTGTATTCAATGGTCACATCACTTCTCACGACTCAAGTTATGTGTATTCAATGGTCACATCACTTCTCACGACTCAAGTTATGTGTATTCAATGGTCACATCACTTCTCACGACTCAAGTTATGTGTATTCAATGGTCACATCACTTCTCACGACTCAAGTTATGTGTATTCAATGGTCACATCACTTCTCACGACTCAAGTTATGTGTATTCAATGGTCACATAACTTCTCACGACTCAAGTGTATTCAATGGTCACATCACTTCTCACGACTCAAGTGTATTCAATGGTCACATCACTTCTCACGACTCAAGTGTATTCAATGGTCACATCACTTCTCACGACTCAAGTGTATTCAATGGGGACATCACTTCTGACGTATGTGAACTTTACAAGTTCAGTTTAGTTCAGTACATCCCGTAACCTAACAGGTCGTTGGGGCACACTTGAAGACACTCCACAACCCCAGGTCATCTCACTCTGTCTGCTGCCACCAATCGTGCCACACAGGGAAGACGGTTTGACTACACAGTGATGTGTTATTTCCATCTCTTCATTGGACGTCCCCGCCTTCTCCTTTCTGGTACGGAACCATGCAGTATCGAAATGTTTAATTCCGCTGGACCTCGTGACGTGCCATACCAAGCCCACTTTTGCCTTTTGATACCCGTAAACAGATCATCAAAAAACACAAATGCGTTTTCCACTTTTCGTCATATTACTACGTTCGTGAAACGATCCTAATATGTAACATGTAAGAGTTTTCTGAAGCACCTCATTTCCATTGCATGTATTCTGTCCTGGATATCCGCAGTAATGGTCCAAGTTTCACAGGCATACACAAATATTGAGAGCATCAATGAGCGTTAGTCTAACTTTTATGCTGAGGGCGAGCCGCTTGTCCTGCCATTTTGTTTTCAAACGTGTAAGCGCCGCTGTTGTCCGTGCTATTCTGACAATTACTTCAGGCTTAACAAGGTAAAGCAAGTAAAGGTTGGCTGAGTTGAGGCTGGCGTGGCAAGAAACGACCAATCGAAACCCTTAAACGGCCAATGTTTTATACATTTTTTTAAATTTCAGGGTCTGAAAAAATGTTTTTATATTTATATTTAACTACGTTAATACATTGTAGCACGCTGTGTTATATTTTTGTAGTTTAATTTTGAAATAATTTTGACAGCGTTCTAAATTGTTATGACAAAGAGGACACTGAGCAGCATCGTGTATTTCAATAGAAATTGATAGACGATTATTGTTTTGTTCTGAAGATGAAAACTTTGTTTGACTTGTTTTGAAACTGTTACTGTTCTGAAGGAATACAACAAAGCATGATAATATCAAGCACGCCAATTATTGTCCTGGATCACTTTATTGTCAGTAAGAAAACGGTTTCCAAATCAGACTTTATCAAAGTATGTCTCAATGCTGTAATTAAATTACCGTGGCCTGCTAAAAGCAAGGACATTGAACAAACAAGTCGTTACCGTTGGACCGTGACAACGCGTATCGATAGAATCGCCGCTGACATAAAATTAAGCGTCCGTGAAATCCTGTCATAAGTGAAAACGGATTCAATTGTTGTGTACACAAGAGCACAAACGGCTCAGTTGGTTATGTCTGCCCGCGGAGTTGATGCTGAATTATTTTGTGTCAAAGAATTGCTTTTGTATCAACCAATGAAAGTTGCAACAAGGGGAAACTATACTACAAGAGGAGAATACACTGTATGGGAAGAATACACTAGAAAGGGAAAATACATTTTCCAGGAAGTAAATACTAGGGGTGTTCAAGTCAAATCGATACTTTTTTGTATTTTATAAATGAAAAAACAAACAAATGTCAGTTGTTAAAATGCCATTTATTTGTATATATAATCACATGCAACGTGAATGCACTTATCATTTAAGTACTGCTTGCAAATTTTCAGCGTAGAAAGATTTGTCAGTATGTCTGAACCAATCCAGGACAGTCTGTTTCACTTCGTCATCAGTGCTGAAATGCTGACCTCCCAGGAATTCTGTTACGGGTCCAAACAGGTGGATATCGCTTGGGGCGAGGTCTGGACTGTAAGGTGGATGTGACACTACCTTCCAGCCGAGTGGCTGCAGATGGCACATGGCGCGGTGTGTCGTATGAGGTCGATGGATATCTTGCAGTAGCAGGATGGGATCATCATTATCTAAAACGTTTGGACCAATCAAATAGCTTACCCTGGAAGCAAGCGGGGTATCAATGCAGTCAAAGTCATTGCGGCCACAGACATGCAACAATGGACTCTCTTCCTTTTGATGCAGGCACTGGTATTGTCTGTCCTGGACTACGGTCTTGAATTGCTCACGCTATCACAGACACAGGTAGATAGATTGAAGAGAATCCAGAACGAGGCCATGAGAGCAGTTCATGGATGCACTAGAGATACTCCCTTTGCTGCCATGAGATTCATGCTTGATTTGCCAAGCATCAAGGTGCGACATCAAGTAGCGCAGGTAAAGGCGTACGCCAACGCTGCCAACAACGAACACCAGCCTTTACACCAAGACTTGGATACACTCAAACTCAGACGCAGTAAACGAGGACGGTCATGGATGGCAGAGGCAAGAGACTGCTTGATGAGAATCTGTGCATTGGAAAAAGTGGGAAGAGATATTGAATGGGTAGAAGTGAACAAGGAGAGCCCCCTGACAACGGTGCTGAAACAACTGAGCAGCGAGTGTTGCGAGTGAGGCGGCACTAGGACTGAAGATTCAATTCAGGAGCTGATCCAGCAACATTCAAGACCACAAGACCCAATTCTGTACACAGATGGCTCCTCCGGCCGAGATGCATACAAGTGCGGTTAGGGTTTCGTTGGCTACCAAAATGGCCAGGAGGTGGTGGAGAAATCAACTGCCTACTCCACTGTCACATCAAGTATAAAGATGGAGATTGAGGCAGTAATAGCGGGTCTGACTTGGTTGGTGACGCAACCGGTGACACGTGCAGTGATACTGCAAGACTCGGAGGGCATGCTCCATAAGATAGAATGTGCATGCTAAAAAGGGAGTGGGCCACTCTTATGAGAAACTCTGGTGTACAGGGTTTCACATGGATCTACTGCCTGGGACATGCAGGCGTCTGGGGCAACGATGGAGCTGATGAAGTGATGACGTGAGACAGGGTTGAGTTGATAAGACATGCAGGCGTCTGGGGCAACGATGGAGCTGATGAAGTGATGACGTGAGACAGGGTTGAGTTGATAAGGGCAGTCATGGAATGTTTACAGAACGAAGAGACAAAGGGTTGCGAAAATGCATTTGTGCAGAGGAGGATAGATTTGGGGGTGGCTAAGGGAGATGCTAGAAAGTGTGTTCTATCTGGAAAGATCCGAAGAACACGAAATCAACACCTGACTGGAACTCGAAATAAATATACGCGCGGCTGGCTGCTTGGACGGACAACGGATCCCTTATGGGAATGTCCCCTGTGTGATGATGTTGGTTCCTAGAATCGAGAATCAAATAGCTTACCGGGATCAAGATGCTGATCAGCGCATGAGCTGCAGTGGTCAGTGACTCATAGCTGACTGCTAGCGTCAGGGCCA
Source organism: Ariolimax columbianus (assembly GCA_036924085.1). Classification (NCBI taxonomy): domain Eukaryota; kingdom Metazoa; phylum Mollusca; class Gastropoda; order Stylommatophora; family Arionidae; genus Ariolimax; species Ariolimax columbianus. Next base: position 36,074,624 of record JAVGWX010000016.1, on the reverse strand, counting down.
GCGAACCAAAGCTGCCAAGACCCTTCTACACCTCCACGCGGTGATCCTGGATAACAGGCTGCAGCAGGGCAGTCTGGCTAAGGAGAAGGGATCGAAGAGGGGATGCTAACCCGGTACTCAAAAAATGCTTGCTGAAGTCGGATGTGTTGGACCAAAATGTGCAAATATCGCAGCCAAGCTGTGAACTACGACACAACGCTTTCCGTTCTCTTTACTACATTCTGCTACTTAAGCCCTTTCAGGGTTTGGTAGTGGGAGATCTCTACAAAATATTACACGAATGCAATTTAATTTCTGCATTCATAAGACTGCACACACGTGTTACAATTTTGGTTCAGTTAGAGATTACACAAACATGTCACAAATGTTGCACCTTACAAAGATTGCAAAAATATATTATTCACATGCAAATCTCGTAACCTCATCTATTCCATCATCTGCCGCCAGTGTGGTATGACTTACATTGGGGAAACTGGTATGGAACTACGGGAGCGTTTCCGCCAACACCTCAACGACATCCGCAACCGCACTGGTTTCCCAATTGCCAGCCACTTCAATGGTCCTGAGCACCGGGGTATGGCTGACGTCAGTGTCACTGGTCTAGTTTCGTGCTTCTCTGACGATCGTCATCGATTCGTCATCGAGAACAGACTTATCTCGAGTATGGGCTGTCTCCAACCAGATGGTATTAATATCTTCCATACTTTTTCTTAAACCCTCACACTGGCCCCCATCTATTTGTCTTCCTTCCCCCCCCCCCTCGCCTCCCCCATTCTTCCATCAGTTCTCTTCCCCTCTCTTATATCAATATCACGCCCTCCCGGCTTATATTGCCTTCTCTTTGTTCTCCTATCTGGACCACTATTTGGCCACGCTTTGCTTATCAGGCATATTCCGCCACTTTTTGTTTGACCGCTCCTTTTTCAGTTTCTATCGAGCACTTGGCACAACCGGTCGCTTAGACAGAAAGCGTCTACTACCTGAAACAGATGAGTTGACCATTTTTTCTTATATGTTGCTTTGTTAGTTCAGTGTTGTTGTCCCTGATGAAGGCCTATTGGTCGTAACGTAGGTTTTGTTTGTGTTCTCGTCTCGGTGCGGTATCTGACCATACCCATTTTTAAATTTTGATTAAGCTCAACCTTAATCAACTTTTACTAGTTTTTTTCATGTTTTTTTCTCAAAAATATATTACAATTGTGATAAATTTAAAAAATGTTAACCAATGTGGGACAAATTTAGTCCAAGATAAGGTTATACAGATATGTTATCAATGTTATCAATATTACGATTTCACAAATATGTTACACATTTAATCCTTTCAGATAATACACAAATATATAGCCAATTTCGCTCTCAGACATTATACACACACATGTTACAAATGTACTCCTTAAAAAGATTATATAAGCATGTTACAAAGATTACACAAATATGTTACAAATGTATTCTATTGAAAGACTACACAATATGTTACAAATGTAGTTTTTACAAAAACTACACATATATGTCAATATTGTAGTCCATGCAAAGACTACACAAATATATTAAAATTTTAATCCTTATAGACGCACACACATTTGTTACAAATGTATTCCTTACAAAGACTAAACACTTATGCTACAACTGTAGTCTTTACAAAGATACATACATGTGTTATATATGTATTCCTTACAAACACTACACAGTTATGTTACATATGGAGCCCTTACAAAGATTACATAATTATATCATAAACATAATCCTATCAGTTGTGACACAAATATGTTACAAATTATAAAGATAACACAAATATGTTACAATTTATAACAACTACACAAATATTTTACAACTTATAAAGACTACATAAATATGTTACAACTTATAATGACTACACACATATGTTACAACGTATAAAGACTACACAAATATGTTACAACTTATAACGACTACACAAATATGTTACAACGTATAAAGACTACACAAATATGTTACAACTTATAACGACTACACAAATATGTTACAACGTATAAAGACTACACAAATATGTTACAATTTATAAAGACTACACAAATATGTTACAACTTTTAAAGACTACACAAATATGTTCAAACTTATAAAGACTATACAAATATTTTGCAAATTTAACCTTATTTAAGTTTGCACAAATTTGTCACAAATTTATTCGAGCCAAAAATTACGCTAATATTTTGTTCAAAATCGATCCTTTAAAATGTGTCAAAACTGTACTATAAATCTTAGGAAGTATACACATATATACTACAATACTATTCCTTACAAAGCTACAGCAAATGTGTTTGAAACCCAACAAAGAGTACACAAAATTCGATGTTCACCCTGTGATAGGGAATTCAGGCTATGCAGGCGTGATTGACGGGTGCCGGTTGAGCTTCTACCCGGTCTAAGATACGCCCGAGATGCCCATGTAGCCGGCCTGAGAAGCCGGCAAGCAGTATTTTTTCTGTGAAATCATTACCGGATCTAAATCAGATTGGGTACACCGGATTGCGAAATGGCAACGCTGAAAGGTTCCGAAACTGACAAGAGGTTGACACAGCTAAAATATCGACTTTCAATGTTACTGACCTTTGGAACAAAGGAGCCGAAATTGGTAGAATTTATGGCAGACACTAAGATATTTGGTTTCCGGTCTAGCGCCTCGCAGGCTGATATGCTGGCACGTTAAGGCCGGTTTTTTGTCCTGGCTGTTCCCATCGCCTTGCGTGATTCAGGATACTATTTCTAGTACAATAGAAGAACATATTAGGTTTTGTGCATTGTTTCTATCATTGTACAGTATTTTTTTTAAAAATCATATCGAACCAAATAGTGTGCCTCCTATTATCGAAAACCGGTAAGCGTACATAAAATGAGGTCAACATCCAAGAACTAGTAGTTCGTGCTGCCCTTGCCATGATTCGCACGGTGTTTTTATTTCATACTATCATCCATGACTATATTAGAAACGGATTTGTTCATCGGAACTCACCAACTCGCTCATTAGACTGTGTGCTAGTTATTTCGAGCACAAAATGTAATCCTAACCAACGTTCCACATCGTGAGTTCATGCCGGCGCTGAGGTCACCGTCACTGAATGCTGTAGACCACTGTGGTATTGTCAACCATGGTAGCCAAGCTGTCAGTTTAGCTATAAATGTAAATAAACAGCCCGTTTCTATGGAGATGTTTTGCAGAATACCATGTTCCGGTCTACTCATTACAGCCTTTTTTTTTAAACTTGCCAAAGGGACAACCGTTTACAAGTCAACAAGAGAGTAATAGACGCAGAGCATACGATGCAAGAGCCGGACAATTGCAGTAAAGCCAACGACCCAACACAAGCCTGGCCCGCTATCAGGAAAGAGATGTCCAATATACTGTCATAAACTGTCATACCACATTTTTCCCATTTCTGGGGTAGTCCAGGTGTTTCAAAGGCTGAGAACTACAGGCTACAGATCTGAAAGAACCGATCATAACATGAAAACACCCACGACATGTTTGGTCTGTCAAACTAAGGACGACGTTATTCCAACCCGGCACATTTGGATTTAAAACCAATCTAACAACCCGTAGAACACCGAATAAAACCAATCTAACAACCCATAGAACACCGAATAAAACCAATCTAACAACCCATAGAAAACCGAATAAAACCAATCTAACAACCCGTAGAACACCGAATAAAACCAATCTAACAACCCGTAGAACACCGAATAAAACCAATCTAACAACCCGTAGAACACCGAATAAAACCAATCTAACAACCCGTATAACCCCGAATAAAACCAATCTAACAACCCGTAGAACACCGAATAAAACCAATCTAACAACCCGTAGAACACCGAATAAAACCAATCTAACAACCCGTAGAACACCGAATAAAACCAATCTAACAACCCGTAGAACACCGAATAAAACCAATCTAACAACACATAGACAACCAAATAAAAACCAATCTAACAAACTGTAGGCCACCCAAAAAAAAACAATCTAACATACTGTAGACCACCAAATAAAACCAATCTAACATACTGTAGACCACCAAATAAAACCAATCTAACATACTGTAGACCACCAAATAAAACCAATCTAACATACTGTAGACCACCAAATAAAACCAATCTAACAACCCGTAGATCACCAAATAAAACCAACCTAACAATCCGTAGACCACCACATAAAACCAATCTAACATACTGTAGACCACCAAATAAAACCAATCTAACATACTGTAGTCCACCAAATAAAACCAATCTAACAACCCGTAGACCACCAAATGAAACCAATCTAACAACCCGTAGACCACCACATAAAACCAATCTAACATACTGTAGACCACCAAATAAAACCAATCTAACATACTGTAGACCACCAAATAAAACCAATCTAACAAACTGTAGACCACCGAATCTTCAGAAACATAATACATCAATGAAAGACTGACACGCCTACAAACGATTGAATGTGGGTAGACAGCAACACTGAACATGGTATTTGCTTCATATAATGAAAAAAGCATTTGGGAAAACTGTGCATACTTTTTGCAATCGTTCAGACATTATTACTCGAGTAAACAAGATGGCCCATTTGATTGTGATGCTTGATATTAATGGAAGATATGGGGAAAAAAGTGTGTCCCTCTAATGCTTGTTTTTGGGTGTTGGGTGGTATCTCTACCGAACGGAACAAAATGGTGAAGAGTTGATCTACGTTTGTATTGAGAATGGTCTAATATAAACAGATACCTACTTCATTGCATCGTTGGAACAACGAGGGGATGATGATGTCAACTGCTGTCAGGTTGGCTCCAAAATTAATATATATGTTGCCTCGATTGTACTTTCTTGAATTATGTAATGCTGGATTCAATCAGGCACGTTTGTCTGACGCTAGACAGCCGAATGTTTAGTAAACAGTATATTTCTTTTTTTGCCCTGATGTACCTTGTTGAACCTAGGGGCTCCTTCAGGACATCTCTCCCCCTCAACCGCTGTGGTCCGCAAGGGCGTCAGAAGTTGTAGGGCCATCAAAACGTAACTCTACGTGTCCATATATTATCAGGCAGGCACTTACCAATGTTTGGCCCATGTCCATCTACTCTACAGTTTCTAAACTATAGATGGCCATGGCCGGCCCAACTGTATTTTCGTAACAGCGCCACCACATCTATGACGTCAGTGAAGGAAGTTCGACGTCTGATCTCTACGTTGCAGATTTGGTCTCGAATGGAGATCTTTATTGATCGTTGAACAACGTTGAGTTTATCTGCATCATCAGCTTTCCGTAGGTTCCCCACCTCGCAGCCATATGCCATGTCTGAAGTAATCACGCTGTTGAAGGTGTGAGTTTTAGCGTTGAAGTTTCGCATCTTGATGGTGTACTCCGACATAATGGTGTGTTTAATCTCTTGATGTTGTCTTCCCTCTATTATCCTCTTGCCTGCCTACAATCCACCTTTCTCTCCAGTAATGTTCACAGCAGTGTGGTGAAGGCTATATGGTCTAACGGTGAAGAGTCCGTTTCACAATCCTAACTCACCCTGTTCGAATCCCGTCCGTGTTCAGGTTGGCAGACATGGGTTTTTCCGCTCCTCCACGTACAGAAAATAAGGTCAACCCACCGTACTGCACACTTGCCAAGAAACTTATAACAGCCAAATAGCTTGGCGGTTGTAAGAAGGGGCGTTCTGTAAAGGACTTGTTACTTGCTTTATGTGTATCTCCTTCATGTTCTTCCCAATCCCAATCTCCTCATAAACTCCGTATTTATTCACTTTTACTTTCATGAGTTAGTGACCAATCTATATGTATTTTCCCATTTGGAAGTTTTCTTACTCCATACGCTGATTGTTTATTGTCCATGTTTCCCCACCACAGAGCAAAGACGAAAAAACATAACATCCACGACTCTCATGTTTCAGTGTAAAGTACAGGCGCATCTTCAAAAATATATTACATTCTCATACGACACAGAAAACGAATATAACGGTATCCAGAGAAATCGCAAACATGAGCATTGATACTAACCACAAATCTGTCATAACAACACAGACTGTGCCACAGATGTCTAGTTAGTGAAGAGACAAAACAGGAAAGGTCAAACTTTAAAAACATTTTGGAGTAGGAGCTGTCAGAGACGACGGATGTCTTGATACGACAAATGTGTAAATTCTAGTTTTACATCTAATCGTGAAACTGATAACATTGATTGTGAATGGCAATCTCTGAAAGAGTCATGTGGGCTACTACACTACACTAAACCTGTACTGTGGAATGGCAACACTTCGACTGTACTGTGCAATGGCAACACTTCGACTATACTGTGGAATGGCAACACTTCGACTACTGTGGAATGGCAACACTTCGACTGTACTGTTAAACGGCCACACTCTGGCTGCACTGTGCAATGGTTACAAATCTTATGTTCTAAGGAATCTCTACACTCTGCCTGTATTGTAGAACGACTTCACTTACATGTACTGTTGAACGACTTCACTTCAATTTACTGTGGAACGACTTCACTTCCATTTACTGTGGAACGACTTCACTTCCATTTACTGTTGAACGACTTCACTTACATTTACTGTTGAACGACTTCACTTCAATTTACTGTAGAACGACTTCACTTCAATTTACTGTAGAACGACTTCACTTCCATTTACTGTTGAACGACTTCACTTCCATTTACTGTAGAACGACTTCACTTCCATTTACTGTAGAACGACTTCACTTCCATTTACTGTAGAACGACTTCACTTTCATTTACTGTTGAACGACTTCACTTCCATTTACTGTTGAACGACTTCACTTCCATTTACTGTAGAACGACTTCACTTCAATTTACTGTTGAACGACTTCACTTCCATTTACTGTAGAACGACTTCACTTCCATTTACTGTTGAACGACTTCACTTCCATATACTGTGTAACGCAGAATTTATGACACAGCAAAGAAAAGACACACAAACAATTTCGTGGCATAATGAGATTTTACAATTTGCTGGGTCAAAGTATAAATTTTACCAGAGATGGCTGTCATCCAAGACGCCTGATGGTTTTACCTCTTACCAAATAATTAGACGAAATAACAAATAGATAATACTTTTTTTTTAAAGCGTAGGGACGAATCTTTGAGACAAAAAGGGCATAAACAAACAAGCAAATGTCCAAATCGTCCAAGATACTTCTTTTCAAGTTTAAAGCCAACAAGGTTGAGAGATGAAATCTTCAATCCTGCTATAGTCATCAATGACAACAATAGTTTCCATATATTTGTCAAACACATGGACATTTATAAAATCTAGAGCGATTACTTCAAAGAACTTGCCAGCACTTCAGGCAACAAGGGAAATCGTCTTGTATATCAAAAACTGTGGATCATCCTGAATTTGGTTTAGATGCTCAAGAAATAAAGAAAGTGATGCAAAAAAGCCAAAAGGTCAAAGTGGATAGCATACCAACTGACGAAATTCCTGCTTGTATGAAAACAAGGTTGATATGTCCAGAGAAGCTCTTAAAAACAGCATGGCAGAGGAAAGTCGTGTATCAGCCGATTGCTAACAAGCAATAGGATACCAATTCGTAAGGCAAAAAGGGTAATAACAGTAATTAATAAATAAAACTTAATTTAACTTAACTTCTTTATACTGGCTTAGAAGGCTCTACAGAGCCTGTATTCAACCAGTTTATTCTACTGAACGTCATCTAAAAATAACTATGCGCACCTAATCTAGTTTTAAATTCATTAACTGTCCCTGTCCCCCACTAGTTCCTGCGGCAATGCATTCAAAGCTGTCAACCCTAACTTGAAAACATATTTCCTAATATTTAATCTAGATCTTTAATTACTTTGTAGTTGTGCAGTCTTGTTCTTGTAGACGAGTTTACTTGTTAAAATATAATTTATCCTTTGCGTTATTTATCTTATAAACCTGGAAAATCACCACGAATTCTTCTCTTTTCTAGACACTGTAGGTCAGTTTTTCTAAATCTTTTCTCGGAATTATCATTCCTTAATTTCATCCTCTGTTTTTCTGCATGTCTTGTATCATTTCCATCATGTTTATATTCCCTCTACGATTAGGACATACGCTGCTAAGTTACATTGGAGAAATTGAATGCGAAAATACTTGACCGGAGAAAACCGTTATTTGATGAATCTCAACTATGCAACGCTCTGTTTGGATTCCGTACAGGTGTTGGCTGCACTGATACATTATTCTTCTTGACACAATTAAACGGAATGACCTATATTATGTGACAAACATTTAAATATTGCTATTATTCATCAGTGAAAAGCTCTAATAGAGTAAGTATGAAGAAACTAGACGATATTAATATGAGACGCTATAAGGCATAAATAAAATCGTTCTAACATCAACTGATAACATCACATGTGTTACTGAGGTAAACCCCGGCCTGCACAAGGGCTGCGTGCTTCCCAACTTGCTGTTCAACATAAACTCATAACGGAAGCCAGCCAATTTGCAACTCAGGAAACAGAACCTAATTCAATGCACGAACCACTCTTTACTGATGATCAGTTCCCCGTATGAAGATGGAAAAAGACTGCATAATCAAATGATCGCGCATAGAGCGTAGATCTGAGAAATATATAACATGCGAATTTACGCGTCTATGACGCATATTATGAGGATTAGCAAAACACTTGATCCACTCAACATGTGTGTACTCAATACCAGTGTTAAACAGGTCTATAAGTTCAAGTATATGGGCTGCATGTTTTCAGCTAATGGTAAGCTAGATAGGAAAATCGTGACTACATATCTTAAGGCTTACGCTTACGTCTTCTTTCTTCTGTGTCTTCTTCTTCCTCTTTTTCTTTGATCAACTATGCTATGCTTCTAGCCCGGTGAGATTCATTAAAGAGACTGAGCAATTCAGGTTTTCGCTGGTCGAGCATGGAATTTCGATCATGGATGACTACCTCTCTTCGGTTTGCATAAGTGAGGCAGTCCTACAGAATATGTTCTTCTGCCTGCTTAGGTTCTTCGCAATGGGTGTGTCTCTAACACAGATTTTGTGCAGGTCGTTCTTGAGTCTGCAATGTTCCGTTCTGAGTCTGAAAACCTTTGTCTGCACATTTCTGTCAAGTTGGTCTATACTGTCATTTTCCCACGTGTATTCTTTATGCTGGTCTCTCCATTCCGTCTTCATGGATCGTTTGATGGGTGTCTTTGCTTGCCGCCACTTTAGGCTTTTGTGAGCGCATCTCCTTTCACGTTTCCAATGATCACACAGTGAGTAGAATCCACGGTAGGACTGTTACTGATGTTTGGGACAGTAATCCGCTGTTAAATTTTATTTCGTGGGAGAGTAGATCTTGTTTCTGGGCTAGACATGGCTTGGAGTATGCTCCTGGAGTTTGTTAGAATGACCGTTTTTCTTATATTTTGTTATATTTAGTTATATTTTGGCTGAGACGAATCTGAATTGTTCCATCAACAGCTCTTACTTCAGCTTTAAAATTGGTACAGGTCTCTCCGGCTGGTATGAAGTGGTTTATTTTCTATGTCGTCGTTTGAATGTGCGATGTGGGATCAATGGCCAGCGACACATAGCTGACTGCTAGCATCAGAGCCAGCGAACCATAGCTGCTAATACCCTTCTACACCTCCACGTGGTGATCCTGGATAACAGGCTGCAGTAGGGCAGACTGGCTAAGGAGAAGGGATCGAAGAAGGAATTCTAACCCGGTACTAAAAAAATGCTTGCTGAAGTCGGATGTGTTGGACCGAAAGGTGCAATTATCGCAGCCAAGCTGTAAACCTATGACACATCGCATTCCGTTCTCTGGACTACATTCTGCTACTTAAGCCCTTTCGGAGTTTGGTAGTGGGTGAAAGATTGAGAACGAACAAAGAAGACGAAGAAGAATGTGCGATGTAGATTATACTGCCACATCTATTTTCGTTTTCCACGATGATCCATATGTGTACACGTGTTTCCAGGAGATGCTAGGCTATTTATAGACCTCTGGAAGAACATGCATGTTGTGTTTTGTTGCTGACAGCTCACTTTGCTTCCATGTCCCTGGAACTTCCAAGATTATTTTGGACCGGCCCTGGTTCCGTATAAGTGACATCAAAATTCCCTACTCCGTATTTGTTTTAATATCAATTCGACGATAAAACGACAGATAGAAAACAATATATTTATTCCGACTCTTTGCTACTTTTGCCACACTTCGGGTGTCAAATCGCGTGAGAGTAGAATTTATAAGTGTGAGATGAAGTGTTTGAGAAAGGTCAGCCTCATCGCCATTAGAGACAGGTTGCGAAATGATGACACTCGAATTGAGGTCAGAAATCACCCTTCCGGTCAGAGAATACGATGGTTCAGTTATCTCATGAGAAAACAACCTGATCAACTGTCACTGAGGCCTGACATTGCGATAAATATGGTATAGGATACGTAAGATGGCACGCATGTAGATCAATAAACTATGAAACAATAATCCTGCATCGATACGTGCTTACAACGACTTACACATCATTCAATTCTGCAGTGATACGGTGGTACGACGACCGACACATAATACAATCCTGCAGTGATACGGTGGTACGACGACCGACACATAATACAATCCTGCAGTGATACGGTGGTACGACGACCGACACATAATACAATCCTTCACCGAAAGGTGCTAACGACTACCGACACATCATTCTATTTTGCATCGATTCGGAAGTACGACTACCGACATATCTTACGTACATACATGGGTTATGGTAAAAGGCTAACTAGACACTCCAGGCATCAGTTAGGGCATTACGCTATCTAGACTCACCTAGAAGCATCTACTTTTCCTAATACTCTTACTCAAGCCTTTCCAGAACCATCCATTGTCTACAAGTTTGTCCTTAAAATCCAGAGTGCCTTTTCTCTTTTATTTCTAAAATCTGATTTATATTTATTTTTTATTTCTCAAAATTTAGTAACTTTGCGATTCTAGTCACGAAATAGGCAGAGTCATTTTGGTTATATATTGACGTATTGGTCGAACATAAAATCATTATCCAGGCCCGATATCTCTTAGAGTTTGCTCACACATTTGGTCTCAAAAGTGACCCAGCTTCAAGCAAAACGTAGTTTGAATTTCTCAGTGATTTGTAGACGTTCACGGGTTATGTCAATCATCTAATTCTGGTAAACTTTAGTCTTAGCATTGGTCACACAGACAGCGATACAATGTAGTCAATAAACTAGATATATGAAGAATCTATCAGCTTAACTGACATCTCATAGAATGAATTGTTAGCAATGTATTCTCCAAACAAAGAAAAGGTACAGCACATATGTTCAAAACTATTCACTGAAATGGTATTTGAAGACATAAATAGCCTTAGAGTGATTGTTGCTATCTTTAAATAGCAAAGATGTTGTCTAAAAGTTTAAAAAGAAGAAGAGAACAAGGAGCACAATAAGAGAAAGAAAAAGAAAAAGAAGAAGAAGATAAAGCAGAACAAGAGAAATAAGAGAAGAAAGAAGAAGAAAATAAAGAAGCAGCATACAGAGGATGTACAGGTTAACAAAGAATAAGAAGAATAAAGAAGAATAAGAAAAGTAAAAAGAAGAAACACAGAAGCAGCAGAAGATGTACAATAAGACAAAGAGGAAGATGAATTCGAAATATAGTAGAAAAAAAAGAAGCAGCAAAAGAAGAAAAACAATAAGAAAAAACACAGAAGCAGCAGAAGATATAAAACAAAAAATTGAAAGATAGGAACAACAAGAAAACAAAAGTGGAAGAAACAAATAAAAATTATGAACAGCTTTTGGCTGATCGTGACTTCAGTGTGAACTTTCAACAGTACACTATTTAGATCCGCGAGACTAACTATAATAATGTTAGTGCCCAGATCAGAGACTAAATGGAATGAGACTGGGAGACTCAAGGATAGAAACTTTGATCTGACAAAGCCAGAATCATCGATTACGAAATGCTCACTTTAGAAAATAGAGGTCTTAGGAGAACTAAAATACCATATTTCAATATATTGCAACTTAGTTGTATTCGATAAGCCATGACTCTTTCCACTTTCAATGACTCTGATCAACCAGCCCCCTGTTAACCAGCCACCTGTCAACCAGCCACCTGTCAACCAGCCACCTGTTAAATTTTTACTGTAATGAAGGAGAACACTAATAGACATCAAGAGTTTAACAAATAAATATAAATGAGTTTATTTGACACTTTTCACGACTCAAGTGTATTCAATGGTCACATCACTTCTCACGACTCAAGTTATGTGTATTCAATGGTCACATCACTTCTCACGACTCAAGTTATGTGTATTCAATGGTCACATCACTTCTCACGACTCAAGTTATGTGTATTCAATGGTCACATCACTTCTCACGACTCAAGTTATGTGTATTCAATGGTCACATCACTTCTCACGACTCAAGTTATGTGTATTCAATGGTCACATAACTTCTCACGACTCAAGTGTATTCAATGGTCACATCACTTCTCACGACTCAAGTGTATTCAATGGTCACATCACTTCTCACGACTCAAGTGTATTCAATGGTCACATCACTTCTCACGACTCAAGTGTATTCAATGGGGACATCACTTCTGACGTATGTGAACTTTACAAGTTCAGTTTAGTTCAGTACATCCCGTAACCTAACAGGTCGTTGGGGCACACTTGAAGACACTCCACAACCCCAGGTCATCTCACTCTGTCTGCTGCCACCAATCGTGCCACACAGGGAAGACGGTTTGACTACACAGTGATGTGTTATTTCCATCTCTTCATTGGACGTCCCCGCCTTCTCCTTTCTGGTACGGAACCATGCAGTATCGAAATGTTTAATTCCGCTGGACCTCGTGACGTGCCATACCAAGCCCACTTTTGCCTTTTGATACCCGTAAACAGATCATCAAAAAACACAAATGCGTTTTCCACTTTTCGTCATATTACTACGTTCGTGAAACGATCCTAATATGTAACATGTAAGAGTTTTCTGAAGCACCTCATTTCCATTGCATGTATTCTGTCCTGGATATCCGCAGTAATGGTCCAAGTTTCACAGGCATACACAAATATTGAGAGCATCAATGAGCGTTAGTCTAACTTTTATGCTGAGGGCGAGCCGCTTGTCCTGCCATTTTGTTTTCAAACGTGTAAGCGCCGCTGTTGTCCGTGCTATTCTGACAATTACTTCAGGCTTAACAAGGTAAAGCAAGTAAAGGTTGGCTGAGTTGAGGCTGGCGTGGCAAGAAACGACCAATCGAAACCCTTAAACGGCCAATGTTTTATACATTTTTTTAAATTTCAGGGTCTGAAAAAATGTTTTTATATTTATATTTAACTACGTTAATACATTGTAGCACGCTGTGTTATATTTTTGTAGTTTAATTTTGAAATAATTTTGACAGCGTTCTAAATTGTTATGACAAAGAGGACACTGAGCAGCATCGTGTATTTCAATAGAAATTGATAGACGATTATTGTTTTGTTCTGAAGATGAAAACTTTGTTTGACTTGTTTTGAAACTGTTACTGTTCTGAAGGAATACAACAAAGCATGATAATATCAAGCACGCCAATTATTGTCCTGGATCACTTTATTGTCAGTAAGAAAACGGTTTCCAAATCAGACTTTATCAAAGTATGTCTCAATGCTGTAATTAAATTACCGTGGCCTGCTAAAAGCAAGGACATTGAACAAACAAGTCGTTACCGTTGGACCGTGACAACGCGTATCGATAGAATCGCCGCTGACATAAAATTAAGCGTCCGTGAAATCCTGTCATAAGTGAAAACGGATTCAATTGTTGTGTACACAAGAGCACAAACGGCTCAGTTGGTTATGTCTGCCCGCGGAGTTGATGCTGAATTATTTTGTGTCAAAGAATTGCTTTTGTATCAACCAATGAAAGTTGCAACAAGGGGAAACTATACTACAAGAGGAGAATACACTGTATGGGAAGAATACACTAGAAAGGGAAAATACATTTTCCAGGAAGTAAATACTAGGGGTGTTCAAGTCAAATCGATACTTTTTTGTATTTTATAAATGAAAAAACAAACAAATGTCAGTTGTTAAAATGCCATTTATTTGTATATATAATCACATGCAACGTGAATGCACTTATCATTTAAGTACTGCTTGCAAATTTTCAGCGTAGAAAGATTTGTCAGTATGTCTGAACCAATCCAGGACAGTCTGTTTCACTTCGTCATCAGTGCTGAAATGCTGACCTCCCAGGAATTCTGTTACGGGTCCAAACAGGTGGATATCGCTTGGGGCGAGGTCTGGACTGTAAGGTGGATGTGACACTACCTTCCAGCCGAGTGGCTGCAGATGGCACATGGCGCGGTGTGTCGTATGAGGTCGATGGATATCTTGCAGTAGCAGGATGGGATCATCATTATCTAAAACGTTTGGACCAATCAAATAGCTTACCCTGGAAGCAAGCGGGGTATCAATGCAGTCAAAGTCATTGCGGCCACAGACATGCAACAATGGACTCTCTTCCTTTTGATGCAGGCACTGGTATTGTCTGTCCTGGACTACGGTCTTGAATTGCTCACGCTATCACAGACACAGGTAGATAGATTGAAGAGAATCCAGAACGAGGCCATGAGAGCAGTTCATGGATGCACTAGAGATACTCCCTTTGCTGCCATGAGATTCATGCTTGATTTGCCAAGCATCAAGGTGCGACATCAAGTAGCGCAGGTAAAGGCGTACGCCAACGCTGCCAACAACGAACACCAGCCTTTACACCAAGACTTGGATACACTCAAACTCAGACGCAGTAAACGAGGACGGTCATGGATGGCAGAGGCAAGAGACTGCTTGATGAGAATCTGTGCATTGGAAAAAGTGGGAAGAGATATTGAATGGGTAGAAGTGAACAAGGAGAGCCCCCTGACAACGGTGCTGAAACAACTGAGCAGCGAGTGTTGCGAGTGAGGCGGCACTAGGACTGAAGATTCAATTCAGGAGCTGATCCAGCAACATTCAAGACCACAAGACCCAATTCTGTACACAGATGGCTCCTCCGGCCGAGATGCATACAAGTGCGGTTAGGGTTTCGTTGGCTACCAAAATGGCCAGGAGGTGGTGGAGAAATCAACTGCCTACTCCACTGTCACATCAAGTATAAAGATGGAGATTGAGGCAGTAATAGCGGGTCTGACTTGGTTGGTGACGCAACCGGTGACACGTGCAGTGATACTGCAAGACTCGGAGGGCATGCTCCATAAGATAGAATGTGCATGCTAAAAAGGGAGTGGGCCACTCTTATGAGAAACTCTGGTGTACAGGGTTTCACATGGATCTACTGCCTGGGACATGCAGGCGTCTGGGGCAACGATGGAGCTGATGAAGTGATGACGTGAGACAGGGTTGAGTTGATAAGACATGCAGGCGTCTGGGGCAACGATGGAGCTGATGAAGTGATGACGTGAGACAGGGTTGAGTTGATAAGGGCAGTCATGGAATGTTTACAGAACGAAGAGACAAAGGGTTGCGAAAATGCATTTGTGCAGAGGAGGATAGATTTGGGGGTGGCTAAGGGAGATGCTAGAAAGTGTGTTCTATCTGGAAAGATCCGAAGAACACGAAATCAACACCTGACTGGAACTCGAAATAAATATACGCGCGGCTGGCTGCTTGGACGGACAACGGATCCCTTATGGGAATGTCCCCTGTGTGATGATGTTGGTTCCTAGAATCGAGAATCAAATAGCTTACCGGGATCAAGATGCTGATCAGCGCATGAGCTGCAGTGGTCAGTGACTCATAGCTGACTGCTAGCGTCAGGGCCAGCGAACCAAAGCTGCCAAGACCCTTCTACACCTCCACGCGGTGATCCTGGATAACAGGCTGCAGCAGGGCAGTCTGGCTAAGGAGAAGGGATCGAAGAGGGGATGCTAACCCGGTACTCAAAAAATGCTTGCTGGAGTCGGATGTGTTGGACCAAAAGGTGCAAATTTCGCAGTCAAGCTATAAACTACGACACAACGCATTCCGTTCTCTGGACTACATTCTGCTACTTAAGCCCTTTCGGGGTTTGGTAGCGGGAGATTGAGAATGAGCGAGGCCAAGCCAAGCCAAATAGCTTACTGCAACTGAGTGTCTCATCCCAGTATTGTGATTGCAGTCTTCTATAAATTTCCGCAGGTTTCACGCCTTCTTTCACTAGAAACCTAATCACAACACGCTGTTCCATGCAAACACTAATACTATGTATCTGTCACGGGACTTGCCCATGGTAAGTGTGCCACCTAGCAGTAAAAGAACACACACGCATCTAACTAATGATAGTAGTTCCAGCACGCTATAACCCATTCATGTAGAACTAGAACAAAACGTCCCGGTTTGATTTGAACGTCCTTCATTTAAAAAATAAAAAAATCCTACGTGGGAGAAGCTCAACAAAATGTCAACCAGTGGGGTTCCAGTAAATTTGATGCCAAAATTAGATGTATTATTACTTTGCTAGGTTAATACAAGTTCCACGGAGGGTGGCTGACCGATGTGCGAGTCCATCTTAAAAGACTCAAACACTAGAGCAATGCAGACCCGCAGCCGGTTAGGTGCCATCTATGCTGCTCTTAGCAAACACTACAAGAGGAGAATACACCATGACCGGTGTTATACCATGTCCCACAGTTAGTAGCCTCTTACGACATGCTCTCTTTGGGGCAGTGGTGCTATTCTTGTCCTTGTTGTGTACAAAGACCACGGCAAATCAATCGGGAAGAATCACTTGCTAAAATCAAATGAGTTATCTTATATAAACATGCGATGCGTGGGTGATTTTCGCCGCATTTTACAATAGCAAATATTGTTTTCTAAGTCAGTCAAATAAAGATCATGTCGTGATCATAGCAACTTCCTGCATACATTCCCTCATAAACCACTGCCAGTTTCAAGGGTTTCCGGAAAACGATTCATTCTAATATTACGTTGACTAAGTGAGGAACAGATGTTGAAGCATTTTTGTCATTATGAGGTATGTGTTTTCATGGACATGAGAAGAAAACTATTGCGCCCGTTAGAAAACAGAAGCTGATTACTTGACCTGGACTCAATGTTCAGTTACAAACTCACTAACAGCTGTTTCAAGGGATGTGTGGATTCGTTAACATTTTTATACAAATAAATAAACGTTGAAAGTCGGTACATATCATAGTTGCACCCACCGAAACAATTATTTATTTGCGAATAAGGGGGAGTCTTTAAATAAAGAATATAATACCAGTTTAGATGATGTGTGTGTGAGCATATTTTGAAATCTTGTCTTTTCCATTTGATGTTGACATGGAGCAAGATCCACATTATTTACAAATGGAACTAATTGCAGCAAGAGAATTCAGATCTCAACAAATCAAGTTTCTTTAACTGAGTGTTATTTGAAATATTTCCCAGAAGCCAAGTATCTAAAACTGACAGCTGTTGCTAGACCGGGAATAACGCTATTTGGAAACACTAACAGCAGCAGGGAATGTTGTTCTAGAATTTGGTTCGTTAAATCTAAAACGAGAATACAAATAACTGATTCATGTCTTGCAACAACTTTGTGTTTTGCTAACTCCGATTATTTGTTGATACATTAAAGGTCTTGTGAGAGACATAAAGTATGAAATGCCATAGCGAAGGCCCATATCATCAACGTAATTGTATTAATAAAGCGATCTTTACAAAATCATGTTCATACGAATAAAAAATAAGTAATATAAAGATGGGATCAAGATGCTGAGCAGTGCATGCGCGGCAGCGGTCAGCGAACCAAAGCTAACTGCTAGCATCAGGTCAGAACATCATAGTTGTCAAGACTCTTCTACACCTCGATGCGATTATCCTAGATAACAGACTGCAACAGAGTAGACTGGCTAAGAAGCAGAGACCGAAGAGAAAATGCTAAGCCGGTCCCCAAAAAAGGCCATTCTGAAGTCAGATATGACTGACCTATATCGCATTCAAGTTGTAACTACAACACATTTCGTTCTCCGGACTACATCCTGCAACTTGCAAAGCCCTTTTCATGCCTTGATAGCAGGAATTTTAGAATGTACGACCAAGACAAAAACGAAAAAGAAGACAAAAAGCTGAATAAAGCTCTCAGAATATGTATGTTTTACTGTTAATCTACTTGTACATATATTTTACTAATCAATTAACTCAATCAAGCCTGTCTCTTCTCTCGGAGTGGGCCTTTAACCATATCTGACTAACACGCATAGCCATTGGCTACTAGTTCTGCCTCTCTCCATGTGGAACTATTTAATCGTAGTTCCCTCCTCTGACTTTCTCTTATCCGTGTACATTTAGGTCTACCTCTCTTTCTCTTGTCTGGAGGATTCCTTTTGAGGGCCAGCTCAACTGTGTTGGGCGTTGTCCGCCTCAGAGTGTATCATTTGCAGCATTATTTTCTGCTCTTCATTTGTTGAAACATTACCTGATGTTGGCTCATTTCTAATTTGTCTTCATTTCTCATCATGTCCCGCTACTTTATGTCCACAATCCTGCATAGGCATCGGCTAATGAAGGACTGTAATCCTTACTGTACTACCTAGTGCCTTCTCAATATTGTGACACCATTTAACAGCACAGACTAGACACTTGAGGAAAATATTCAGCTTGTTGTGAATCTTGCTGGATCTCCATATATTTTAAGTTTCAGATTTATACTAATAACACAACTTGGTTGGTTAGTTAGTGATCCAGCAAACTGTGGGTCACTGCCCTCTGACTCGGCGCGATGTAATTGTAGTTGTTTCTGCAAGTATTCGTGAGCTGTTGTTTGGTTCCATTCATAAGCTTCTGTTTATCTGATCTTTCCTAACACCCTCACACGCCAAACACCAAAGAAGATGATCTTCAACATTTTGTATCGTAGCAAATGTGAGCACAGCCGGCACTCTGGAATCGGTTATGATTGGATTCTGTTCAAGCAACAATTAACATGAATGCTAATAGTTCAAGGCCGAAAAATGGTGGTTTGATATATCCATTTCAAGAGGTTCATGTTGTGTTTCGGAATTGGGATGGTCGTATGTTTCTCTCTCCCAGTATGTCCCAGTGCCCATCTATTCAAAAAGCCTTTTTGTTCGTAGTCTTCAGTACTTGTTTGACCGTTTGTAGGATTGTTGGTGTGTATTGTTGTTCTTGACTTGATCCCTTCTTATCCATTATATCTGCCTTGTCATTGCCATTTGCATTTGAGTTGACATGAATCTATTGCATAACTATTCTGACTGAACGTGTAGGTAATCAGCTGGTTGATATTTAGGGATATTAAAGCTGACAATGACCACACCTTTTTGAACTTGAAGGTCCGACAATTAGTCAGTAAAGAAAACGATGTTTGGGACCATTAATGTGAAGACATGAAATATAGTCTTCAAATGGTGCAGGACTACTTCCAGTGCTGCTATTTCGGCTCAAAAGTTGTAACATATCTCCCATGTTATGTGTGGATACTCTATGTGGAAACCATATCCCACTTTAATGATGGCCACAAAAGCAGACCCATCAGGATAGATATGTATCCACTCTTCTGGGTATTCGTCAATCGTTCTCTCTGATGCTCTCATAAGACTTACTGGATCAGAATTTCATTGAAATCAAAGTATGTGTTTGTAATAACAAAAACTAAAAATTTTGTTTTGTTAAATAATTATCAATAACTTTACATTTTAAAATCTCGTTTCATGGAATGGCCTGCGGATGTATTCGTTCTGCGGTCTGCGCTTATAATAACGTTTCACGTTCGTGCTGCAAATGATAATAAAACGACACAGACTGACGACATAGCCTCAAACCAGATCAACTAGAGATTACCACCAAAATGATTCACTAATGTTCACAGTGGGTTTAAGATTCCGTTGACAACGGACAGTTTAATATTTCGTGTTTTACAGATGAAATCCAGGAACCAACAATTGCCACTGCAAGATGCAGTGGGGAGAGCATGAGCTTGTGGTTAAGTCACACGGCTCACAAGCCGATGGTTCGATCCCCATCACAGCACCAGCTGTTACCCCGGGGAAGCACCAGGTAATACCCTCCTAGATATAATCGCACCGGAAGACAGGAGTACAATCAATTCCACTGGCAGCCCATCGCTGAAACTCATTCATTCCAAAATATTTTGAACTTCCGAACACATTAATTCTTGCAAAGTAAAACTGCCACTAGAAAGTGCGGGTATAAACAATTTTTAAAATGAGGAATACTTTATATAGAGACATTTTTATTTTTAAGTATGACGCATTTTCAAGCCCTACGGAATTGTAAGAAAGTTTGTGAACCGATACATCGGCTATATGAAGTGAGTCAGTTAAAAAATATACATTTCAGAAGATCTGATCTCACTGTAGCATCTTGGTCAACGAGTAGTTGACATAGTTGTCAGGCAGTGAGGTGTTCTGCTACTTTGAGGCAAGTGGGCAGCATACTATGAGATCATGTGAACAATTGGGGTCATTCGTAGATGATGTCAAGAGGGAAACACTAATGTCAGGAGGTCCACCATATTGTGACGAGGGAGGGGGGGGGGGGGGTTGCTGAAATGTGCGTGCCAATTATTAATATTATCGTCTGCCATTTAAAAGTACTGTTATCTTGAAAGGTAAAGATGAAGGTCAGTCCCATGCAGCAATTGCGTCCGGGAATGAAGATTTTTCTTTATTTACAAATTCGCATTTTATGGGAGGTGGGGAGGGGGGGGGCAGTTCCCTTCCCTGCTGCTTATACCTTCCCTAAATCATACGTCAGGTACCCATTTACAGCTGGGTTGCTGGAGGAGCGGTCGAACCAGGAACGAACCATGTTCGGATTGTTTGTTACTGTATATCCGTAATTTTGAACCCAGAACTCTAAAATTACAGACTTAGCAAGCCAGCTCACTGTCGACTAGGCTACACGGTCCACAAGCTTGGTCTAGCACATTATTAACTTTTTAATCTACTTTTTGCAAACAATATCAGATTTAGTCCACATTAAAGACACATAATAAGAGATTTACAACTTGCGAAATTAAATGCATGAGATCTAAAGACAATGTATGATCTTATATTTTACAAATACTTAAAATAAAACATAGACAGAACAGGGGAATGAGAGACATGACAACACAACTCCATTAACTACCACATCGTGCATTGAACACAGACACATTTGACAAAAAGGCAGAAGAAAGACCATCTGACAGATAGATGACGTGGCATAAATTCTGCAGCACTAATAATCGTTGAGTTAGTCTTAGTCGTCCTGTATTTCTACAGGGGTTGATGCCCTTGTGCAAGTCCCAGCTCTGGCGTGAGCTGGGCGTAGTGTAGGGATGATAATTTTCTGCTTAGTTGGCGAGAAATAAGGCGAACGCAACAAACAAACAAACAAAAACCCAAAAATGTGGCTATATAGACCAATCCTGAGACGACAGACTTTACAACACTCGCGGCACTCATGTTCTGTGCAATCATCTCACAGGAAGTGACATCAATGTTGAAGCTTTTCAGAGACACTAGCAATGAGTCTCTGTAGCGTTTCTTCTGTCCTCTCAATGGGCGTTCGTCTGTTCTGAGTTCAATGTATAACAGCTACTTGGGGATATACTCATCAGGTTTACGAACAAAACGTCAATTCCATCTTATCTGGGCTTTGTGTAGATGGGTATGCATGCTCAACATGGAAGTCTGTCTAAGAATTTCAGTGTCAGGCACTTTGCCTTGCCAGCTGATACTGAGCAGCTAATCAGACAGTTCAAGTGAAAACGATTAAGCTTTCTGGTGTGTCTGGTATATACTGTCCATGTTTCTCAGGCATGCAGCATAGGGGTTCATTCTAAAAGCATAATACACTTTAACAATGATGTCGACACTGATGACATTGTTATAACAACAGTACCGACGACAGAGACGACACATTTAACTCAAAGAAGAAAAGCTTGACTCCCCACGCCGCTCAACTTCTCAGATGGCTGGGAAAAGCCATAACGAGTGTTGAACTCGACCTTTATTTTTAAAAATGCCAGAATGACCAAAAAATGGGTAACCATGCCTCCTCTGACTAGTCTTTTCAACGCTAGATAATTGCATAGAGCACAGCTCGTATTCGCATTGTTGTCTCCCCTGAAACCTTAATAGGTGGCTAAAACATTTCACAAGGTAGATGACGTCATTCTAAACCATTGAGGCCGTTCGGATTGCATACTGAGTGCCAAAAGTCAACACTGGGCTGCACTCAAGGTGGTCATTTCCGAGTGTGTCGTTTGCTTTCTGCCTCACTTCCAGAGTTCACAGGGCTCATACCAGCTTCATTCCATAGACCACTTCCTGTGCTCTCACTCAGACTTCCCGAGGCCGTGAAACACGTTCGCCTTCTTTCCGAAGTCACGTCACCAGTGCTGGTCAGACCAACGTTGCTATACTGGCAATTAAGCTGTCAAATGCCATGAATTTTAAACATTTAATTTTCGTTTCAATCTTTATTTATTCTTTTGGCAACTTGTATCTTGTGGGCAACGTTGAAAACAAATAGGAAACAACATTTTCTATTTAGAATGCCTTTTACTTGTGTTATTTTCTGTCAAAATGTCGCACAATATAATTTATTCTTTATTTCCGCCTGGAAAACTGGATCTGCAGCTGAAAGTAGTCAAAACTCGAGATGTGTCAATAATCAATCTGTTTTGAAATGTTCTTACAGCTGAACTTCCATATTCCGATCAGAAGTGTTAGCCAACATTTCGCTATACACCTTTATGACACGACAAAAATGTATAATTACATAAACAGTCAAGCTCTAATTATAAGTAAACATGTTCTAGCGTCGAAATAATACTGTGAGGATTTTATGAAATTATAGGCCAGGCCTACGTAAGTTAAGGAAATATTGACGCAGTGAGAAATCCCTTTAAAACGTCACATTGCAAGGCTGACTAAATAACTGAGTTTGCATGTATCAACTATAATAGCGTGTTCGGGAAACAAAGATATAGTCTATTTCTGGACATGATTCTGTAAAAGGATTACTCTCAACGGTGATTTGCTGTGTTTTGTACCGTGAATGTGTTTTATTTCTCTATGTAGAGCATGGATTGAGTATATACCTTGGTACAATAGGAGTTCCGTATTTAGTCGGCCTAGGAATGTGACGTTTTAAAGGGTCAGGATACATGTAGCTAGTAGGATGTGCCAAAGGTCTAAAAGTAATATTAAATTAAAATCGACTGCATACAACCACTATCGGCATCTGGTTTATTTATTTACATGTTGGTGATTTTAATCTAACATACGCATTTATCTTGTCAATGTTATAATAATATGTAATAATAAGATTGTTGGTTTTAAATTCTCTATATATTGTTAAGTGTCAGTAATGCCGTCTTGGCTTTCCTCTTCTAGTCCATAGAAGTGCTTGTTTCTAATGTTCTAATGATTGTACAAGCCATGCTGGAGGTGTCGTGGCTGCCAGCAGGGCTTCTTAAGCCGGTCATGTCAAAATGTAGAGGCACGACAAGGCGGAAATACAATTATATTGCTTTGTAGGCAGACTAGGCATAGTCATAGTCTAGGGAAGGCAAATTCGACAGAAATTGAACACAATAGAACACAAGCTCAACAAACGTTTCAGTAATGTACGCTTTATGAGGACGTCACGAGCTTTTTTCGTGGCCTCCTTGAAAACAAGTTGAGGCATCGACGTGGTCCCCGTGGCAGTGAACAACACCCAGATGAAGCCAAGCAAAGCCCACCCGTATGGAGAACCTCGGATCCCCTTCATTAGCACGCTCGGGATGTAAGGGAAGCTACGACAACCCGCCAATTACCGTCCTTTTTAGAACGCACAAAAGAGTAAACCTACTCACTGTGGGCATTCAACAACAACAACACGACACCACGAATAATGACTCCTCATTAGAGAAGTGCTCATCCAATGCAGTTCTGGAATGTGACGATAGTGCCGGGTCGCACACTTTCAAGTGGTATTCTCTATGTTCCAGTCTTCCACCCGTCTTAGTTGTGTGCAGTCAGGGTACAGAGGTCATGAATGAAAGCTATTCGTATTTAAGAACACAAAAAACGCTCAACAAAATGCAATGGAATGTGAAGGATTTTCTGAATTTTTGTAAAGTGCCCCCGTTGTTAACGACTTCATGAAAAACCAAACTATGTGGCAGATATGCGTTAATGAAACTACCGTCGTACAAAGAGTGTCAGCCTGGTTGTGGACTGCTGGATGATCTTCTAATTTGGAAACGTGTTGCTGAAATTAAAAGGCAGCTATTGACAAAAAGAGGATCTCGGGCGTAGAGTCCGTAATTGGGTAAGCTTACAGCAATGCAATGACACAACATGCTACTTACATGTTTGTCTTAGACAACGATTACACGAAAAAGCATAGAGAAAAACGATCTGATAAAAAGGCGAACTGGCGTGAACTGCAGATCACGAACCGGCGAGAACTATCGACCTCGAACTGACGATAACTAAGAACCAAGAACTGATGAAAACTGAGGCCCACCCACTGACGAGAGCTAAGGACCAAGAACTGATGAGAACTGAGGCCCATGAACTGCTGAGAAATAAGGACCATGAACTGATGAGAACTAATGACAACGATCTGATAAGAACTAAGGAGCAAGAACTCGAAAGAACTAAAAACCAAGAACTGGCGTGAACTAAGGACCAAGATCTGACAAGAACTAAGTATCAAGAACTGAGGAAAAATAATGACCAAGGACTGGCGTGAACTAAAGACCACGAACTGGGGAGATCTAAGGACCAAGAACTGGCGAGAACTAAGGACCAAGAACTGGCGTGAACTAAAGACCACGAACTGGCGAGAACATATAATCACGAACTGGCGTTAATTAATGACCAAGCACTTACGAGAACTAAGGACCAAGAACTGGCGAGAACCAGGGATCAAAATCTGGCGTGAACTAAGGACCAAGAACTGGCAAGAACTAAGCACAAAGAACTGCCAAGGACTAAGGACGAATAATTGGCTTGATTTAGAGACCAAGAACTGGCGAGAAATAATGATCACGAACTGGCGAGAACTAAGGACTAAGAACTAGCGAAAACTATGGACCAATAACTGGCCAAAACTAAGGACCACAAACTGGCGAGAACTAAGGACTACGATATGTGCAACAAGAAATAAAAGAATCACAACTTTGAAGACAGAGGCGATCTGTGGCTAACAAAATTAACAAAAAAGGGATAAGGGCGTCCAGCTCTGTGATGGAAACATGCGCCAATTTAGCTGAGTACCCACATCCGGAAGAGCTATAGCTGGGATGAGCTGGATTGTTGAAATGAACCAAATGGAAAACATCAAAATGTGGAAATTCATTTCAGAGCTACTGATGGCGCCTAGCCTACAAAAGGAAGACATTAAAATCGATACAATCACCGTGTATGCACCAAATGAAGATAAGAGAGCTGACGTGAAAGAAGAATACTTTGAGCTTCTCCTAAAGCCCATATACAATCTTCAAATGGAAAACATTTCATAGACGACTTTGAAACCAGAGTTAGGAACGAATATTCCAGATTGGATAGGGTGATTGGTAGTTAAGGCCAAGAAACCTTAAATGATAAAGGAAAATGACTACTAAGATTGTACAATGTTACATTGTTATTACATACACAATTGTGTCCATGCCTGCACAAGATGTGAACCAGCAAGAAACGAAGCCTCCATAATATATTACACGATAGATAGAAAACGTGACTGGTGTTTGAGAACGGAAGAATCCAAGACAGTGCTTTAGGCATAATAATAAATCCAGGAAGAAGTTTGGCGAAAAACTGGAAAATAATACTGGAGGAAAATCAGAAGCTTGTCTATACGGAGACAGCAAACGACAGATTCTGAGAAACCGGAAACAGTACTGGAATCAGGTCAGGTTAAGGGTGGAGCCTGGAACAGTCTGTCAATCTCTATGGCAAACAGATACACCTCAGGGAAGAAGTGAAATGACTATGTAAGTATGTACAAGAGACATCAACTACAGATGTTATGCCAGAGTACAGCAAGTCTTCAGATTTAACCGAGAAGGGCAAGACTTAGGCTCGTTCTTATGCGAAATTCAATATCAAGCATTTACGTGTATGTACAGTAATAAGACTGAACAATACCAAGCAACTAAGGTTATGTGTACAATAATAAGATTGAACAATTCCAGGCAACTAAGATTACGTGTACAATAATTAAATTGAACAATTCCAAGCAACTAAGATTACGTGTACAATAATTAGACTTGACAATTCCAAGCAACTAAGATTACGTGTACAATAATAAGACTGGACAATTCCAAGCAACTAAGATTATGTGTAGAATAATAATACTGGACAATTCCAAGCAATTAAGATTATGTTACAATAATAAGTCTGGACCATTCCAAGCAATTAAGATTATGTGTAAAATAATAAGACTGGACAATTACAAGCAATTACAATTATGTGTATAATAATGAGACTGAACAATTCCAAGCAATTACGTATTTGTGTACAGTAAAACGACTGGACAATTACGTATCTGTGTACAATATATTTTGTCGTTTGATGATTGGTGGCCACAGGTCCTTCAGGTAGTGGTGCTAATCTTGACTGTATCTGCATGCTGTTCTACTACGGAGATCCCGCCTATCTTCCACCTCAGTTGTATTTCCAAACATATTTATGAAGTCTTCACTACTTATTTAATATCTTCTGGTGACATTCATGACCTTTCTTTCACACCTCTGTATTCCAAGTCTAAAGCCTGGGATAAGTGCCAAGTGTGACATTGGTAGCACGGAGTTGGTATAGGCACACTGGTTATTATCAGTTGTTGACAAATTGATGGTCGCGTGTTTAAGAAGTGGCAACAATTGATTAGTCACAGCATATGCTGCCTGACGGCATGTGTCTGTTTCTCTACATTATATTGACCAATATTACATATATTTCCAAATATAATTGTTTTGACCATTCCCTTATTCATTACAAAAACCAGCCACACAATAACAACCATCTTTGCCTTATCAATATTACATTCACTAACACACATACAGATCATATGCAGGAATACGGTCCACGTGCAAGAGGGAGACCTTCACGTTGGTGGAGTGAGAGTGTCTCTGACACTTTAAAGAAGGTTACACCTAACGACAGCACTAACCTCCCACTTGGAGATGACAAGAAATCTCTCCTCTCGCCTCTGCGACGCTGTATGGCAAGAAAGTTGGACAAAAGAAGTAGTAACCATTCACAGATTGTAGCATTATCTTCTATATGATATTTCATTGAGTAATGAAATAATGCCTTCTAATGGGTAAATACATTTTAGCAAACTGTAACGCGAGTTCTTATCAGGCAAAAGAATACAAGAAAAACGGTCATTCTAACATACTCCCGGACCGTGCTACAAGCCATCTCAAACCCCATTTAAGATAGACTCTCACACGAAATAAAATATAACATCGGGTTGTTAAAAAAAAACATATTTTGTCCTGCAATGGATTCTGGCCTACTTTGACGTCCTTGAAAACATGTAAGCAGATGAGCTCGCAAAAGCCGGAAGTGAGGCACACAGACTGACCATCCACAGAGCCATACAGAAGAAAAGACACTCGATGAAAGATTCATGAGGACGGAATGGAGAGATGAACACAAAGAATGCAAACCAGAAAATGGCAGCATATACAGTCTTGGCAGAGATGGGCAGACACATGTCTTCAGAAAAAACGGACATTGCAGACTCAAGGCCCATCTAAACCGATAACGACCATAAACTCACAATCTACTTCATGAACCTCACCGGGGCTAGATGCATCAGTTGATCGAAGAAAAAGAATAAGAAGAAGAAGGACAAGACTGAAACGTCTTTTAGGAATAGCTTTAGGAGATAATTTTAATTTAACTAATTGTCGATTAGTATTTTTACATTAAAAAAAAAAAAATATTTGTTTTGGTGTTTGCCTTATTTCTCTAATCCACTAGGCGTGTGAGGTTCACTGTAGTTTTAATTTTGCGCGTGTCGGTCCACTGCAACCGACCTCAGCATTAATTTTATGTGAGGGTCTGCTTCATCCTGCATTTTCTAAGGGTTTGCTTCCCCGGGGTAAACGCTGGTGCTTTGATGGGGATCGAGCCCCGCACCTTCTGGGTGGAACCGTGCCACTAAATGTTACATTAAAGTTGATCAACATATTATGTAGTATTGAAATAAAACGCTCAAAATAGAAAAACACATGGCTTCCGGTTAAATTGGAAAGTTTATATTTTGTTCTCACAACTAAAGGCTGAAATTACTGATACAGAAGATTTAGGTGTAAGACTTCATTTGTCTTAAAATAATAGTATTGCCATTACAGTAAAATGGTGGCGACTACACTAAAACTATGTGGCGCATAGTCAGACTTACGACGCTAAAGATGTGACGAATGGTCAG
This sequence comes from Ariolimax columbianus, assembly GCA_036924085.1. Classification (NCBI taxonomy): domain Eukaryota; kingdom Metazoa; phylum Mollusca; class Gastropoda; order Stylommatophora; family Arionidae; genus Ariolimax; species Ariolimax columbianus. The sequence goes on along the minus strand of JAVGWX010000016.1, from coordinate 36,046,182 downwards.
ACTTATCACGCTAACGATATGACGCATAGTCAGACGTATGACGTAAATGATGTGTCGCGTGGTCAGAGGTATGACGCAAACAATATTACACATGGCTAGACTTATGACGCTAACGATGTGACGGAAGATTAGTCTAATGACTATAATGATGTGACACATGGTCAGGTTTATGGCACCAACGACGTGACGTATGACTGAACTTATGACGCTAACAGTGTGAGTCGTGGTCAAACTTATGCAGCCTGTCTTTCAAATAATACGAAGGGACACAGGTCTGATGCTGAAACAAGCATTTCTCAAACAATGAAATGTTTTATTGTATATTATTATCATATATACGAGAGGTGTTCAATTTAAACAGAGACTTTATGTTGTAAAGAACAATTGTTATTAAGTAGACACAATTACATTTTGTATACAATCTCCTGAAACGTTTATGCACTTATCCCAGCGTTGAAGTAATGCTTTAAAAGCTTCAGCACAGAACGATTAGTCAGTACGTCTGGACCAATCCAGGACAGCCTGTTTCACTTCGTCATCAGTGCTGAAATGATGACCACCTTGGAGTTCTTGTAGGGGTCCAAACAGGGAAAAATCGCTTGGAGCAAAGTCTGGGCTGTAAGCTTGATGTGACAACAGCTCCCAGCCGAGCTGTGCAGGTAGTACATGGTGCGGTGTGCCGTATGAGGTCAAGCTTTATCTTGCAGTAGCAGGATGCCCTTAGTCAAACTAGGCCGATGTTTATGCAGATGGGTATGCACATCACACAAAATGCGTATGTACTGTTCACTGTTGATTGTGGCACCACGGGGTAGAAAATCAATATGAAAGATGCCAAGTTTGTCCCAGAAAACAATTGCCATCACTTTATCTGCAGACGCAATTGTCCGAAATTGCGTGGGTGCTGGTGATTGCATATGCTTCCACTACGTGGATGCTCATTTCGATTCAGGAGTATAATGAAACGATCCAAAAATCCATACCTTTCTATATCAAAGCGTTCCCTCAATTCAGTGCAGGCTTGAACTCTTCTATGTCGGCCTAATGCGAAGACTGTCTTGGAACCCAAGGCGCACTAACCTTCCAAAAATGTAAATTTTCGTGAATAATTTTTTTCTCAGTACCGAAAAAAGGGACCTGCCTCTTGTGCAATTTTGCCACAGGTTATGCGTCGATGTTCTAGGATAAGGCGTTCCACACTCTGGATATTAATAATAATGACTGTGGGGGATTAATAACCACCACGGTCTGGATCATCACTGCCTTCTCTAAAACGTTTACACTATTCACATGTCTTACTGTGGCTGAGAGTCTCATCAAGGTATTGTGATTTAAGTCTTTTGAAATTTTCCGCATGTTTCCCACCATTTTTCACAAAAAACGTCCTCACAACACCCTTTTCCATGCAGCCAGAAATAATTGTATCCGCCATTTTATGTATCTGACGCGTGACTGGCTCATGTGCCACCTAGCAATAATAGGATATACGTGTCCCTAACTAATGATAGTAGTTAGTTCCAGCGCGCTATAACCGATTCAGGTACAAATATAATAAAACTGCGGTTTGATTTGAACGCCCCTCGTAGTTGGCTTCAAACGAAAACCTTAAAATTGAAGGTGAAAAGCAAAAAACGGTGCCTGTGTCATCCAATTTGGCAGTACTGTTGTGAAGGACACAAAGTGTCCAAAACGTAGTAAATATATATCTATGTAGTTGGGCTACATGACGTCAAAGTAGCGATTTAAAGATGGCTGGCCTGCTACCGACATGCACCAAAGAAGAGTAGCTGCGATAGTCAAATTGCCCTTTGTGGATGTATAGCTCATCATGGATGATGTGGTAAGCTAAATCTTAACGTTTGTCCAGAAGTCTAGCTATTTCATCCACAGTCTGTCTGAGATCTTTAATCACGATGTGTTTAACTGCTCAAATCGACTCTCGTGTCACTACTCGGCATGCCTGACCCGATCGTGAGCAATCTGTCACAGAACATATGCCGTTTCAGAGCTCTCTACTTCATTCGATCAGCATGGGAAATTAATTAAACGTCTCCAAGAAATAGGCCCAGATGGTAAAGAACTTAAGACTGTAACAGTTCTAACCTTGTAGCCCATTTAGTATGTAATGATTGTATACATGATTTAGTGTCAACGATTTTGGAGTAATGAATTGAACATGGGGAACAGCTGAACATTTTCACTTTTATTAAACAAAATGTCGACCTTGAGTCATTACATCTGAACACTGTTCCGCCAAAATTAAGTTGGGTTAAATCGTAAGGCGAACGTGTTGTTCTCGATTCAACTTGAACTCCCGCGTGAGATGCCCCTGCTAACATAACGCAATTTGACGTAATATTGGCGGAAGTGTAAGAGTCAAGAATTGGAAAAGTTTCGCTAAACCAAGCGCCAGAATGCACGTGGACAGAAATCCGTCAAATCCGGTTCTCTCGGGTTGAATTGAGTCTAAGAGAATATTGCGATTTCTGAAGTCTCGCGGGAAAATAGTGACAAACGAGAGGTATCATGACGCCAGACCGAGTGATTTCGCATCACGTGGTTTGGACAAGGCAGGAGGATATAGAAGAAGGAGCCGGCTCTGATAGATAACTTAGCAATGAGAGAGCAGAAAGGGAGAACTTGACAACGCAAGTCCGGGAAAGAGATCACTTAAGACAACATTGATGACTTAACATCGATAAGGTAGAGCGGAAGGACTGACCTACCCAAGTCCCGGACGTTGAGTATGTAAGCAGACAGACGGTATACTGATACTCTTTAACTGTAATTCAAGTCCAAACATTCAGCAGCATAAAAAGGGGAGCTAAATAGTAAGTGATCCACTTTTGTTGAGACCCAATAATCGCCCATCAAGGACGCGGTGTATAATTGTTAATCTGAAGACTGTTTTAGGTCTGAACAAAAAACCGCCAGGAGATAGCAGAAATGAAAGTTAGTTGAGTTGGTTCAAGAGATCGAAAACCCTGGGTATAGATTATACGAGATAACAATGAGTGAACAGTTCTCCCAAAGTCTCGGGTTAGAAATTAGATAAGATTACGTATACGATAGCTTAGCGGTTTTAGGCTCCAGTAGACAGGCATGCGAGCATATGCATATATCAATATATTTTGTAGTGATGAGCATATGCATATATCAATATGTTTTGTAGTGATGAGCATTTGCAGATATCAATATGTTTTGTAGTGATGAGTATATAAAGATATCAATATGTTTTGTAGTGATGAGCATTTGCAGATATCAATATGTTTTGTAGTGATGAGCATTTGCAGATATCAATATGTTTTGTAGTGATGAGTATATAAAGATATCAATATGTTTTGTAGTGATAAGTATATGCAGATATCAATATGTTTTGTAGTGATGAGCATATGCAGATATCAAATACGTTTTGTAGTGATGAGAATATAAAGATATCAATATGTTTTGTAGTCTAATAAAAATGATAGATTACATGTGCTAGAAACTGTGTGTCTTAGTTTTTCTTTAACCTAAAAAAGTGGTGTGAAGAGTCTTGCAGAAATAGTCTTAGAGTTCAGTGAAGTGTTTTAGATTAGCAGCGTAGCTATAGTACAACTGCTCAGTAGAATTAGATTAGTAGCGTAGCTATAGAACAACTGGTTAGTAGAATTAGATTAGTAGCGTAGCTATAGCACAACTGTTTAGTATAATTAGTTTAGTATCGTGGCTATAGCACAACTGCTCAGTAGAATTAGATTAGTAGCGTAGCGATAGCACAACTGTTCAGTAGAATTAGATTATTAGCGTAGCTCTAGCACAACTGTTCAGTAGTTTGTACTGGGAACAAACTGTCAAAGTAAATTTTCGAACGATATGTTCTCTAAGTATAGATGTAAAAAGAGGAGTGAGACAGGGAGGTGTATTTTCCCCCTTGTCTCTTTAATATCTACACAAAACATATATACATAAAGAGCGGGGATGCCAGGGCTTGTCATCGGAGGAGTGGGAACGACTAACCGTTGATATGCTGTTGATACAGTTTGATAGTAAAAAGTGAGCAAGAATTACAGAAGCTTGTGACAAGAATATATAAAAATATGTCAAGGGTTTCGATTAGATATAAATATACAGAAACCAAAGACTATGATACTTGGATAAAGTGTCAAGAAACCCTGTATGCAGATACAAATAAAATAACGGCTACTTGAACAGGCACAGTGTCTCATATCTAGGTCAAAATTGTGAAAAAGAATTCAGAAAAGAGTAGGTATGGTCAAAATGGAGTTCAGCAACATGCGACACATACTGACTTCCAAACAACTAAATCATAATTAGAAAATGATCCTTGTCAGGTGTAAGCTTGTCACTACGTTTTGGCCACTAAATAGAAAGTTGGAAACGAGTATGGAAGTCTTAGAAATGTGGGTATTTAGAAAATGGGATCGCATTTCTTGGAAAGAGACGAAAACAAATGTGGTGGTATTAAAAAAAGTTGGGGGTGAAAAGAGAATTAATGACCGAAATCAGGGTTAGACATTTAATTATTTTGACCATATAACAAGACATACCTCCTTGTTGAAAACCATACGGGAGGGTAGGGTGGAAAGCAGCCGTTCAAGAGGCAGACAACGTTTTAAGTGGGTGGATAACATTAGGAGATTGATTGGAACAAAATGTCTCCAGTTGCATCATTAGGACCAGAGATATAGTACACTCGAGATAAATTACAGCCGACCTTCGATGCGGAGATGGCACTTGAACTGAACTGACATCTATTTGTCACAGCCGCTAGACTGATATGATAGACTGACATGATAGACTGACACGCATGTTTAGTTGTACTGAACGTCATTCTCGAATGCATTTCGACAGACTTTCAGCTTCCGGTTAAAGAAACCAATAAGAGAATGCCGTTCTCCTTTAATGCATGTCAATATTGGGTCCCTCATTCTGAAACCGTTAATATAAGATCATTTTACTTGAGTACAGTGTAATCCTATATGTAGAACATTCTAGAAATTCATACCAACGTTACTGTCATCTTACATGACAATGATTCGGTGATCGATCTAATTTGTAAGACTTTCATTTGGAGATGCATCGCAACAATGTATATTAAAGTTTGCATTTACGACCTGTAGGTTACGGGGAAATTACTTTCTGCCTGTCGGTCATAGAATGTGTGATTAATGTGAGACCTCTTCTCTCAATGAATAATAATAAGTTCGCTTAGGCAATCACGGCCCGGTGCGTCAGTATGTCATATCTGTGAGCACGACTCGGGACCTCGTTCACTATCCCACGGCTACTATTTGGTAGAGCCACGATGTACGAGGACGGCCGCTTCTGCGCCTCCAGCCGGTCGGGGAATGTCTTTAGACGCTGACGAACAATCTGTGGTGTATCTTGTGGGTCAGAGTTTTCTGTTCCAGTCGTATGACATGACCGAACAAAGACACTCGGCGGCTGGCAAGTGTTTCCTGGTCCAGTCGTATGACATGACCGAACAAAGAAACTCGGCGGCTGGCAAGTGTTTCCTGGTCCAGTCGTATGACATGACCGAACAAAGACACTCGGCGGCTGTGAAGAGTTTCCTGGTCCAGTCGTAGGGCATGACCGAACAAAGAAACTCGGCGACTGTCAAGAGATTCCTGGTCCAGTCGTAGGGCATGACCGAACAAAGAAACTCGGCGGCTGTCAAGAGTTTCCTGGTCCAGTCGTAGGGCATGACCGAACAAAGAAACTCGGCGGCTGTCAAGTGTTTCCTGGTCCAGTCGTATGACATGACCGAACAAAGAAACTCGGCGGCTGGCAAGTGTTTCCTTGTCCAGTCGTATGACATGACCGAACAAAGACACTCGGCGGCTGTGAAGAGTTTCCTGCTCCAGTCGTAGGGCATGACCGAACAAAGAAACTCGGCGACTGTCGAGAGATTCCTGGTCCAGTCGTAGGGCATGACCGAACAAAGAAACTCGGCGGCTGTCAAGAGTTTCCTGGTCCAGTCGTAGGGCATGACCGAACAAAGAAACTCGGCGGCTGTCAAGAGTTTTCTGGTCCAGTCATAGGGCATGACCGAACAAAGAAACTCGGCGGCTGTCAAGAGTTTCCTGGTCCAGTCGTAGGGCATGACCGAACAAAGAAACTCGGCGGCTGTCAAGTGTTTCCTGGTCCAGTCGTAGGGCATGACCGAATAAATAAACTCGGCGGCTGTCAAGAGTTTCCTGGTCCAGTCGTAGGTCATGACCGAACAAAGAAACTCGGCGGCTGTCAGGTGTTTCCTGGTCCAGTCGTAAGGCATGACCGAAAAAATAAACTCGGCGGCTGTCAAGAGTTTCCTGGTCCAGTCGTAAGGCATGACCGAAAAAATAAACTCGGCGGCTGTCAAGAGTTTCCTGGTCCAGTCGTAGGTCATGACCGAACAAAGAAACTCGGCGGCTGTCAAGTGTTTCCTGGTCCAGTCGTAAGGCATGACCGAAAAAATAAACTCGGCAATGGTCGCAAAATTGAGTGGATGCCTGCTTTAGCAGACCCCGTTGCTGATGTAGTGAAAGCATTGGATGTCCAGGAAACGCCGTTGGTTGCGCTTTTGGAAGGTTTCTAATCTCGATCTGGTACGTTTAAGTAATGTCCATGTTTTGGAGCCGTAAAGCAAGATTGGGAAGGTTTCATTGTATTGACCCTTTACCTGTTTTATTCTCGTCAATGCGTGGCTTGCAGACCAGAGTGCATAATGTTGTCCAGGGCTGTTAAGACAGCCTTGTTTGAACAATTGCGCTTCACGTTGAAGTTGTCTATTAAAAGGAACTGTTTGAGACGTTTTAACAACCTGTTTGACACTGGTGGGGCGTTTTTAAAGACACGAATTATTTTGCTCAGTAATGAACTCAAATAACTCAGGTTGACATTATTTATTTGTCTAAATAATTTGCAAAGTTCAAGGACACGAATTTTCCAGCTGCAAAGAAAATAACATCAATCTTATTAAGACTTAATCTGTCGTGTCTTTGGTCACTCGACCTAAACGCAATATAGGTAGGACCTAAATCAATTTAGAGCCAGAACAGGAGGGCCAGATACAAGAGAATGATCTGCGAGCTATTTTGTGACTACTTTGAAATTTTGCATAAAGATTTTGTTGTTTTCACATGTGTTATTGCTACTATTCCCCAAGGCGGTATGCTTTACACTGTGGTTTTTATTTTGCGTCTGTCGGCCCAGTGCATCCGACTTAAGCATGCAGTTTATGTAAGGTCTGCTTTCTCCTGCATTTTCTAAGGGTTTGCTTCCTCGGTGTAACGGCCGGTGCTGTGATGGGGATCGAGCCCATCACTTTCTGGTCTTGAGCTGCGTCACTTAATCATTAGCCCACGCCGTCACCTGCATGAAGATACATTTGTGCGATTCGAGGATCGTATAATAATGGATTTTCCAGACTAGGCGATAAATATATGTTCAGATATTAAAGAAGGTGGAATACTGGAGGAAGAACTAATTGATCTGCAAAATGACATTGAACCAAAGTTTAATAAATTGTAGATGAAATTGGCTGTAAAACGTAAACATCGTGCACTTTGCAAAACGTCAGTTCTTACAACAGCGAAACCATTTGGCTTTTATAAGTTCCTTTGCACTTATGAGGCTCTGTAAGTGGCCATTAATTTCCGTAAGCGGAGCGGCGGTCACACTGAAAAACTACCGTGTAAGCCAAACCGGTGCCCTGGGATTGTGAAACGAACGTTTTGGTTGCAGAAGAAAATTTCTTAACGTTATCATGCATTATGGGTAGTGGCTAATCAGCTCCTGTCTGCATTTTCAACATCATATTTAGCGGAACGTGGTTTTAGTGTGGTCAGAATATTTAACCCAAACAAAGAAGTCTACTCCAGACTACTAAACGAGATGTCAAGTGACATTAAACCAGACACTAGAAAATTGATATTTCCTTAGCAAGTTTATATATCACATAAACAATTGACAGAATAACGAGGTACTCTATCAAGTTACTAAAATGGTATCTACTTTTCTAACTAAATGATTACCAGACGTAAATATTATATTTCTGGATGACGTTCATCCATTACGTGAACTAAAAAATGTAAATGAGTTTTGATTAAATATTCAATTAATTGTTACTTTTGTTATTATGTGTTACTATTATTACTGTTATCTTTCACAGTGAATTGGCGTGGTTGTTGTTGGGAATGCCTTCAGTAAGTAAGTCTACTCTAAAAAGGACGTTAAGTTGCGGATGTACTAGCTTGCCTTTTCACATTCGTGCTGATGAAGGTGGACCGAGTCCGCCAGGCGGTTGTGCTATGCTTGTCATCATCTGTATATTGCTCATTTCCGCAGGGATGAAGTCGATCCATCACCTCGCTGCACATACTGCCATAAGAACAACCAGTTCCCACGGAGAACTACGAGGAAGTGCGATGGAGGCTAATGGACAGTTTCTTTTATCTGATCCTGACTAACATGACTGATCAGTCTGTTTTACCTGAACCTGACTAACATGACTGATCAGTCTGTTTTACCTGATCCTAACATGACGGATCAGTCTGTTTTACCAGACCCTGACTAACATGTCTAATCAGTATGTTTTACCTGACCCTGACTAACATGTTCGATCGGTATGTTTTACCTGACCCTGACTAACATGTCTGACCAGTATGTTTTACCTGACCCTGAGTAACATGTCTGACCAGTATGTTTTACCTGACCCTGAGTAACATGTCTGATCAGTATGTTTTACCTGACCCTGATTAACATGTCTGATCAGTATGTTTTACCTGACCCTGACTAACATGTATGATCAGTATATTTTCCCTGACCGTGACTAACATGTCCGATAAGTATATTTTCCTTGACCCTAACTAACATGCCCGATAAGTATATTTTCCCTGATCTTGACTAACATGTCCGATCAGTATGTTTTACCTGACGTTAATCTCCATCCCCATAGTGAATTGCAAAAATCGGACGTTTCGTCCCAATGGCATGCTGTCTCTCAGTAAGGGATATGCAAATGTGAGTAGTTAGTGTAGATGATACGTTATAGGTGAAGCATATTAGAAATAGAAGAAAAAGTTGCACAGGTGAGAAGAGACATAGTTGTCGAGTTTACAGTGAACATGTACAAGAAGAAGAAAGAAGTTCTGGGGAATGTAGTTTTTAGGACAAAGAGAAAGACATTAAATGAGAATGCTAAAATTGATTTCGGTAGCTTTGGATGTTCAAAAACGATTTCCGTAATTTTAAACAAACGGAAGCTTCCGTCAGTCTGTCACGACTTCATAGAAGTCTATTGTCACCACTTCATATAAATCTATTGTTCCGACTTCATAGAAGTCTATTGAATCCCTTCATAGAAGTCTATTGTCACCACTTCATAGAAGTCTATTGTCCCGACTTCATAAAAGTATATTGTCATCCCTTCAAAGAAGTCTATCGTCACAACTTCAAAGAGGTCTATTGTCACCACTTCATAGAAGTCTATTGTCACCACTTCATAGAAGTCTGTTGTCCCCATTTCAAAGAAGTCTATTGTCCCCACTTGATTGAAGTCTATTGTCCCCACTTCATAGAAGTCTATGGTTACCACTTCATAAAAAGTCTTTGGTGACCACTTCATGGAAGTCTATTGTCACCACTTTATGGAAATCTATTGTCACAAAATAGATAACTCAAGCGATCTTCAGGGCACACTTGTAAAACAGTCACATAATTCACAAAAAGGAATGGCCACTGAGTGCTGAGGTATCAGCTTGTGCAATAAATTAATAACACAATACACGTGCACGTGTGGGCAGAAAAAAACCAATAGTTAAACGTGTTCTCCAAATGTGGCGATCAGATTAAGGGCAGAAATGGAAACGAGATTAGAAACAGAACGGTATCTATACCCAAATGGGAGCGAGATTAGAAACATAAACGTATCTAACCCAAATGAGGAAGAGATTAGAAACATAAACGTATCTAACCCAAATGAGGAAGAGATTAGAAACATAAACGTATCTAACATAAATGAGGAAGAGATTAGAAACATAAACGTATCTAACCCAAATGAGGAAGAGATTAGAAACATAAACGTATCTAACCCAAATGAGGAAGAGATTAGAAACATAAACGTATCTAACCCAAATGAGGAAGAGATTAGAAACATAAACGTATCTAACCCAAATGAGGAAGAGATTAGAAACATAAACGTATCTAACCCAAATGAGGAAGAGATTAGAAACATAAACGTATCTAACCCAAATGAGGAAGAGATTAGAAACATAAACGTATCTAACCCAAATGAGGAAGAGATTAGAAACATAAACGTATCTAACCCAAATGAGGAAGAGATTAGAAACATAAACGTATCTAACCCAAATTAGGAAGAGATTAGAAACATAAACGTATCTAACCCAAATGAGGAAGAGATTAGAAACATAAACGTATCTAACCCAAATGAGGAAGAGATTAGAAACATAAACGTATCTAACCCAAATGAGGAAGAGATTAGAAACATAAACGTATCTAACCCAAATGAGGAAGAGATTAGAAACATAAACGTATCTAACCCAAATGAGGAAGAGATTAGAAACATAAACGTATCTAACCCAAATGAGGAAGAGATTAGAAATATAAACGTATCTAACCCAAATGAGGAAGAGATTAGAAACATAAACGTATCTAACCCAAATGAGGAAGAGATTAGAAACATAAAAGTATCTAACCCAAATGAGGAAGAGATTAGAAACATAAACGTATCTAACCCAAATGAGGAAGAGATTAGAAACATAAACGTATCTAACCCAAATGAGGAAGAGATTAGAAACATAAACGTATCTAACTTATATAGGGACGAGATTAGCATCCATGTTTGGGGATACAGCTGACGTCATCCATTTATCTAGTTGCCCTCCTTCCTTCACACGTTGGAACACAATGGAGGCACCTGAATGTGACCACCGTTACGTGTCGTCCATTTATCAACAAAGAAATGCATTCAAATATAGAAAACTCTAATGTTGGTGTTAACAGCGTCCATCCCATTAAACTTGGTCAAACTATCGGGTGCAGGACCCCCCCCCCCCCCTCCCTAGATTATGTGCTCCACCATAATTGATGGTGCAAACAGTAAAGCTGGTATGAAAGCGGTTGTGGTGACAAACAAAATAGTTGCGGAATGCCAGAAAGCGACGGCCTTTGAATATCGGCGAGATTGATGAAATGAATGTTTGAACGACGTTACGATATTAAATCAAAACACGAGAGATTGGAGGAATTTATAGCAGCTGTGAGTAATTATAATGCCCTACCGAAGTTATGGCACATACATGGACAGATAAATGAGAATAATACTTGTCAGCTTATCTTTCACTATTCGTGATTTGTGTATTCGCTTGAGTGTAAAAAGTCAAGATTCCTTCACGATGTGCGGCGCATAGGAAATGAGATAGGCAAGTATTTTTATTCAAGCGCCTCAGTCGTCACCCCTCGCGTCTCCCTCCGTGCTTCCTTGCCCCCTACCCCATATCCACCACTCAAGATACAAATAAATCAATTATACATAGATGTTGTCAATGCATACATCAGGATAGATTTTGAGACTATGATGTGTTGTTTGAAATCAAGCAATGGCTAGTGGTTTGGGTATAAGCTGCTATGGTGGTAGTCAAGAGTTATTGTCTACACTTTGGATCTCAGACACAAGAACCGTTGAGAGTTTTGTCCAACGTTTACCCCAAAATTCTTTGCTCCCACTAGTGCTGCTCAAAAGCTACACAATAAAAGTGAATAGCATTCAACTCATTGGACTTGAGCAAACGGTAGCGTTTGCTGATGTCATCCTAAAATATATAATCTGGACGGGGGGTTGGGATTCTGTCTTCTAGATTAATCTGGTCGTGGGGTCGGGATTCTGGCTCCTAGATTAATCTGGTCGTGGGGTCGGGATTCTGGCTCCTAGATTAATCTGGTCCTGGCGGTCAGGATTCTGGCTCCTAGATTAATCTGGTCGTGGGGTTCAGGATTCAGGCTCCTAGATTAATCTGGACGTGGGGTTGGGATTCTGGATCCTAGATTAATCTGGTCATGGGGTCGGGATTCTGGCTTCTAGATTAATCTGGTCGTGGGGTCAGGATTCTGGCTCCTATATTAATCTGGTCATGGGGTCGGGATTCTGGCTCCTAGATTAATCTGGTCCCGGGGGTCGGGATTCTGGCTCCTAGATTAATCTGGTGGTGGGGTCGAGATTCTGGCTCCTAGATTAATCTGGACGTGGGGTTGGGATTCTGGCTCCTATATTAATCTGGTCGTGGGGTCGGGATTCTGGCTCCTAAATTAATCTGGTGGTGGGGTCAGGATTCTGGCTTCTAGATTAATCTGGTCGTGGGGTCAGGATTCTGGCTCCTAGATTAATCTGGTCGGGGAGTCAGGATTCTGGCTCCTAGATTAACCTGGTCGTGGGGTTGGGATTCTGGTTCCTAGATTAATCTGGTCGTTGGGTTGGGATTCTGGCTCCTATATTAATCTGGTCGTGGGGTTGGGATTCTGGCTCCTTTATTAATCTGGTCGGGGAGTCAGGATTCTGGCTCCTAGATTAATCTGGTCGGGGAGTCAGGATTCTGCCTCCTAGATTAATCTGGTCGTGGGGTCAGGATCCGATCCTGACCCGTAGATTAAATTGGATCCTAGATTAATCTGGTCGGGAGGACGGGATTATGGCTCCTAGATTAATCTGGTCGTGAAGTCGGGATTCTGGTTACTAGATTAATCTGTTTGTGGGGTCAGGATTCTGGCTCCTGGATTAATTTGGTTGTGAGGTAAGGATTATGGCTTCTAGAATAATCTGGTCGTGGAGTCGGGATACTTGTTCCTAGAATTATCTGGTCGTGGGTCAGGATTCTGGCTCCTAGATTATGTTGGCTGTGGGATCGGGACTCTGGCTTCTAGATTAATTTGGTCGTGAGGTCGGGATTCTGGCTGCTAGATTAATTCCAACAAGGCCTGTCGTGCTCCTTGAATATATATTTATTATTAAAATTTGTTTTTGCGTTCGGCGTGCATATTACGCCTGCGTTAATGTTATGTAACTATCTGCTTCCTCATGCATTTTCTAAGGGTTTCTTCCCCTTTGTAGCTGCCAGTTCTGTGATTGGGGAGGGAACCCATCAGCTGCAAACTTGGAACAGCGACCGTTTTAAAAAAAGCTAACTCTATTTAAAAAGCGTACTCCATATTTGATATAGCAGCCCATTTTAGCTGAAGGAGTGCTGCGGCAGAGATTGAGAGATACAAAGAGACTAAATATAAAAGACACATAATGTACCTACACCATTTGCAGATAACGAGACTTAAAGTCTAGGCAGGGATTCCTGCAAACAACGTAAATTCTATAGGAAGGTCCTGCAATGTGTCGTCACTAGAAATTAGAAATGGCGCCGCAAACTGTGCAACCTCTCGGGCAGGCTCTGGACAGCGTCGCATAGAGAAATGGTGCAACAAACATCAGAACCCACGGAAAAGGCTACAAGAGGAGGCTGCACCAGAAGCACACCTACCCTTCCCACTATGCTGAACCTTAAAGAGACTTCCGCCTGGGGTCACCCGATGCAGAAATAACCTGCTGAGTTAGGAATACAGCGACAGTCATATATGTGCATGCTACGCTGTCTATGACCAGGAACACCTCATGAGCTGCCCAAATCTAATATGCATGTGTTCGATGGATGCACTGCTAGAGATTCACGACAAAGTGTTGAGGGAGGGGGGGGGGGGGGAGGGAGGCAGAATACTGGATGTCTAGAAGCGGACATGGTGCTGCGTGGTGATAGATCCTTTCTTGTTAGTTTGATCGGTCAGTTGTTGATTACGAACTGTGTATCATGATACTGTCAAGAAGGGGTTCAAGATGCTGAGCAGTGCATAAGCTGCAACGGTCAGCAACCCAAAGCTGACTGCTTGCATTAGGACCAGCGAACCAGAGCTGCCTAGACCCTTCTACACCTCCACGATGTGATTCTGGAGAACAGTCCCATCAGAGCAGACTAGTTAAATATCGAAGTGGGAAGGCTAACACGGTACCCAAAAATGTGTGCTGAAGTCGGATGTGTCGGACCGATATGTGTAAATATCGCAGTCAAGCTGTAAACTACGTCACAATGCATTCGGTTCGCCAGACTACATTCTACTACTTGCAAAGCCCTTTTCATGGTTTGGTAGCGGGAGTGAGAGAACGTTCAGGGCTTGGTAGTGGCAGATTGAGAACGTTCAGGGCTTGGTAGCGGGAATGAGTGAACGTTCAGGGATTGGTAGCGGAAGTGAGGGAACGTTCAGGGCTTGGTAGTGGCAGATTGAGAACGTTCAAAGCTTAGTAGCGGGAGATTGAGAACGATCAGGGCTTGGAAGCGGGAGATTGAGAACGTTCAGGGCTTCGTAGCGGGGGTGAGAGAACGTTCAGGGCTTGGTAACAGGAGATTGAGAATGTTCAGGGCTTGGTAGCGGGAGATTGAGAACGTCCAGGGCCTCGTAGCGGAAGTGATAGGACGTTCAGGGCTTGGTAGCAGGAGTGAGAGAACCTTCAGGGCTTGGTAGCGAGAGATTGAGAACGTTCAGGGCTTCGTAGCGGGAGTGATAGAACATTCAGTGCTGGTAGCCGGAGATTGAGAACGTTCAGTGCTTGGTAACGGGAGTGAGAGAACGAAAGACAAAGACAGTACTATCACGATCCCAGTAAGGTGTTTAGAGCAACAACCTAAAGTAAGAGAAGCATAATTTAGGCTGTAATTCAGCTCTGGGATTGTTATCTGAGATGTCTAACAAGAGCAGTCATCATCCAGTCACACCAGTCTTTACTTCGGAAGGTATAGAAGGGCAGGGCAATGCATTAGGTGATAGAAGTTGTAGATGCCTCAAACAGTGTGTGTAGAAATGATGCCCTGATTATGAGGTGATAGATGCCTCAAACAGTGCGTGTAGAAATGATGCCCTGATTATGCAGGTGTTCCAGACAATGAAGGATCTGACATCTTCACTTCACAAACATTCATTTTAGGCACTTTGGATATGGATGACATTTTGATATCTGTAAATGAGGTTATTGTAGGGGATCCATTGGCAGTACACAGTCTGTATAGCTCTGACATCAAACCAGGGTGGAGTGCAGTTGTGATCGTGAAAGAAGGGAGAAGGAGTGTGTTGAACCCCAACCTACTCCACTTACTGAGAAAGACTGGACACATTTGGGTAGTGCCCGAAGTGCAGTGTATTCGATTCTGCAGATCAGAATAGTGAGGAGAGAAGGCGGCGACAGACAATTGGATTGTAATCCAAAAGAAAGCAAGGCTGTAGGCAGGCAAATGAACATCTGGATTAATTACATAAACTATAGTGCAAAAAGAGGGCATCTGAGAAGGGGATGAATGAATGCCATAAACATGAATTTCTAGCCGTGAAGCTCAAGAAGGCGACGCAAAATATCAGAGGGTGGAGTGCTACCGCTGCAGTAGTCTGTTTCACTGACAAGAAAAAGGATTAGATGATTTATGGTAAATTATTCAGAAATATACTTGTAGAATTCGACCCAATGGGTTCTGATCGGCTCTAGAGGACTTCCCGATGCTGTCGCACAAATGGTCTGTACAATAAAGTCAATATAAACCATTAGTGCATTCTGTTGTAAACATATAGATATGCTATTTCTGTTACCAAATTGGTGATTGTATGCGCCAAAGTTCAAGGTGTTGTAAAGTAAAAAGTACATTTTTGTATGGGCGCTAATTATTTTGCGATGAGTTGGCACCGATGCATGCATCGCAGAATGATTTCTTGCGGCTTAGACAATCTTGTCTGTCCACATAATTTGATTTGTAGAACCTTCTCATGCATTTCTCTTCCTTTTTCACTACATTCTTAATCTGGAAATTTTGTGCAGAACGAATTTTTTTTTCCGTTCTCCATTTGGCATGTGTTTGCTTATCGATTCTTCTGTTGTTTTTTGTTTTTTGTTAAAAATAATTGTTATATTTATTATATAACTACGTTGTCCTTTATTTGGCAGCAGCAGCAAAGGAATTATGTACTTCTTTTTCATTTTACTTTTATTTTGAAAAATTGTTTTGTAACTGTAACCGTCATTAATTTCTGATGTAGGCCGTCCTCTTTAGCTTTGTCCATTGGGTTCTGGTTGTCTTTTCATACTCTCCATCATTCATATGTCTTTCAGGCAGGGTTTTCATCATTACCATCTTCCAAAGAAGTGCATTTATGGTGATTGTGTTTCGTCACTTCACGCTGGTATGTCATATTCATAGTTACTTTCTCATTTGAGTCTGCGTATTTTCCGCATGTTAATCTTTATCGATAAGGTGTGTATCTTTGTTCTTCTTCAACTTCTTCTTCTTCTTCTTCTTCTGCTTCTTCTTCTTTTTTTTCTTCTTCTTCTTCTTCTTCTTCTTCTTCTTTTTCTTCTTCTTCTTCTACTTTTTCTTCTTCTTTTTCAAATGCTTATGGCTATTATTTTTATTTATAGTATTATTACTATTATTATTGTTATTTAAATTAGTTTTGTAATTAAAATGAATGAGACCCAATGTCATACTGTAGAGGAAACACAGAATCCACCTCCTTAATAGTGGAAATGCTGCCGGATCTGACTCATTTGCTGCCGAGATCTGCAAGGCTAGGGAACCCAGGCTGACTGAGAATCTTACCAAACTTATCTTTGAAATGTGGTATCAGCAGCGCATCCCACTTGACTTTAAAGGTGCATCCATTATTCGTCTTTATAAGACAAAAGTAAATCGGCAAGTCTGTGATAACTATAGGGAGATATCTCTGCTTTGCGTTGTCGGAAAGAACTCTTGACGGATCTTACTAGACAGACTTTCGCATCGCCCTAAAACAAGGTCTATTTTCAGAGAGTCAACGTGAATTTAGAAAAAGACGAGTCACCACTGATGGGATCTTTGCAGCTAAACAAATACAGAAAAAGTATAAAGAACAAAATGTCCACCTTTTCGCTACATTTGTGGACTTACAAAAGTTTTTGATACTGTAAGTGGTGACGCCTATGGATGATCATAGCCAAATTTGGATGTCCCAATGCCTTAATTACAATGGTACGGCAGTTCAATGATGGCATGTTGGCTCGAGTCCAAGATGATGGTAAAAATACTGAGCCTTTCAGTGTTACAAATGGCGTGAAGCAAGGATGCCTCCGAGCCCAAACCTTTTAAAGCATGATGGTTACTGCAATGATGGCGGATGCATTCAAGGTCAATGATGATGGAGTCAGTCCCCTATTGCCTAAACGGTGAGTTCTTCAATTTGAGGAGACTTCAGGCAATAGCAAGAGTTCAAACTGAGATCATATATGAACTTCTCTGTGCTGATGACTGCGCTCTCAATAACAGTTCATACACTGACATGCAATGTACTGTTGACCTTTTTTGCAACAGCTTGCAAGAACTACGGTCTCACCATTTCTACCAGTAACACTGAATTGTTGTACCAAGCAGCCTCAAGAACTGAGTACAGTGAGCCACTTATCACTACCAATGGTCAGAAGTTATAGTCGGTGGAACTATTTGGATACCATGGCAGCACACTCTCCAGAGCATGTCCATATTGCCCCTAGATGTACCCCAGCCATTGGTCCAGTATCCATAGATGTACCCCAGCCATTCTATCAGTGTCCCTAGATGAATCCCAGCCTATCCAGGAATGGAGTATCTAGACATCCTCTAATCTTTAGAAGATCTCATGACAGCCATTGACAACTTGGCCTTGGGGAAAGCCGCAGGCAGCGACGAGATCCCATCTGATCTGATAAAGGATAGTTAAAACGCACTTTTAAAACCGTTACACTTGCTGCTCTATCAGAATTGGAAAGAGGCCATCATACCTCAAGATATGAGGTATTCAAAAATTGTCACATTATAGCAAAATAACAGTGATAGAAGTGATTGTAATAATTACACAAGCATCTCACTGATCATTGTTGTTGGTAAAGTCTTTGCCGCTCCACAAACTGGCTGAACTGTACCCAGTCACAATGTGGATTCTGATATGGAAGATCAACGATCGACATGATCTTCTCTCTACGACAGCTACAAGAGCAGCCACGCAAGCAGAACAAGCCTTTCTGTGTCGCTTTCATCGACCTGACAAAAGCATTCGATTTCGTTAGCCAAGTTGGACTCTTCAAAATCCTCTTAAAAAAATAAGCTGCCCTAACAAACTGCTGCACCTAATAGTGTCATTTTATGAGATAATGAAAGGAACAGTCCAATTCGGTTGTAATACATCACCTTAATTTAATATTCAATGTGGTGTTACACGAGGCTGCGTCCTGGCCCTAATACTATTCGGATTCTTCTTTGCGCTGCTACTGAAGAAAGCATTTGGTAATGCAACAGAACGAATTTGCCTTCATACTAGATCAGATGATCGTCTGTTTAAACTGGCGTGAACCAAAAGCTAAAACCAAGTTCAGGGAAGTTACTGTCAGGGAAGTTACTGTCAGGGAAGTTACTGTCAGGGACTTGTTATTTGCTGATGTCGCTGTAAATTGTCACTCACAGTGTGCATGAACTCCAGAGATTGATAGATCGCTTCTCCCAGGCGTGCATGAACTCCAGAGATTGATAGATCGCTTCTCCCAGGCGTGCATGAACTCCAGAGATTGTTAGACCGCTTCTCCCAGGCGTGTATGAAGTCCAGAGATTGATAGATCACTTCTCACATGCGTGCATGAACTCCAGAGATTGATAGATCACTTCTCACAAGCGTGCATGAACTCCAGAGATTGACAGAACACTTCTCCCAAGCGTGCATGAACTCCAGAGATTGATAGATCGCATCTCTCAGGCGTGCACAGATTTCGACTTCACAATAAGTTTGAATAAAAACATGTGCTGGGACAAGACGTAGATACCAGCCCAACCATCGCTATCATAACTACGAACTAGCAATCATTGGACCAGTCCACTTGCCTGGGGTCTCCAATCAATGATAAGTTTTCCATAGACCCCGAATTCGGCAATGGCATGGGCAGGACTGCTACCATTGTTTCTCATCTCACAAGACGTGTCTGGAAAATCATAAAATTACAGCCAACTCTGAGATGATTTACATTATGTATCTCAGAGATGATTTGTATTATTTATATCAGAATGTTTTATTTAATATATATCAGAGAGGATTGATATTATTGATCTCAGAGATGATTAACATAGTTTATATCAGAGCTGATTGATTATGTGAATATCAGAGATAATTAACATTATTGATATTAGAGATGATTTATATTATGTATATAAGAGATATTCCCAAGTGGTTTGCCGGGGTCTATGTGTATGAAAAGGACAAGAATAGCATCACTGCCACACAGAGAGCAAGTCGTAAGCGGCGACTAACTGTGTGACATGACATTACACCGGCCATGGTTAAGTGGTTTGTTAAGAACAGCATAGATGGTACTAATATTCTACATGTCTACTTTGCTCTAGTGTTTGAGTATATTAAGATGGAGTCGCACATCAGTTAACCACCCTGCATGGGGGAGTAATAACCTCCTCGGGCTTAGCCCACAAAGCAGGAAATCCTTATCTTGGCTACATCCAGCTCACATCAGAAATGGGACCTTCACAGCGGCGAAAGCCCCTGTAGAAGTACAGGTCGAGAAATACTAAAAGATATACGAGATTATTCGTTTGATTTTTTTCCGAGATGATTCATATTATTTATATCAGGTCAATTCAGGTGAGGTCATCCCGTAATCGGTGAGGTCGTTGGGGCACACATGAAGACATCCTCACAACTCCACGCCATCCCTCTCTGTCAGATGCCGCTGTCCGTGACTCTTCTGGTCGGTGACTGGTGCATTCTTTTATGTTGTTCTCCCATCTCTTTTTCGGCCGTCCTCTTCGTCGTCTGCCATGCACCTTCCCGTGGAGGATTGTGTTTGCAAATCCACTTGATCTCGATATGTGACCGTACCAAGTGAGTTTCCTTCTTTTGACAGTTGCCAAGAGATCTGCGAAAGGCCCTATTGCTGTTGTAATCTCGTATTTCCTCGTTTGTAACTCGATCTTTGTACGTGACGTTTAAAAGTTTTCGGAAACATCTCATCTCCAAGGCCTGTATCCTTCGTTGAAGGTCAGCAGTAACTGTCCATGTCTCACACGCATAGAGGAATATTGACAGGACCAATGTACGCATTAATCTGATTTTCATGCATAGTGCTAACCGTTTATCTTGCCAGATTTTGTTAAGCCGTGCAAGCGCCGCTATTGTCTGTGCTATTCTGGCCAACACATCACATTTTGATCTTTCATCACTGACAATTGACCCAAGATATTTAAAACGGTCAACCACTTCGAGTTCCTGACCGTTAGCTTTTATCTTGTTGTTGAAGCCCGTAGCGTTGTTGGTTATTAATTTTGTCTTTCCAGCGTTTATCTCAATACCATAGTCAAGAGCTGTTTCATCGAGCCTTCTGACCCATTCCTGGAGTTCTGCTTCTGAAACCGCCAACCCGTCGATATCATCTGCAAAACGAAGGTTGGTAATCGTTCGGCCCCCTATCTTGACAGTACGAACGTGACCTCCAAGTGCCTCACTCATAATTCCTTCAAGGAATATATTGAAAATATTATTTATGTAAGCGATAGTTAAAATTATTTATGCCAGAGAGAATTTACAGTATGTATGACAGAGCAGATTTATATTATTTATATCAAAGACGATTATATTATTTATCTCAGAGATGAGTAACATTATTTATATCGTAGATGATTTATATTATTTGTTTCAGAGATGATTTATGTTAATGATATGAAAAATGCCGTATATTTATATATTCAGATACGATTTATTTTAATTATATTAATGATGGTTTACATTGTTTATATAAACAACGACATACAATGTTGATATACCGCTGTCTTCCTATGCGTTACCGATTGCGGAAATGTCAAATATGATATTTTGACAGTGCGTGATATCTGCTCTTCCTTCGTGAGAACTATTTGTCTTTGAGACTCGATGATTTCTAATCACGATTTCTTGTGTTTGCTATCTGCTCATATTTCCCACGTCGACGAAAAATGTAAAGGCAATAATAATTATTCATTTCTCATACATTGTCACGCGTATGTAAAGAGTTGATGAATTATTTATATTTATTTATTCATTATATCTGAAAGACAGGTTTCAACATTTTCTTTATTCTGACAGATGGGATTCATTTATTTCTCTGGCATGTGGGTTTCGTAACTTTTTTTTTTGGTAGGTGGATTTCATCTTTTGTGTCTATGGCAAGTGGATGTCATCTTTTGTATCTATGGTAGGTAGGTGTCATCTTTTGTTTCTATAGCAGGTGGGTTTCATCTTTTGTTTCAATGACAGGTGGGTTTAATCTTTTGTTTCTATTGCAGGTGGGTTTCATCTTTTTTTTATGGCAGGTGATTTTCATCTTTTGTTTATATAACAGGTGGGTTTCATCTTTTGTTTATATAACAGGTGGGTTTCATCTTGTGTATCTATAGCAGGTGGGTTTCATCTTTTGTTTCTATGGTCGGTGGGTTTCATCTTTTGTTTCTACGGTCGGTGGGTTTCATCTTTTGTTTCTATGGTCGGTGGGTTTCATCTTTTGTTTCTATGGTCGGTGGGTTTCATCTTTTGTTTCTATGGTCGGTGGGTTTCATCTTTTGTTTCTCTGACTTGTGGGTTTTGTCGTTTTCTCTGACTGGTGGGTTTGTCGTTTTCTCTGATTGGTGGGTTTTGTCGTGTTCTCTGACTGATGAGTTTTGTCGTTTTGTCGATATAAGAATATTATAAGTTCTTTCTTACAGATAAGTTACATTTTTATCTCTCTAACAGATAAGTTACAATGTTCTCTAACAGATAAGTTACTTCTCTTCCACTGACTGATAAGGTACATTTTTCACTGTGACAGACAACTTACTACCTACCATCTGACAGCAGAAAGATAACGTATCTCTCTCACTCTCTCTATCTCTCCCTCTCTCTCTCTCTAATAGCTAGAATCCCTCTGTCTTTCTGACACGTAGTTTGCCAGGTCCTGTGTCACAACTGCATACTTCCTTCACCCGTACCTATCAACCATTCACGAAATTGGCTTTTCTTTCACCAATTACTGGTAAACCCTGACAGCGTTGAGCTCACGTTATTGCTGCTTTCAAAATGTCTCTTACTTTGTTATCCCTGATTCAACTCCCACATCCCCTGATGTTTTCCATCAAATCAGCTTCCCTTGTTCGGGAATAAATATTATTAGTTGATGTGAATGGGGGACCCAGTGGTTTTGTGGTAAGGTGTTCACCTCTCGTGCTGGAGGTCGCGGGTTCAAATCACGGTGGAGACGGATTTTTTTCACGTGGATCATCTGGTTAATATTTCCCATGATCTCTGAGTAGTGAGATCAGAAACTCGTGTGCAGTGGTGGGCACATTAAAAATACCTTAGCAGTTGGTCTAACGACGTCTAACACCATAAGTGGACTGAATAAAGATATATATATATATATATATATTTATATATATATATATATATATATATATATATATATATATATATATATATATATAGATAGATAGATAGATGTCAGAAAAAGATAGAGAGAGTGGGAGAGAAAAGAGAGGGATGTGATATATATATATATATATATATATATATATATATAGAGAGAGAGAGAGAGAGAGAGAGAGAATAAGAGAGATAGAGAGAGAGGGAGGGAGAGAGAGATAGAGAGAACGAATACATCATATATTTTATTGGGACTTTATACTACTGCTAATTTTTCAGTAGAATATGTTTGATAGTTGTATGTCATTCTCCGTTGTGTCCAATCTGTCCCAGTATAAAGCTGGAAAGGACCCCCAATAAGAAAAATTGGTATCCTTGCAGTGGCGTAACTACTTAGTAACAGGTGCACACAATAGATAAGATGTTCTTTATATAGGAGAAATTGTACGATAATTTTAGTGCCAATTTGCAACGTGAACAATTTTGTTATTCCTTATAGCTTGGCATATAAATGGACTGAAGACCCATCATTTCTATCATAGACCTCGACTAGTTGGCCTGATCATCAGAAACACATTTTTTTTACGGCATCCAACTTTGATCCAATTGAGTAGCACTGAAAAGTATTTGATCTGTGGATGAGCAGGGCTTAACAAATGTTAGGGTGGCTTACCAGTCAGTCAAAGTGTTCACCAGTCAGCAATATCGGACTACGGTCATGTAATTTATGTTAACAAATTTAAACTAGGCACTAATTCACCTTTATTTCTTCATAACAATGCGAATAAAACCAAAATATATTGAATTACTTACACAGTATTAGTATATTCTTAAGAAAAAATGCGCTACTGTTAAAGGCATGGCTTGTGTGTGCTTGAACATTCTTGGTAGTTTTAGCACTGTAGTACATTTACCGATGGCTTTAGTAAGTTTAAATTGCCTCAGTGGAAATCCATTTAGATTCACCATCATAAGCTAGCTTATGTACAATCTATTTCAACCTTAATATCATTAATAATCGTTCGGGAGTCGTTATATAGAACGATTAAAACGTAATTTACGATTAAAAAGGATTTTTTTTCGCCTGTCATTCAAAAATGTTTACTCATCACAGACGAGCAGACGAGCGCTTTTGTCAAACCCTGCGGATGATAGTTTTTGAATGTAAAAACTGAGCAAGTATTACAGGATCTATCTATCTATCTATCTATCTATCTATCTATCTATCTATCTATCTATCTATCTATCTATCTGTCTATCTATCTATCTATCTATCTATCTATCTATCTATCTATCTATCTGTCTATCTATCTATCTATCTCTCTATCTCTCTCTATCTCTAACTACCTATCTATCTATCTATCTTTTTGTCTATCTGTCTATATGTTCATCTGTCCATCTGTCTATCTGTCTAGCTGTCTAGCTGTCTATCTGTATGTCTGTCTGTCTGTTTTTCTGTCTGTCTATCTATCTATCTATCTATCTATCTATCTATCTATCTATCTATCTATCTATCTATCTATCTATCTATCTATCTATCTATCTATCTATCTATATGTCTGTCTGTCTGTCTGTCTATCTATCTATATATCTATATATCTATATATCTAATCTATCTATCTATCTATCTATATATCTATCTAATCTATCTATATATTTATATATCTATCTTCAATCCACACATGTCGTTAGACGTTCGTTGTGAGGTGTAGTCTCCTTTTTTTCATATTTTTTGGCAGGTGAAAATCCACTGGTGACTTGCCAGATCAATCCCAGTATCTGTTAGCCCCTGGAATATACGATCGCCCATTTCTGAGACTGGTTGAGATGGAAGCGTATATTAGAGCAAGGTAGACCCACAGCCTGCCAGGCGCCATCTAAGCGGCTCCGCTTACCCCATAACCAAGACATGAATGTATAGCCACACAGTTCCCGTTTTGCGATATATTCTCTTTGTGGCGAATATCTCTAGAATAATTTTGAGTAGATTTTTTACTTGAATGTTGCCAGAGCAACGGCCGTTAAGCCTACATTTTTCAATTTCCATCTTCCAAGGTATTTTTAACGTGCATGCACCATTACGGTAAGACATAGTGTACACTGGAGATCCATTGCAGTTGACCTTCGGTGGCACTTGAACGGAACTGACAAGTATTTACCCTAAAAGGTGTGTGCATGTGCAGCAAATCAAAGAACTGTAAGTAATGAGTCATTATCATAACGTCAGCAGCATCTCTACAGATCAGTACTTTCGTAAGCACATTCGTAACAGCTGTTCCGCCTTTTTTATTCGTCAATGCAATGTGCTAGTAACAGATCCCATCGTGGAGAGTGTATTGTGATTAGTGAGTGTTTTGTATGTGGTGAGTGAACTATGGTTAGTGAGTGTATTATTTTTGGTGAGTATATTGTAAATGTTGAATGGATAGTTTAAAGGGAGTGTATAGTTTGTGTATTGTTTTTGGTGAGTGAATAGTGAGTGTATTTTTATTGGTCAGCGTATTGTTATTTGTGAAGGGATAGTCGCTGTAGTCAAGAGGTTAAAGCACTCGCATCTCACAGTGATGAACGGAAATGGTGGGCGATCGAATCCCGCCAGTTTCAAGCGACCCCTGGTCTCACGGGAGGTAAGACCAGAGTGCCTGCATCCTCAGTTACTTCTAGTCGTCTCGGCCAATAGTCTTGCCACTGATCCAAGGTAACTCGGGACAAGACAGTGAGATTGATGACCAGCGATATTCACTTCCTCACTATAATCCTCGCACAGCGCATATCACAATATTAATACAGAACCGTGTGAGGTTGTGGCCATCATCGCTTGCGATAGGCAACAATAATTATTGTCATTATCATTATTTATAATGAGTGTATTGTTTATGTTGCGTTTATAGTTACAGTATTACTTACAGTGAGTGAATTGTTTATGGTGAATGGATAGTTTATAATGAGTGCATTGTTTTTGGTGAATGGATAATTTATAGTGAGTGCATTGTTTTTGGTGACTGGGCAGTTTATAGTGAATGTATAGTTTTTGGTAAGTGTATTGCTTTGGTGAGTGTATTGTATATGGGTAGTTTGTTGTTTATAGAGAGTATATTATTTATCTATTCTTCATGACCTTCAACGGCCATCATTCATAGAACAACCACTTCATCTGTTCCCTTGCTCGATTGTTTGAACTCATTTTGTGCCACATGGAACTTATGATTACGTTAATATTTTATTCATGAGCTTGCTTGCTCCACGCACAACCGTTTTTAGCTTCGTTTTACGACATGCTTAAAATGCTGCAGGGATCTAATTCTTTGGACACTCAGCAAAGTTTAATATTCTCATATGTCCAAATTGATTATATATATATATATATATATATATATATATATATATATATATATATATATATATATATAGGCATTAAATTTTGACACAATATACATGGATATGTTATGTAAACATCTGTATTATTCAACATAATCCGCGTCAGCTTGCACAGCTTTATACCAGCGCGAAAAAAAGTGCATGTATTTCCAGGTCGTATCATATTTTGTCTTGATCATGCAGCCCTTTCTTGGCTGCATGAATCACTTTTTCATCATCTTCAAACCTTGTCCCACGGAGTGCATCTTTGAGGGGACCAAACAGATGATAATCAGAGGGGGCCAAATCTGGACTATAAGGAGGATGTAGTGGTACAGTCTGACTCATATTGGTGATTGCTTCCAGTGTTGCCAGACTTGGGTGAAGGCACGCATTGTCATGAAGGAAAAGTAAGTCTTCTGGATTATTGTGCGTCCAAACTCTGCGAAAACGACAATTAACTTTTTTCAATGTCTAAGCTTGCGAATTGGTTGTCTCTTCTCTAGGCATCACATCCACAAGAATCACACATTTAATGTCCCAAAAGACAGTGATCATGACCTTTCCTGCAGAAGGAGTTGTCTTGAACTTTTTCTTTCGTGGTGATTTTGAGTGATATCACTCCATGGACTGTCTTTTTATCTCAGATTGAAAATGATGTGCCCATGTGGTTTCGTCGACTTTAACGATATTAGACAAAAAAGGTTCTCTCCATCAGCACTGAAACGCTTCAACAATTCTTTGTCTTTGTAATCAGTGGTCATTTGTGAGACTTCGAGGAACCCATCTTGCGCAAACCTTAGAAAAGCCAAGAGTTTTTTTTAGTGCATTTGCACAACCAATGCTGATTGACAGCTGCAAGGCCAGTTGTTGAGAAGTGATTCGATTATCAGCAAGAATAATGCCCTCAGCACATTTCAACATTTCTGCGTTGGTGACTAGGGCAGGACGTCCACTGCGCGGCCGATCAAGCAGCTTCGTATTTACACATCCGGATTCTTTGATTCTCTGAACCCAGCTACTAACTGCACTCCTGTCAACTACAAAAAATACCGTACAGATCACATAGACGCTTGAGGAATGTTCACAATCATTTCCTTCTCTGCAACAAGAAATTATATCACAATTCGCTGTTTATAACGCAAGCTGCATACATGCTCCAATTCAACGGATTAGTGCAGTCGTATTATTTGACCGAAATCGGTGTTATTTGGTATACACTATTAAAAAATGTCATTTTTAAAGTGTGTAGAATTTCATATACCTACTGTTATTTTTAGATGAGAAAAACGATGTGGTGCATTACTTTCTGAACGCCCGTCGGATATGTTTATATATATATATATATATATATATATATATATATATATATATATATGTGTGTGTGTATTATGTGTCGTTCCCCATTTTGCAACAATGAATAAAGTCTGGGAGAGGGAAGAATTCTGAGGTGGACTCGGTACACATCGATCTCACAATTACTGGGTGTCTGATCAAAACGTCTTCCATACATTTCCTGCCTCACTCTACAGGAGGTTTCCTGGCCAGAGGCCAGTGAAACAGTAGTTACTGTTCCAACGTTCACTTTAAGTAAGCCATTAGGACACGTTAAAAAGGTATTGCTGAGTCATCATGAGTACCAACAATGTAAAACTTTGCAAGATTTCTATCATGAGCTCATCCTTGCCTTTTTACCAGAATATTTTTCGCAACAGAGTACACTAAAGCTTCTTTTACAAATCCACCGTGAATCGGTGGATAATTAAATGCTTATCATCCAAATCTAATAATGCAGCTTTGTCGTTGATCGTAACTACATTTGTCATTCAAATCTAACACTGCAGCTTTGTCGTTGATTAAAACTACATTTGTCATCCAAATCTAATATTACAGCTTTGTTGTTGATCGCGACTACATCTATGATCCTAATCTAATACTAGCAGCTCTGTCGTTGATCGTAACTACATTTGTAATCCAAATCTAATATTGCAGCTTTGTCGTTGATCGCGACTACATTTATAGTCCTATTGTAATATTGATTGTTTCTTTGTCGTTATTCGAAACTTTATTTGATCAGTGTAATACTACCTATATCCCCACTTTAAACTACGTGTGCCTTTTAGCCTATTTATTTTTAAAACCACTTCATTCATCCAAACTTGTAAAAATTGGTTTTTTTAATAGATCTTGCATCCCCCAATTAAGTTATTGAACTATTTAGTAGCATAATAGTACAGGTGTGCTAAACTTAAAATGTTTTCCAACAATCTGTTCAATTCTGTCTCATTTTAATGTACAAGAAAGTTTGCCAAATCGTTCTGCAATTCATGCAGCCTTGTTGTTGTTGTTGAATGCCCATAATGAGTAAGTTTACTCATTTGTATACACTGACAAGGGCGTTAAGTGGCGGGTTGTAGTAACTTTTCTCACATTCCAAACATGCTGATGAAGATTGACCGAAGTTCTCCAGACGGTTGCACTTGGATTCATCAGCATACACTATCTACTACGGAGATCACATCGATCCATATCTCGTCAGCCAGACTGCCTTGAAAACAGCATGTTTCCAGGCAGCGCTAGATGGAAAAGAGATTGTGATCTTAGCCAGTGAATTGTGCCTGACGTTCTTGTCAGTATGTTGTGCTTGACTGGACTAGCGTCACAGTTCTACATGCAGCCTTGTTAAAACTACATTATAGCAGCCATCGAACTTCTGAGTGGACAAGTAAAGAATGGTGCACTGAGCCATCTTCTGACAAAAGCGCTTAAAAAACGTGAATTGAGATCTATCTATAGGTTTGATCATATTCCAAATGTAAAATTCACTGACTAAAACTTGTGATAGTTGCTCCGGTAAACATTTCGCCATGATAGCTACACGGCAAATTAAACTTTACGCGACTTTAATTGATTGATTTTATTTATTGACCCTTGCTAAGAATCATTATCGTGCAATACATATATACAGTTTCCATTTGTTGTCATGGAAGGTAAAAATGTTTTTTGCTTGAACAATGTCTTAGTCCGTTGTAAGTTTAGGCTTAACAATACAAAACAAAAAACAGCTCTATAATATAGCTTCGACTATACATCACAAAATATATCCACTTAGACTTCAAATGGAAACGTTAAATAATATATTTTATTCTGAAAAAGGGAAACACAAACTTATAATTTTTTCGACGTATTCACCTTTGCATTAGAGAAAGTTCTCAAGCGGATATAAAGTGCATGGCAAAAAATTACCTCGGTCCCATTGTAACCACACATGTACCACCTGCTGGACGTCTTCATCGGACCTGAACGTATTTTCTTCCAATGTTTCTTTCAGGCATCCAAAGACGCGGACATCACTTAGTCTAGGTCTGGTGGGTATAACAGATGTGGTAGACACTGAAAACTTGAGGTCCTCGATGATAGCAGCTGGTGCACAAGCATTATGAGGTCGAGCATTGTCCTGTTCCAAAAGTCTTTACTCATAAGTTCACGTCATTTGGATTGAACTGCTTGTCGAAGATCATTCCTGTGAAGATATGTTTGCTTGGCACGTGGCAGTGGTCCTTCTTGCTCTAAAATAACGCCTCGTTGCTCCAAAAGAAAGTCAGCATAACCTTTCCTGGAGAATGCTGCGTGCGGAAATTCTTTGGTTTTGGTGAGGAGAGAAGACGGCATTCCTAGATCACTCTCTTCGTTTCAGGCTCGTGGTAGTGAGTCCAGGTTGCGCCTCCAGTAACAATTCTTGCTAGGGAAACATCACGTCCTGCTCCATTGAAATAATTGACTTTTCAGGCACGACGGTTTACAAGTATTTCGTCGGTTTACACCTGTCTCATCGGTTTACAAGTGTCTCGTCGGTTTACACGTGTTTCGACAGTTTAACGACGGTCTCGACGGTGTGACAATAGTCTCGATGGTTTGACAATAGTTTCGACGGTTTGACAATAGTCTCGTCAGTTTAACATCAGTCTCGTCGGTTTGACAATAGTCTCGACGGTTTGACATCAGTCTCTCGGTTTGCCAATATTCGAGTCGGTTTAACAAGAGTCTCGTCGGTTAAACAACAATCTCGTCGGTTAAACAACAATCTCGTCGGTTTTGTATTATTGTGAGAATGACTGTTTTTTTCAACTTGAAAACTAGTTTCAAATGCCGTGTGACATGTTTTAACAATGTATTTATCAATTCTTTACAAATAATTTGTGGAGAAGAGGAATACAATAACTTCTTCTTGATGTGGTCAGGATCGTTTGGAGAAATCTGGTTAGTCCGCTTGACAGCAGTGACCAACAAACCACTAAATGTAGGTGCGCGCGACTCAAAAACTTAAAGTCAAGCAAATCGCCTGGTCTGGACAGAATCACTGTAGAAATGCTCCAGGCTAACAGAAATACACTTGCCATGCAACTGGCCACCATTCCAGCATCTGCCTTTATACAATACAAATTTCAGAACAGTGGAAGTACTCAAAGACAGTCCTGATTCATAAAAAAGGGGACAGAGACATTTTGTCGAATTACCGTCCAATCTGTTTGCAATAAATTATTTAAAAACGTTTCAGAAAAGTCATTACCCGCAGATTAGAAAGGCAACTCGACGATAACCAACAGCGAGAACAGACAGGAATAGCTACTCAACCAATGACCACCTGCACACAATCAACCAGCAGACGGACACAGCGTGGGAAGTCGGCATACTCATAATCATTGTATTTGTAGACTTTGTGAAAGCCTTTGATAGCGTGAAACTATTTCCACAACCACTCTAATGGCATATATCCACCTGCCTCGCGTCGTCGCCTCCTTGCCCTGTAGCCAGATCTACCGTTGTAAGCCATCAGTGGAAGTTGATGAGGGTGCAGTCTCATGAGATAACCGACCCAGATTATTTTGTGTCTGAAAATTTACTCTGCACATGACGTAGTGCCGCCCATATTTGGAATGTTTTCATTCTGTCTTTCTTGTAAACACCGATAACCTTCCTCAACCACTTTATTGTCATTTTTGGCGCTGGTTGCACAGAATTGACATGAATGTACTGTTTGTCAGATTTGTTGCCATGTGAAATATACAAGCACATATTTGTTGATGAAGGTCTGCACTCCGCATGTATCATTTTGTCTTACATACCATGTCCTCCTTGTAGCGGAACTGACTTAACATACAAGTTAAAATGCTACCTCTTTTTTCTATGTAGTGCATCCATTTAGGGAGTCGAGGTAGTGCAGTGGTCAGTGCACTGGCTTCCAGCCAAACGATTGGGGTTCGGTGTTTTGCCAATTGCAAAACGCTCCTGATGTTCATCCGGCCTCGAAATTTGGCCCCCCAATAAATATGTTACAGTAAAGGCGGCCTGCGTTACGTTGACCACATCACCCCGTGTGAGCCGTTGGTCAAAGAAAATATGGGCCTTAGACCATATTCCCAACATGCCGCACTGGTGCGTTAATGGGATCTTTAAAAAAAGCATCAATTTTTGCGCAATTATATTTTGGGATAAATCTAACTTCCTATTTTTCTTTTCCTTCATCACATTTTGCTATTTTTCTTGATCATCTTCATCATCGTATTTTATTAGTTCTTTTCGTAATTATTATTCCATTTTTACTTTACTTTTGTTCTGCCCAGAATGGGCCAAGTAAACGTTTACTGAATATTTTCTATTGCACTACAGCCACTTCAGATTGACATAGAAGATGAAATACACGCGCAAGTAAGCACTGACACCCACACAATTATCAGATCATGAGAAAACATGTTTCAAAGAGGTACGTCGAGTGAAACCTAATTCCGGGAAAACAATCATTGCATAGCGTGTAGCACATAATGGGAGTGAACATTCGTGTTTAAATGATGAATATCATAACACAAAATGTAAGGTCTTCTGGTAAATTCGAAATTTCGTTATGGCAACATGGATATTTCTTTATGGCAACATGGATATTTCTTTATGGCAACATGGACATTTCTTTATGGCAACATGGATATTTCTTTATGGCAACATGGATATTTCTTTATGGCAACATGGATATTTCTTTATGGTCACATGTATATTTCTTTATGGCAACATGGATAATTCTTTATGGCAACATGGATATTTCTTTATGGCAACATGGATATTTCTTTATGGCAACATGGATATTTCTTTATGGCAACATGGATAGTTCTTGATGGCAACATGGATATTTCTTTATGGCAACATGGATATTTCTTTATGGCAACATTGATATTTCTTTATGGCAACATGGCTATTTCTTTATGGCAACATGGATATTTCTTTATGGCAACATGGATATTTCTTTATGGCAACATGGGTATTTCTTTATGGCAACATGGATATTTCTTTATGGCAACATGGATATTTCTTGATGGCAACATGGATATTTCTTTATGGCAACATGGATATTTCTTTGTGGCAACATGGATATTTCTTTATGGCAACATGGATATTTCTTTATGGCAACATGGATATTTCTTTATGGCAACATGGATATTTCTTTATGGCAACATGGATATTTCTTGATGGCAACATGGATATTTCTTTATGGCAACATGGATATTTCTTTATGGCAACATGGATATTTCTTTATGGCAACATGGATATTTCTTTATGGCAACATGGATATTTCTTTATGGCAACATGGATATTTCTTTATGGCAACATGGGTATTTCTTTATGGCAACATGGATATTTCTTTATGGCAACATGGATATTTCTTGATGGCAACATGGATATTTCTTTATGGCAACATGGATATTTCTTTGTGGCAACATGGATATTTCTTTATGGCAACATGGATATTTCTTTATGGCAACATGGATATTTCTTTATGGCAACATGGATATTTCTTTATGGCAACATGGATATTTCTTTATGGCAACATGGATATTTCTTTATGGGAACATGGATATTTCTTTCGTCAATTATAGATGACAATGGCAGCATTAGTAAATGACACACACAAATCTCCAAAATGCTGTACGAGGGTGAACAAGACGGAACTAAGACACACATCTCCAAAATGCTGTACAAGGGTTAACAAGACGGAACTAAGACACAAATCTCCAAAATGCTGTACAAGGGTGAAAAAGACGGAACTAAGACACAAATCTCCAAAATGCTGTACAAGGGTGAACAAGACGGAACTAAGACACAAATCTCCAAAATGCTGTACATGGGTTAACAAGACGGAACTAAGACACAAATCTCCAAAATGCTGTACAAGGGTGAACAAGACGGAACTAAGACACAAATCTCCAAAATGCTGTACAAGGGTGAATAAGACGGAACTAAGACACGTAGACATATTGAAATTCTTCAGTATCTGTAAACGGTCTGATTGGACATGCACTTATAAAATGTAGAACATTGTAGACAAAATCAGTCTTTCGGAGCATGCGGGCAATCTTCTTCAACGAAGTCGTGTCATTGAAAATAAGGAAAAGAGTTATTAGATGCTACTTGGAACCAGAACTGACATTTGACTGCGAGTCATGGACAATCAGCAGGCAAGCACAGAGATCATTGCAGGCAACGAAAATATAATTTTACAGAATAATATTGAGAATTCAACGGAATGTAAAGAAAGCTAATAATGCGGTACTTGAAGACAGTTTTTTGCAAGAACGCAAGACAAGACAGTCAGCATTTATTGGGCATTTCATGAAAAGAGGTGGGTTGGAACACACTTTGATAATAGGCAGAATCGCTCGGAAGAGGGACAAAGGCTAAGAGAGAAGATATTGAACAGCTTGAAGTGATGTTTTGGGTTGTAGGGGAGGGGCCATCGGCTGAGAAACTGATTAACTCTACTTACGACAAGAGGAAGTGGAGATCCATGACCAGCAAAGTTAACTGGTATTTGATGATGAAACTATATATGCATATATTGGGAGGAGTGTGTGTCGTTTTTAAACCAGTAAGCACTAGCAGTGAACTGTGTATTGACTGCAGACCTTCACCATCCTGTGGTATAGGTGACACTGACGAATGCACCTGTGGTACAGGGAAAATGACCGCTGAACATCTGCTGCGAAATTGCCCGACATACGAGGACCAGAGAAAGCACACTACACAAGCTCTATGGCAGTTTCGACAGCCTCAGGATGACAGCTGCTTTCTTCGAACAAATACAAGTTGACGTTTCACAGCCTACGAAGAAGAAGAAGAAACCAGGAAGCACTGGCAGTGAACTGTGTAATAATTGCAGACCCTTACCATCCGGTGTCCATCGCACAGACACTCACCATCCAGTGTCCATCGCACAGACCCTCACCATCTGGTGTCCATCACACAGACACTCACCATGCAGTGTCCATCGCAAACTTACGACTTAGCCACTGGAAGGCTAACGTAAGTTTGGACAATATTAGCATGTTTCAGCACAGGAAAAAGTGAGTTCAGAGTTCACGTACGTTGTGCATTATTTGACAAAGCCGGTCTAGATCTGTCTCTGTCCTATGATCAAAACAAGGAAATTGGAGATGGTTAGTTTTATTTTGATAGGTTTATGGTGATCGTTCTAGAGAATTAACACGAGTAAGATGGTGTTAAAAACGGTGTAATTAAATCATTCTAAGAGGAGAAAGGAAGATTTAGCATATCGCCAATATTGAAGTTTCTAATTGTAATGAAAATAAGTTGGTAGCGGAGGATTGATTCCGTCCATTCCGTTATGTCTAGTCAGTATGGAAAGATAGATATGGGAGTTTGAGCTACGTGTCATTTGGTGACAAGTTGTCGCAGTAATATTTAATAGGAGACAAGATAACCGATAAGTTAGTGGTGGCTCCAGAAAGGATGAACTTGACAGATTGACTGGTGATGCAGGTCTAGTAGCGAGACGAGTTTGGCATACGGGTGTGGATAGAAGTACTTCGGGACTGGCGGCCATGTTGGAAAGAGAGGACCATTGGGCCAATAAAGACCTAAACACGCAAGAGAATATGCAGAGCTGCTCGGGAGGTTATCTACGGCGAGTTCCTTTTGCATCCGACAATAATTTCCTACTTTGGAGGAAGGGTGAACCAACCTCATCGGCACGAGAAAGAAAACTGATCACTTCAAGAGAGAACGTTGATGATAATGTATCTGTGCATTTCACGGACATCAACGCTAGATGATCAGTGTAAATGAAAGCAAACTAAGGTATAAGACAGACCGATTTTTTAGACTGTTGTGAACGCTATTCTTGTAAGATTTGTCAGTTGTAGAATTCACGGACATCGATTCTTGATGATTTGTTGAAAATAGCAGCAAACTAATGTGTAAAAGACATATTAAACAGCGGTATCACAGAATTGTTTCAAATGTAGTCTGTACCAAATCAGTCAAAGAATTCACAATAGCCCCTGATCAAAGGTAAAGCGTGTAGCAAGCACCAAGGATTACATCTCGAAAACCAATCAGTAAAATATACTATAGAATATTAGGTAGCAGGTTTTCAAACCACGAGTGAGAAATATTTTAGTCTACAGCGGAGACCAGAGCTTAGCAAAGCTGCAGACAGCCAGATACCGGATAGCCACACTTAATTGTAATTGAAATTGTTAGATAGTAAAAGTCATAATCTGGGTCAATCCAGAGGTTCCATCTAGCCCATGCGGAAAGCATTTTCAGATAAAGATTAATCATATATAGATTAGTTGATAATGATGAATTGCAGAAAGCTAAAGATGAATTCTCAAATGCTAGGAACATAGCAAAGAAAAAACAATCTATGGAGGCAAAATCGCCCTAATGGCCACCACGGCGAAATACAAATACACGCTAAACCAAATAACAAGAGACAGCTGAAGTCGGATGTGTTGGACCGAAAGGTGAACATATCGCAGCAAAGCTGTAAACTACGACACAACGCATTCCGTTCTCTAGACTACATTCTGCTACTTAAGCCCTTTCAGTGTTTGGTAGTGGGAGATTGAGAACGAAAGAAGAAGAAGATAAAGACGGGAACAAACTATGGAAGTTAGTCAGAGCCATGAACGACGAAACTCCATCAAACAAACAAATTACCATCAAGCAGGGCGACAACATGCTTACTGGAAAAAAGGCAGCAAACGTCTTTATAGAACATTATGCCAAAGCAAACCACATTGATGTTCCTACAAATAGGCACACAGACATTAATAAAGAACAAAAGAGGCACGACAACATCAATATGGTACCAGATGAGCACATGATGGCAAAACTAACAATAAATGAAATGGAAGAGGCCATGAGAACTCTAAAGAAAAAGAAAACGCCCGGAAAAGATGGCGTAACAAACGAATTACTGATTGGGCTGGGCCAAACAGCAAAGAGAAAGTTACTATCAGTCCTGAACCAAAGCTGGAAAAGGGGAATTGTACCTCAGGCATGGAAAGACGCTGTACCTTTACCAGTACTAAAGAAAGAAAAAGAACAGATCCAAGTGGATACAGGCCTATCAGCCTACTGAGCTGCGTAGCGTAACTGATGGAGCGTATGATAAACACTAGACTGATGTGGCATCTTGATGAAAAACACATACTAATTCGACAGCAAGCAGGCTTTAGACAGCACAGATCCACTGAGGATCAGATCACTCTCATAGCACAGGAAATAGAAGATGCTTACCAGGAAAAAAAGCATAAAGTAGCGGTGTGGGTGGCTCTAGAAAATGCATTTTACAAGGTCTGGAAAGAGGGAGTTAAAATCAAGCTACGAAGAAGTGAAGTTTGTGGGGAAATGTACAGATTGATCAGCCACTATCTCAAAAACAGAACAGCCAGAGTTCAAGTACAAGGGCAGATGAGCAAAAAGGTGACACTTGAGCAGGGAGTATCCTAGGGAGGAGTACTGTCACCCACACTCTTCCTGGTGTATATAAATAACATCGCAGAGAATATACCAAGGAGAATCCATAGCTCCATGTTTGTAGATCATATGGCTATGTGGACCTCTGAAAAGAATCTCACCATAGCAAGTAATCGGATGCAGCAGGCCCTAACATCTCTGGAGGAGTGGGCGAACTCATGGCTGGTCAAAATAAATGAGGAAAAAACAACATGTACGATATTCTTACTTTCAAACAAAACCAAAAAAACCAAAATAAGTCTTAACGGCAAATATCTGCGACCAAACGACAACCCCAAACTACCTGGGAGTCATATTTGATCGGCGCATGACATGGAAAAGTCAGATCGAGAGAAACCGAATGAGAGCCAGAGAAAGAATGG
Organism: Ariolimax columbianus; assembly: GCA_036924085.1. Classification (NCBI taxonomy): domain Eukaryota; kingdom Metazoa; phylum Mollusca; class Gastropoda; order Stylommatophora; family Arionidae; genus Ariolimax; species Ariolimax columbianus. Next base: position 36,009,109 of record JAVGWX010000016.1, on the reverse strand, counting down.
CAATCATGAGGAAACTTGCTGACACAAGCTGGGGAGCAGACGAAAGTTAACTAAAGTAACTGTACATTGGAAGAGAAGAGTTAGACCAGTTCTCGAGTATGGCATTGCGGCATGGACAACAGCAGCAAAGGCGAACTTTAACAAAATTTGCAAACTCCAAAACCAAGCCATGAGAGTTATAACAGGAGGCATGAAGTCAACGCCAAATCTAGAGCTGGAAAAGATTACAAATCTGCAAACCATGACCGACAGAAGAGACTGCAAAGCCCAGCAGCAAGCAGAAAAACTCAGAAGACTGACTGACCATCCAATGCATAAGAGACTAAATAATTTTGGAAATGGCAAACTAAAGCGGAGAAACTTTGCAGAAATAGCCAAAGCAAAGATGAACGAAGACCCTATAAACGCATTAACAACACCAAAGCCCATCCCTACTGTACGCAAACCTACCTGGAGGCAGCATATATTTCCAGAGATGGTAGAAAATATACCAGGTATTGGAAACAAAAACTGCCAGACTGAAAAAGAAAGAAGAGACATAACCCTGAGGTACATAACGAAAAACTACCCAAGCATGGACTGGACCCATGCATACACCGACGGTTCTGTAACAAACACAACACAGAACGGAGGGGCAGGGGTATTCCTGAGTCTACCAAATGGTAAACATATAAAACTGTCAGTGGCAACTGGAAAATACACAAGCAATTTCAGATTGGAGGCAGAGGTACTGAGGGCGGTAGTAGAAGAAATGGTGACAGGTAAAAGGAATGAAAGCCAGATAGTCCTGCTTACAGATGCCCTGGCCGTAGTAACAGCACTAAAAAGCCAGAAAAATACTTAACTTAATGATTTAAGAGCAGTACTCTGTCAACTATGCCAGCAGTCCGCACAAAAAAGAGTAGTGGTACAGTGGGTTCCATCCCACTGTAACATCCAAGGCAACGAGGAGGCAGACAGACTGGCAAAAGAAGGTGCAAGACTACCACAACCAGATACTAGTGTGACATACGAAGAGTCAAAAAGGCTTATTAGAGCTAGATACATGACCAAATGGGAAACAGAACATACTGGCTACACAAAAAAACGATGCCTATTACCAGTTGAACAGAAGAGAGCAGGTCGTGGTCTTCAGACTTCGCACTGGCCACAATAAATTGAAGATAGGTGGCACTGACGAATGCTCGTGCGGTACTGGGAAAAAAGACCGTTGAACATCTGCTGCAAAACTGCTCGACATACGAGGATCAGAAAAAGCAGATGTGGCCATCACCAGTGGCAACACTAGACAGGCTCTATGGCAGTGTCGACAGCCTCAGGATGACCGCTGCTTTTTTCGAAAAAATAAAGATTGACGTCTGACAGCGTACGAAGAAGAAGAAGAAGAAGATAATGAATATATTATGCAATAAATAAATTATTTTGTGTTTTTACTTTGAAAGAAGTTTAAGTATTTTTCTATGTTATTGTGGGGAAAGAATAACTAGTTGAAGGTAAATGTGGCACGACTCTAACATAATATAAATTGTTGCCGGTGAACAGTCATGTTTAGATAACAAGTACCATTTAAAAAGTTAGTAGTAGAGCAACAACAGCAATACACTTCTGTTATATAACAACACATGCGCTGAATTGGAACCAACTGAGAAAGAAAATGCAAGCAGGCAAAAGAACAAATTGTATATGACATCGGACGTTAATTGAAGATAAGTGGAGTCTTATGAGTGAGTCTACATCAGACGTCCTAAATCAAGAAAAAGTGGAACGCAATCCATGCGGCCTACATTCCTGTCGAATTAAAAAGAAACAATGAAGCAATGTCTTGATACATAAGAACAATGATAAAGTTGAAAAAAGATGGAAAATATTAATATGAGAAAGAGAAAGATACCTTTAAAAAATGGAGAATATTACAGAAGCAAAAGAATATACCCAAAAAAAACTTGTAAACTGTAAACGAAATTAAAACTGTATGTATTCCAATATTTCCATATCTGGTGCAATTAACTACAGAAGATTACGCAGCCGGAGAAACATAAATGGCTAGAATTACAATTTCAAAAACAGAGTTCACATAGAAATGGAGAATTCTAACATAAAAAGTACGAACATCTCTCGCCGAAAAAGAATTATTTTTGGAAAGTTGGTCCGTGGCGCTTTGTGGAGCAGACAGATGGACTATAAAAACGAGAGAAGAAGTATGTTGGAAGAGCTTTGAGCTGTGGTGCTTCAGGAGAAAGGCCTCTGTCAGCTGGATAGAAATGAAGTCGAATAAAATGTTTCTAGAGGCAGTTGTCGAAACAAGGCAGCTACTGACAAAAAATCTCAAGTTAAATATTGTCTTGGCTTTGTCCCAATCTAAGATACGCTTCTCCAGTACAGGCAACGTTGTATGAGCTGTATCATGGCAGATGGTGAAGAAATTAACTTTTTTACTCCTTAGTCTTGGTGTCTTAGTCGGATTCCACTATGCTATGTTATATCTGCCTTACGGCCTAGTGCATCCGACCAGCACACAATTGTTCAACTGAATACCATTTCCATAGGGACAAGACCTGGCTGAATCCGAGCACAAGCAATTTTGAGTTGTAAATCGTGCCACAAAACCACCCCCTCACACTGCTCCCCATTCTGCCAACACCCCCACGCCCGCCCTCTTCTCTATGGATACACTTACAAACGTATGGTAAACAATATGAAATGGAAATACGATTACTCGTGATACGACATGAAGTATGGTGACCACAACACCAAACGGTTTTGTCTTCATAATGTGATGTGAGGAAGAATATGCGCTGATCATCAATTTTACTCTTATCTCGAGCTACCTTAGATCAGGGGCAAGACTATTGGTCGAGACGACTGGAGGTAACTTGGGATGCAGACACTCATGTCTTACCACCCGTAAAGTATAGATTAAAGACATCAGTATAGAATAGTAACCCATTTCAGTCATGACTGACAAATAGGATCATATGACTTAAAGAGGGTAACAAAATAATATGTACTTAGTTTTTGTTTCCTTTCACCCTGCGGAGTTCTTTTCACTTTTCTGTGTTGCTAGATCTTATCTTCACCATGTGTGAGTTGACGTTTTAGGGTACACCTCCATTTGGATTGGTCTACAGTTTCGTTTTCCCAGGCTGCCAGACTCACTGTCCATTTGGATCGGTCTGCAGTTTCGTTTTCCCAGGCTGCCAAACTCAATGTCCATTTGGATCGGTCTGCAGTTTCGTTTTCCCAGGCTGCCAGACTCAATGTCCATTTGGATCGGTCTGCAGTTTCGTTTTCCCAGGCGGCCAGACTCAATGTCCGTTTGGATCGGTCTGCAGTTTCATTTTCCCAGGCTGCCAGACTCAATGTCCATTTGCATCGGTCTGCAGTTTCGTTTTCCCAGGCTGCCAAACTCAATGTCCACTTGGATCGATCTGAAGTTTCTTTTTCCCAGGCTGCCAGACTCAATGTCCATTTGGATCGGTCTGCAGTTTCGTTTTCCCAGGCTGCCAGACTCAATGTCCATTTGGATCGGTCTGCAGTTTCGTTTTCCCAGGCTGCCAGACTCAATCTCCATATGGATCGGTCTGCAGTCTCGTTTTCCCAGGCTGCCAGACTCAATGTCCATTTGGATCGGTCTGCAGTTTCGTTTTCCCAGGCTGCCAGACTCAATGTCCATTTGGATCGGTCTGCAGTTTCGTTTTCCCAGGCTGCCAGATTCAATGTCCATTTGGATCGGTTTGCAGTTTCGTTTTCCCAGGCTGCTAGACTCAATGTCCGTTTGGATCGGTCTGCAGTTTCGTTTTCCCAGGCTGACTGACACAATGTCCATTGCTTTCAAATCACGCTAATACATATATTTGAAACTCAACTTAGTTGGCCGACCTTTCTTTTGTCATGCGCAGACTTTCCATAGAGTATGTCTTTTGGAATGCGACCATCGTCCATACGACTAACATGACAAGCCATTGTAGTTGTTCCCCACTTAAGGAGAGTGCGAATGTTTAAAGACCGGTGCGAGATTGCACCTTTGCATTCTTCACTCTGTCCTTCCGTGCAATTCAAAGAGTAGATTGCAGGCGGGATGTTGGCAATGATATGGACAAAAGATTCCAGATGGCAAGAGCTGTTTTTATATCGCTTGGGACTTTATGAATATCGAGAGTGATTGGTTAATAATAATGTTTGCTTAGGCGCCAGTAGCCTGTTTCATTGAACGATGACTATCATCGCCATGTTCTGCAGCTTGTTGCCAGGCTTTGCCTAGATCTACCAACTGTCGGAGCCATGAGCTGCGTGGGCTACTTCTCCAGCGCTTCCATTAGGCCAGTGATTGATCCTTGGTACATATGAGTGATTTGAGAAGGAGCTGGTGAATCAACTCCACTTGATCCTCCCGGACAACATGGCCAAAGATGGACCGGATTGTCTAAGACGATGGGGAGATGTGACTGTGCGGTGAACTTAGCATTCCTGATAAGGTCGAGAAATCGAGCGTCAAGAATGCGTCGATTGGCTGCGCATTTGAAAAGTCTTAAGCCTTGTCCTGTCATGTTTACGCAGTGACCAAATACCGGAGTCATTCATTAGTAAGTGGAGCACATATAACTGGCAGATGCTTATTGTGAAATGCAAGGAAAGCCTGCTGTTGTCTCGCGCATGGTGAAGATCTTTCATTGCAGAGGCGTCGAACCCTCTCCGCCTTGACAAGCCTAAACCAATGCGGCCGTCACATGTGATCATGCTACCCAGATATATAAAGTCATTGGAGTCGACCGTAATGGAGCCATGGACTACTATAGCCTGAGTGGTTGTTTATTGAACAAACATATAAATGTTCAACTGCAATGCCAGGTATGTACTAGTGTATGACTCCTAGTCACATCGTACAAACCAAGACATGACAAAATAGGTTTTGACATTAATTACTGACTGGTTCAGCCAACGGGATGGAGAGACTAAGTTCGCGTGATAAGAACCTCCAGTACCGAACTGTTGAGGAGAACTGGACAATTCCCAGACGAGCACGATATAAGATGGAGACGCTATAGCCGGAACGGACACACAATACGGGGACCTCATAATAGCATTACACGAGTCAATGTTCTGGGCACCCTCTGGGTAGACGGGGAGACGCAGACTAGGCACCCGTGATAGCGAGTGCAGGCCTATATACATCTATCTATCTATCTATCTATCTATCTATCTATCTATCTATCTATCTATATATCTATCTATCTATCTATCTATATATCTATCTATCTAACTATCTATCTATTTATCTATCTATCTATCTATCTATCTATCTATCTATCTGTCTATCTTTCTATCTATCTATCTATCTATCTATCTATCTATCTATCTATCTATCTATCTATCTATCTATCTATCTATCTATCTATCTATCTATCTATCTATCTATCTATCTATTTATCTATATGTTTATCTATCTATCTATCTATCTATCTAATATATCTATCTAATTATCGATCTATCTATATATCTATCTATTATATATTTATTTGTCTATCTATCTATCTTTCTATCTCTCTCTCTCTCTCTCTCTCTCTCTATATATATATATATATATATATATATATATATATATATATATATACATATGAATCTATCTATCTATCTATACACACACACATATATATATATATATATATATATATATTATAAATCTCTTTCTTTTTCTCTCTCTATACACATCTTTCTCTCTATACACACACACACAGCAAGGACAGCTACAAAAAGGGATTGATGCTCCATAATTAATGTTTCAGAGGTGAATAATGTGGCTGGAAGCAAGACATAAACGAGTATTTGAACTCGGCCAACCAAACTCCGTTGTTGTTACACATTGTTATGATATTTGTGATTGTATGATTGTAGAAAGAAAGTGGAAGAACAAGGGATTCACAAAATGAGGATTCCATTGGAGATTGATGTGGCAGCACTCAAAAGTATCCTGGATTTGGTGTGGCTGGTTCCCAGGTCCCTGCATTTTCAGTTATTTGGCTTGGCTTGGCTTCGTTCGTTCTCAATCTCCCGCTACCTAACCCTGAAAGGGCTTAAGTAGCAGAATGCAGTCCAGAGAACGGAATGCGTTGTGTCGTAGTTTACAGCTTGACTGCGATATTTGCACCTTTCGGTCCAACACATCCGACTTCAGCAAGCATTTTTGAGTACCGGGATAGCATTCCCTCTTCGATCCCTTTTCCTTAGCCAGTCTGCCCTGCTGCAGCCTGTTATCCATGATCTCCGCGTGGAGGTGTAGAAGGGTATTGGCAGCTCTGGTTCGCGGGCCCTGAAGCTAGCAGTCAGCTATGGATCGCTGAACACTGCAGCTTATGCGCTGCTCAGCATCATGAATCCTTGTCAGCTATTTGAATACGAACCAATATCTTTCCAGTATCCGTTTTTCTACATCTTTCCGTGTAAACTCTATTTTTCGATATTGTTTTCGGATGTACACTATTATGTGAGATGGAAGAGAATATCAGAACCAGTCGAAGAAGTGCTGTCTATCGCCTCCATGATAGAACATTCTTTTGTTCTTGCATTGCACATCCTGCAATTCAAGCAAGTTACACAACCGAGAAGTGTAAAAGAGACGTGTAACAAATAGTATAATCTGTATAATTTCCAAAGAAATAATTATGTACATTTCTGGAAATCTTAACAAAAATCAGATTAATTTAATAATTTATAACATATCATAGGAATGGACACATTTAACACATGTCAAAAACATGGACTAATGTATAATATGTCAAAAGATTGGGCCGATTTATAACAAGTCAGAGGAATTAACTAATGTAATATATATGAGAGAGATGAACTAATTTACATGTCAAAGGAATGGACTAATTTATAACATGCCATACGAATGGACATTTTAAACATGTCAGAGGAGAGGATTAATTTTTGACATGTCAAAGGAATGGACTAATATATATATATATTTTTTTCGTTCGCCTTATTTTTCTAATCCCCAAGGCGGTGTGCGTTGCATTGTGTTTTTATTTTGCGCCAGTCGGCCCAGTGCATCCGACTTCAGCATGCATTTTATGTAAGGGTCTGCTTCCTTCTGCATTTTCTAAGGGTTTGCTTTCCGTGGTAACGGCCGGTGCTGTGATGGGGATCGAACCCAGTACTTTCGGGTTGTGAGCCGTGCCACTTAACCACTAGGCCACGCCGTCCCCTGGACTAATATATGACATGTAAGAGGAATGAACTAATATATGGCATGTCAGAGTAATGGACTAATATATGACACGTCAGAGGAATAGACTAATATATGACATGTAAAAGGAATGGACCAATATATGACACGTCAGAGGAATATATGACACGTCAGAGGAATGGACAAATTTATGACATGTAATAGGAACGGAATAGTTGATATTATGTTAGAAGAATGGGATAATATAGACATGAAGAAGGAATTTATAACAAAATAAATAATGCATAACATGTCAAAGAAATGTGAAACAAATGGCAAAACCTATAACTTTCCGCATAAACAAATTTAACAGTTTCTAACTAATTGTAGGAACACAAGGAACAATTTATAACATGTCAAAGGAATACATTGAACAATTTATAACATAACATGACGCAGAAAAACACGGAAAAATAAAAACATAACATGACGCAGAAATACATGAAATAATTTATAACATAACATGACGCAGAAATACATGGAACAGTTTATAACATAACATGACGCAGAAATACATGGAACAATTTATACCATAACATGACGCAGAAATACATGGAACAATTTATAGCAGTTGGGATGAATGTCAAAAAAATTAAATAATTTATAACACGTCATCACGACGAATACGTATCTAATGGAATAATGTATAACTTTATTCAATCAAAATCGTTCAGCTCCCTGTGAAGCACAGGTTTTCAATAACCACACCTCAGGTTCTCCTTTCATGGCCTATGTGATCCAGCTCGGTAGAAGTCTTCCCTGTTTTCTTTATTGCCATCTCGTGCTCTTTTTTCCATGTATGTTTTGGTCTGCCACTAGTCATTCTGACTTGGCTATTACAAAACAGAAACTGTCTTGAAACGTTTTTGGCTTGTTTTACTTAATGTGATCTATTTTTCTTCTTCTTCTTGTTCTTCGTCCTCAGCTTCTTCTTAGTTCTCAATAGCCCGCTACCAAGCCCTGAAACGGGCCAACTATCAGAAAGGTTCCCGGATAACGGAATGCGTTGTGTCGCAGTTGACAGCTTGACTGCGATATTTGCAACTTTCGATCCGACACATCCGACTTCAGTCGGCATTTTTGAGTACTAGGTTAGCCTTCCCTCTTCGATGCCTCCTCCTTAGCTAGTCTGCTCTGTTGCAGTCGGTTATCCAGGATCACCACGTGAAGGTTGAACAGGGCCTTGGCAGCTCTGGTCTGCTAGCTCTGACACTAGCAGTCAGATATGGGCCGTGGACAGCTGCAGCTCTTACACTGCTCAGCATCTTGATCTCATGTGACCCATTCAACGTCATCGCCTTCTCCTCAAGTCATGTTCTATTTATATCTGTATGGTTTTGTCCAGCAGTTACCCATTTTGTATTATCATAACATCGCAAGCTATATATTCAACGAACGCACACAATAATGAAAGTATGTACCTTGCTTGGTTGTTTT
>JAVGWX010000016.1:35940447-35995447 GCA_036924085.1 Ariolimax columbianus | reverse complement strand
AGAAGAGATATAAGGGGGAGAGTGGCTGTCCGCCGAATCGCTTTCTGTCTAAGCGACCGGTTGTGTCAAGCGCTCGATTGAAACTGAAATAGGAGCGGTCAAACAAAAAAGTGGCGGAATATGCATGATAAGCAAAGCGTGGCCAAATAGTGGTCCAGATAGGAGAACAAAGAGAGGGCAATATAAGCCGGGAGGGCGTGATATTGATATAAGAGAGGGGGAAGAGAACTGATGGTAAAATGGGGGGGGGGGGGGGGAGGAAGACAAATAGATGGTGGCCAGTGTGAGGGTTTAAGAACAAGTATGGAAGATATTAATACCATGTGGTTGGAGACAGCCTATACTCGAGATAAGTCTGTTCTCAAGGGCGAATCGATGACGATCGTCAGGGAAGTACGAAACTAGACCAGTGACACTGACGTCAGCCATACCCCGGTGCTCTGGACCATTGAAGTGGCTGGCAATTGGGGAACCAGTGCGTTTGCGGGTGTCGTTGAGGTGTTGGCGGAAACGCTCCCGTAGTTCCATACTAGTTTCCCCAATGTAAGTCATACCACACTCCTCTACTCGGTCTGTGGTCGGTTGTCTCCGCCATTTTTATCGCCGTGTCACATTACCGTACGGATCTTCTTCTTCTTCTTCTTCTGCGTACACAGTCAGACAGTAACCATTATTTTCTCGAAAAAAGCGGCGGTCATCCTGAGACTCTCGCCACTACCATAGAGCTTGTCTTGCAGTTCCACTGGCAATGGCCACATCTGCTCTCTCTGATCCTCGTATGTCGGGCAGTTCTGCAGCAGATGTTCAGTAGTCATTTTACCAGTACCGCACGGGCATTCGTCGGTACACCCTATCTTCAATTTGTTGAATAGGTGGTACCTCAGTCTGTTGTGGCCAGTGCGAAGTCTGAAGACAACGACCTGCTCTCTTCGGTTCAACTGGTAATAGGCATCGTTTTTGGTGTAACCAGTATGTTCGGTTTCCCATTTGGTCATGTATCTGGCTTTGATAAGCCGTTTTGACTCTTCGTACGTCATACTGGTATCTGTTTGTGGTAGCCTTGCACCTTCTTTTGCCAGTCTGTCTGCCTCCTCGTTGCCTTGGATGTTGCAGTGTGACGGAACCCACTGTACCACTACCCTTTTTGGTGCGGACTGCTGGCACAGTTTGCAGAGTGCTGCTCTTAAGTCATTAAGCTCAGTGTTTTTCTGGCTTTTTAGCGCTGTGACTACGGCGAGAGCATCTGTCAGCAGGACTATATGGCTCTCATTTTCACTGTGTGTTACCATTTCTTCCACTGCCGCCCTCAGTGCCCCTGCCTCTGCTCTGAAATTGCTTGTGTACTTACCAGTAGCGAATGACAGTGTTATTTTTCTGCCATTTGATAGGTTCAGGAATGCTCCTGCCCCTCCGTTCTGTGTAGTGTTTGTTACAGAACCGTCGGTGTATGCATGGATCCAGTCCATGCTTGGGTAGCTTTTCGTTATGAAGCTTAGGGTAGTGTCTCTCCTTTCTTTTTCACTCTGGCAGTTTTTGTTTGCAATACCTGGTATATTTTCTACCACCTCTGGAAATATATCCTGCCTCCAAGTAGGTTTTCGTACAGTAGTGATGGGTTTTGGTGTTAGTGCGTTTATGGGATCTTCGTGCATCTTTGCTTTGGCTATTTCTGCAAAGTTTCTCCGCTTTAGTTTCCCATTTCCCAAATTGTTTAGTCTCTGGTACATTGGATGGTCCGTCAGTCTTCTGAGTTTCTCTGACTGCAGCTGGGCTCTGCAGTCTCTTCTATCGGTCATGGATTGCAGTTTTGTAATCTTTTCAAGTTCTACAATTGGCGTTGACTTCATGCCACCTGTTATAATTCTCATGGCTTGGTTTTGAAGTTTGTTAACTTTATCGAAGTTCGCCTTCGCTGCGGTTGTCCATGCCGCAATGCCATACTCGAGAACTGGTCTCACTCTTCCAGTGTACAGTTTCTTTAGTATGCCTTCGTCTGCTCCCCAGCTTGTGCCAGCAAGTTTCTTCATGATCGCCATTCTTTCTCTGGCTTTCATTCGGTTTCTCTCAATCTGGCTTTTCCATGTCATGCGCCGATCAAATGTGACTCCCAGATAGGTTGGGTTGTCGTTTGGCTGCAGGATTTTGCCATTTAGCCTTAATTTGGTACTTTGGGGTTTTAATGAGAGCGAGAATATTGTGCACGTGGTTTTCTCCTCGTTTATTTTGACCAGCCATGAGTTCGCCCATTCTTCCAGCGATGTTAGGGCCGTCTGCATCCGATTTCTTGCTATGGTGAGATTCTTTTCAGAGGTCCACATAGCCAGATCGTCTGCAAACATTGAGCTATGGACTCTTCTTGGTATATTCTCTGTAATATCGTTTATATATACCAGGAAGAGTGTGGGTGACAATACTCCCCCTTGGGGTACTCCCTGCTCGAGTGTCACCTTTTTGCTCATCTGCCCTTGTACTTGGACTCTGGCCGTTCTTTGTTTGAGGTAGTGGTTGATCCACTTGTACATCTTCCCACAGACATCACTTCTTCTTAGCTTGACTCTAAGTCCATCCTTCCAGACTTTGTCAAATGCCTTTTCCAGATCCACCCAAACAGCTACTGTGTGTTTCTGTGCCTGGTAGGCATCTTCTATCTCCTGGGCTATGAGGATGACCTGGTCCTCAGTGGATCTGTGCTGTCTAAAGCCGGCTTGCTGTGGAACTAGTATTCGTTTTTCTTCCAGATGCCACATCAGTCTGGTGTTTATCATCCGTTCCATCAGCTTGCCGATACAGCTCAGTAGGCTTATGGGCCTGTATCCATTTGGATCTGTTTTGTCCCCGTACGGATCGAAGTATGCACACCCGTGCTATTCCACGAGACAATGGGTGGAGCACAGCTACCAATCCAACCGTCCGGGTATCACTTGTTTAATACACACTCTAGCGTTCTTGTTATCTCAGCCTTTAACTGATCAGCGCCACCCAGAGCACGCACAGCGACACACGTTGACCTAGCAAACCGTTGGTCAGCGAAGACCCTAAATCAAATTGACCTTCGCGGTTGAACGATTTTGGCCTTGGTCACTGCGAGCCCACTCGTTGTCGATAATAGGGATTTATAGATACAAGATGCTATGCAATGGTACACTAGACGGTAAACTAGGTATATAAATGCACACAAACTTCCACAGAACACGGCCCTGAATGTTAGTCATTAACTGTGAAAATTTAAGTCCGATTTGAAACTTGGTAATAGCCTAAACAAATACAAACAGCGGAGTGAATCGTGAACACAGCCTGTCCCTAATTGTCCGTTTTGTTCTGTTAGTTTATTTCTGTTTGTTCTGTTAGTTTGATGCAACAACCCGTCAGTAAAGATGGTAGTTAAAAAAAAAACATGAATATATTTTTAACATATTTTTTAATCAATTAAAAACCTCTTTGGTGAGAATATTTTCTTGTGAAAGTGTATCGATTTTTTGTTCCTAAAAATAGGTTTAATAGATTTTTGAAACATCCAAATCCAAAATTTATTGGTAAATTGTTACAGTGTCACCAGGATTTCACTTAAAATTCGATTTGTGTCGTTTGTACTGCTTCGTAGTTCTATCTTCGCTTGCACAGTTATTTTTTGAATGTCATCAGAACGATGAGCCGAAGAACAGGTACTGTGACCGACGCATGTGATGGAAGCAGAAACTGTGAGAATTGTGATAGTTCATCACGCATTTCTGGAAAGACCGATGGGTTGACCAGACTCCGGTATACAATTTCAAAACCTACTAATAAGAGCTTTAACCGGGATTTCCCAAAAATAATGCGAGGGGAATGATTAATCCACGGATGACGATTGAAAGACGATTAGGCCTATCAAATTGACTTTGATTTTGCAACACAGACTGAAATATATAGCCATTTATTAAAGTAAGTCCACAACGCAAAATAATATGACAATTCATTTAAGCGAATAATGGGTAAAATAAGAAACGCCACGTGGTTTTTAATTGATCAAGAAAACGCACTTGACTGGGTAAACCGGGTTAGACTATGGGAGGTAAAAGTGGAATTTAGTTTGAAGGGTCAACTATTGAATGACATTCGTGCCGTGCACGTAAACAGGGATGGTGCAGTAAAAACTAATCCAGGTATGAGAATTTGGTTTGAAATTCTCAGAGGTGTACGACAGAGGTGTGTCCTTTCTCCACTTCTCTTCATAATGTGCATGGATACAATACACAGCTGGCTAACCATCATAAGGAGACTTGAATGAACTATTGTTTGCTGATGATCAGGTCATCTTTTCCCAAAATACAGAAGACCTAAACACCACCTGAACTATCTCCATTTCGCTTGTAAAAAAGATGGCATTAAGATCGACACAGGTACAAGAGAGACTATGTTAATTTCACGTGAGCAATTGCAGAGAAGTTTCCACATGAGTATCATTGGTATCAAGACAAGGACAAGTAAAGCACTACTGTCTCACATAGAGCATGTCGCAAGAGTCGACTAACTATGATATGCTATACCACCGGCCATGGTTAAGTGGTTTGTTAAGGGCAGCATAGATGCCGCCTAACAGGCTGCGAGTCTAACTTGCTCTAGTGTTTGAGTCTATTGAGATGGACTCGCACATCGGTTAACTACCCTCCGTAAGCGCTTGTCCCAACGCAGTGGAGTATTAAGCTGCTCAAGCCTAGCCCGCTAAGCAAGAAACCCTTCTCCTGGCTACATCTAGCTGATACCAGAGCTGGGACCTGCACATGGGCATCGGCTGCTGTATTATAAGTAGAGGTCGACTAAGAACTAAGAAGATCGATATAAAATACAGGAGTTCAAATGCCTAGCTGTTATGTTCACTGATGACGCCAGAGTGGACAGAGAGATTGCATATAGCTTTAAGAACGCGAAAAGTGTCTACTATCAAATTACACCCTAGAATGCTTCTTTTAACTAAGAGGAGGCTGATAAATAGACTATTTATTTCTACATTGTGTTACCAATGTCAATATCGGTCCTTACTAGCAACCCATAAGAGGAAGATCCAGAACTGTGAGATGCGTTGTGAGACAATCCTTCCTGGAAACGAGCTGTTTTCATGGCATCCTGGCTAACGAGGTGAGGGATCAACGTGATCCATGTAGTAATGAGCGACACGCAGATGAAGCCAATCATAGCACAGCCGCCTGGAGGACCCCGGTCCACCTTCATCAGTATGCTTTGGATGTGAGGAAAGCTACTGCAACCGGCCACTTAACGTACTTGTTATGGCACTCAAAAGAATAGACCTTCTCAATGTTGGGATTCAAAACAACAGCAACCTTACCCTCTAACATGGACTTGTTGTATGGCAAAACATCTTAACTGTGTAACCTGGCTATCGATCATTGATTCTCTTTCCACCCCAACCTTACAGTACTTCCAAATTGGTTTTCTTCACTTCCCAAGAAATGCGACCCATTCTTCTATATACCCACATTTCAAAGGCTTCAATACTCTTTCCCAACTCATTATTCAGCGTCTATGTGAAAATAAAAATAAAAAAGTATTAAGGAAGGCACTAGTAGCCAAGTGACTGTAAAATGTGTGTCCCATAGTGGCTGCTCTCCTGTCGGGGATTGACGTTGTAAGAGACTTCAGTATACGAGACCACAGCTTCTATAAGGTAGGGTGTCAGTTCCTTATTTCGTTGACTTTTGCTTGACCAAACGTCAGTCAGGCACCCTTTTACAGTTGTGCCGGCTAACATGTCGATGGCAGGAGTTTGAACCCCGTACTGTTATCATGAAAAGCGAGTGCTCTACGATTTGCGCTAATGAGCCACTCAACTTAGAAGTAGCCATGTCATACAACACCAACAATCGTTAATGGGGTTCGTTGGATCCCTCCACATCATTAGAACAGCAGCAGGCAGACATTGTACTTTTTCAGGTTTTCAGTACAACTAGCAGGACAGATTAGTTGTGCACGATTGGAAACATACGTGTTAGGTCAAGCATCGGTCCTGGTCATCGATATCACAACCAAAGGAAAAGCTAATATCTTTCTTTGTCTTGCCTAGATGGGTCGCGTTTCTGATAGCAAAGTAATTTGTCTGATTCGAATAGTGGTACAGCTCTAGTTTTTTTTACCGCAAAGAAACAGGGTTCAACTCTCACAACCGCCATGCTCCAGTCGACCTTGCTGTAAATGGGTATCTAACTCACTGTTCTGGAAGGAAAACACAGTGAGCAAGAAAACTGGCCACACCACTTAACACAAGCTGTGGTATTTTATTAAAGTCTTCAACACTTAAACCTTGACCAGCGCTAAGTGTGTTGAAGGACTCACTACTGTTCAAACATTCACAATGCATTGAACTAAACTACTTCATTAACATAATCTACAACGCAAATGTTGACAAGAAGGAAACGCGATGACAATTACTGCTACATATTGCGTTATCTAATTTGTGATCAAAGTTATCTGTCTCGTTGAGAATCATTCGCTAGAGATACTGGAATTATTTTGCGATTTTAAAATTCATTTTCGTGGATACCACATTGTGACTGCTGCCCAGAAAAGTTTGTTATGTGATTTTATTGTTTGAACTATCAAAAATAGCGTTATGTGATTTTATTGTTTGAACTTTCAAATATAGCGTTATGTGAATTTAACAAGGACAATATGAGTTCAAAATGGTGGGTAATAACAGACATAAACGTGATTACATTGATATTTTAGCAATTTCAAAGTAAAATTGATTTATTTATTCTTTTATATGGAAACTGATTGAAGACGTGTTTATTTAATATGATAGGGATCAATATTGGCTGTCAAGGAATACAATTTGAAAAAATGGTATGATTCAAAACATGCAACAAAGTTCGCTATTCTCCGGGGCCAGCTACGCACGGACAAACTGAACCTTCAACGATGAAAATTGAAATGGATACAATAAGTGTGTAAAAATATATCAGAGGGTGCTAATATTATGTCAAAGCTAATTATATCATGGCTAAAAAATTTCAAAATAACGAAACAAATTTTAGATGGAGGATTTGTGAATGCGTGAGCAATAGCAGCAGTTGAAGCTGTGTGCAGAACAACAAACAGCTGATGCCCTCAATAAATTGTATGTCCTCAATTAGTTGATGCCCTCAATAAATGTGATGTCCTCAATTAGCTGATGCCCTCAATAAATTTGGTGTCCTCAATTAGCTGATGTCCTCAATAAATATGATCTCATCAATAAATTTGATGTCCTCAGCATAGCGGATGCCTCAATAAATTTGATGCACTCAATTAGCTGATGCACTCAATAAATTTGATGTCCTCAATAAATATGATCTCATCAATAAATTTGATGTCCTCAGCATAGCGGATGCCTCAATAAATTTGATGCACTCAATTAGCTGATGCACTCAATAAATTTGATGCACTCAATTAGCTGATGCACTCAATAAATTTGATGTCCTCAAAAAATATGATCTCATCAATAAATTTGATGTCCTCAGCATAGCTGATGCCCTCAACAAATTTGATGTCCTCAATTAGCTGATGTTCTCAATAAATATGATCTCCTCAACAAATCTGATGTCTTAAACAAAACTGATGGCCTCAACAAACCTGACGTTCTCAACAAATCTAAACTTGTCCATAATGACTGTTTGTTAGAAAGAATAAAAGATGGCGTTGAAAGTGAGAATCAATTTTAAAAAAAGATGTTAGCAGGTAAATTCTACTCATTAGCATTAGATGCAGTAAAATAAAAGTCACATTACAGTAAAGTAATTAGTTTGAATGCGATATGGATTACCATTAAATAGCAACACATTGAGCGAGGCAGAAACAGAAGCTGAGGACCATGAATTTTTGCGAGATGTGATCAAATGGCACATGCACCGACAAGAGCGACGGAAGTTGATCGACTGATTCATTGAAATTGTCTTAGTCGAACTGTAGTTATACAGGCGTGGATGCCCCTGTGCAGGTCCCAGCTCTGGCGTAAGCTGGATGTAGCTGGGATGAGAATTTTCTGCTTAGCTGGCTAGGTTTGAGCAGCTCATTACTCCGCTGTGTTGGGACAAGTGCCGCATAAGGTGGTTAACCGATGTGCGATCCAATTTAATAGTCTCAAGCACTAGAGCACAGCAGATCCGCAGCCTGTTATGCGCGATCTATGCTGCTCTCAGCAAACCACCTAACCGTGGTCAGTGTTAGGCCATGTCACACAGTTGTAATTCCTAAACTTATCTAATGGGCAACTAATTACAAGAGGGTAACGGGGGTAGAGGAAGCTGTCCAGCAGCTTGACAACATTACGGGGGTACAGGGCGCTGTCCAGCAGCTTGACAACATAACAGGGGTAGAGGGAGCTGTCCAGCAGCTTGACAACATTACGGGGGTACAGGGCGCTGTCCAGCAGCTTGACAACATAACAGGGGTAGAGGGAGCTGTCCAGCAGCTTGACAACATTACGGGGGTAGAGGGAGCTGTCCAGCAGCTTGACAACATTACGGGGGTAGAGGGAGCTGTCCAGCAGCTTGACAAAATTACGGTGGTAGAGGGAGCTGTCCAGCAGCTTGACAACATTACGGGGGTAGAGGGAGCTGTCCAGCAGCTTGACAACATTACGGGGGTAGAGGGAGCTGTCCAGCAGCTTGACAAAATTAGTGAGACCAACAACCCTTCTCAATCCTCGTCCTCTGATCAGAAAAGAGATGGCCACTAGTAACCCCAGAACCAACAGGTCTGCCCCTTACACTTCAAGGGGCACGAACAATCCGATCAACCACCGGTCACTTTCTGACAAGACCTCACGACTAGAGACAGGGTTCATAGCCGCACAGGATTGAACTACCTTGTCAAAGAACGGGTCTCTCATGATGAGTGTTCCTTCGATGGAGAGGGTTGGGCCCCTATCCGGTTAGAAACTTTCTAAAGCCACATTACCCCCCCCCCCCCCCCCCCCACGCTGAGACCGAGACGTGATGCCCGTATGACCTCTTTAGTTATGAGATAGACAAAGCAGAGATTGAAATTGTACAAACACAATTTATAACATGATAAGTGATAAAACATTATCTATAACAATGATAAACAAATATACAATGATAAAAACGTATTCATCTGGCTTCTACGTTTGTGAAGTGTAGCACTTACGCTTTCCTCTCCGATTCCAAATACCTTGAGGCAGTAGTAGACAATTTCGCAAAGTGTTACCAATTGTGTCTAAGAATATTTTTTTGAAGTGTTTTGTCTATTTCGTAAGACAACGCTTTATTCTTATTTTTTTTTAATTGTACTATTTTGCTAGCGAGAGGAAACTTGAATAAGTATCTTTTTTTTAAGCATATAGGATGTAAAAGAAGTCATTTTTAGTAAACTTACATTAAATGATATCCGCTTTGTGGATTGAATTCATGAAAACAATGTTTCCCCTGCGCAATTTGTTTACTATTGTTGAACACCCAGACTCCTTCTTCTTCTTCCCTTCATTTGTCCTACTGATCTTGCCAAATGGCGTCGCAGAGAAGTGGGATGCGTAAATGTCTTGTTATCGTCAATTGGGAGACTTGTGCTGTCGTTTGGTGTAACTTCCTGAGAGAGTTAGAGACACCCTCGTTCCATCGACGTCATAGTCGGCCCCTTGCTCCCTGACCGGAGACTTGTGCTGTCGTTTGGTGTAACTTCCTTAATTTAATTTAACGTCTTTATACTGGTTTAGAAGACCTTGAAGAGTCTGTATACAACCAGTTACATTTACATCACCTTGCTCTAAAAGCTATGCGCATCCAGTTTATTCTTAAATGCATTAACTGTCCCTGCCTCCATTACCTCCCCTGGCAATGCATTCGAAACAGACACCACTCTCTGACTAAAAAAATATTTCCTAATATCTAACCTGGACCTCTCTTTAATCAGCTTGTGGCTATAACCTCGTGTTATTGTAGGTGGCTGTATTTTAAAAAACTTGTTATATTCTAATGTATCCATTCCTCTGATCATCTTATAAACCTGTATTAAGTCACCACGAATTCTTCTCTCTTCGAGACACTGTAGGCCGGTTTGTCTGAGTCGTTCCTCATAACTGTAATTCTGGAATCCCACTATCATCTTTGTCGCTCTTTTTTGTATTCTTCCTAGCATGTTTATGTCCACTCTATGATAAGGACTCCACCCCTGTACACAGTACTCCAATCTAGGTCTAACTAAAGCTTTATACAGTCTGACGATCACTTCCTTGCTCCTATGTTTAATATTTCTTTTTATCATACCTAACATTGCATTTGCCTTTTTCACTGCTACCTTAACTTGCTTACTCACCTTTCCTGTATGATCTATTATAACCTGGACTTGCTCACTCACCTTTCCTGTATGATCTATTATAACCCCTAGGTCCCTTTCCTTAAGTATCTTTCTAATGTTGTTTTCTCCCATTCTGTAATTATGTTCCATATTGGATTTACCCATGTGGATGACTGTACATTTATCTGCATTTAACTCCATTTGCCAGTTTACAGACCATTCTCGAATTTATCTAAATCCGACATCAATATATCCACTTCCGCTTTAGATGAGACACTACTGAATAGTTTTGTGTCATCAGCAAATTTTGCAATCATGGATCTCATATCAATTTCCAAATCATTTATATATATCAAGAACAAAATTGTTCCCAAAACCGAGCCCTGTGGCACACCACTTTTCACTTCACACCACTCACAGTACTCCTTATTTATGCCCACTCTCTGCCTTCTTCCCGTTAACCAATTTTCAATCCATTTGGCAACTTCCCCACCTATTCCATGTGATTTTAACTTTCGAAATAATGTTTGATGAGGTACTCAATCAAAGGCCTTTGCAAAGTCTAGATAAATAACATCCACTGGCTCCCCTTTATCTATGATTTTAGTAACCTCCTCCATGAATTCTAATATATTTGTTAAGCATGATCTCCCTCTAGTAAACCAATGCTGACTATTTCTAATTAGATTAAATTTGTCTAAATGCATTACAATGTTTTCTTTGATTATTGACTCTAACAATTTACAGACTATGCTCGTTAAACTCACCGGTCTATAATTTGCTGGATCTGATTTTTTGCCTTTTTTGAATAAGGGGATCACTCCTGCATCTTTCCAATCCCTTGGAACAATCCCTTTTGTAAGTGATTGAGAACATAATATAGCCAATGGTTTTGCTAGTTGGTCTCTAATTTCATACAGCGATTTTGGATGAATACCATCTTGACCTGGACATTTATTCACTTTCAACCCCTCCAATTTTTTAAAAACCATTTCCTCTGTAATACAGATTGATCTTAATCCCGATGTATCCATGTCCCTTTTAAAAATATCTATAGACTCTGTGATCTTGGAGCAGTCCTCTTTTGTGTAGACTGTGCCAAAGTACTGATTGAGCAGATTAGCTGCCTCCCTTTTCTCACTTATTATTTTCCCTGTACTGTCTATGAGAGGGCCTACTTTGTCTTTCGTTCTTTGATTATTTCTAACATAAGAGAAGAAGCTTTTACTATCAGTCTTGATACTCTGAGCAAGTTTTTTTTCAAAGTATTTTTGCTGTTTTATTCGCTTTCTGAGATATGTTCTGCTTGTCCAAATATTTTACATATGTTTCTTTTGATTTACCTGCCTCTATATATTTTTTCCATGCTTTATTTTTTGCTTTTCTACATTTCACTACAAATCTAGTTATCAACCTTTTACGCTTGGGGTTTACCTCCCTACATGGAACACATTCCTCTTTTAGCGTTTCTAGAACTGTTTTAAAACTTTCCCTCTCCTGTTCAACATCTGTTCCTACGACAATATCTTTCCAGATTATGTGGTTCGCTGCCTCTTTCATCCTCTTAACATCTGCCTCAGAGTAGTCGGATGTTCGCGTATTTATGTTTACTTCTTTCCCTGCAATAAGATCCCTACGGATGATTTGATGGTCACTTGAGCCAAACAGTTCCCCAACGGTAACGTATTCAATCATATTTTCCTCTGTAGTAAAAACTAGGTCGAGTACGTTTTTGCCTCTGGTGGCTGCTTCTACATGTTGAATTAAAAAAATTGCACTTAACAAAAGGTTTTGACTCTACAAGTGCTTCTGCCATATCCCATTTTATTTCTGGATAGTTGAAATCTCCCATTAATAATAATTTCCCTTCACTTGCCTTTGCTATGCTACTAATCAGCTCCTCATCTTCCTCTTTTTGACTTGATGGACATCTATAGCACACTCCAATCACTGTTTTTTCACTCCCACTTTCTATTTCTCCCCATACACTTTCATTTTTGTTACCACATGATAAATAATCGTTGATCGTTATATTAACAGAATGTATACAGTATAATAAAACGCGACCTCCCTTAGTCTTGTCTCCAACTATCCTATCTTTCCTTAACAATGTATATTTCTCAATTTCAAGTTCACCATCTGCAATCTCCTCATATGTCCATGATTCTGTTAATCCTATTATATCTGGTTTTCTTCTTCTACATACAGTTCCAATTCTTCTCTTTTATTTACTATGCTTCTCGCATTTGCATAAAAACATTTTAGTTTGTAATGTTGTTGGTTTTCCTCTTTTTGCTTCTGCTTTATCATTTTAGTGTTTGCTTTTCCACTATTTATTTCACACTTCCCTGACACCAACTCTCCCCTTTGACTACATCCTCTATAGCACCCTATTGTAGGCCTATCTTTAGTCTTATACTTCATAGGCCTTACTAGTTTAAATTTCTAACACAATGATTGAACATATACTTTGCTACAACATGCTGTCCTATCTCATTTAGATGTAAAGCTCCTGCGTACGAAGAAGAAGAAGAAGATGTAAAGCTCCCCTATCTAACATTTTACTTTTGTCTACTTTAACATCAATAAATTCCATTCCCATGTCCGCACACATCACCTGTAACCTAAGGTTGATATATAACTGTTACAACTACAACTGAGAGAGTTAGAGACACCCTCGTTCCATCGACGTTATAGTCGGCCCGTTGCTCCCTGAGCGGAGACTTGTGCTGTCGTTTGGTGTAACTTCCTGAGAGAGTTAGAGACACCCTCGTTCCATCGACGTCATAGTCGGCCCATTGCTCCCTGACCGGAGACTTGGATACGATATGCTCTTGATGCAGGCTGGTCGTAATACGTTCTGACTAAATTACCAAACCACTTAATTTATTGTGAGTCAATGCAGGCCCTAACTGGGTTTGTCCCCACTTCTGCCTCAGCGTGGTGTTGGGGATTTGATCACAAATAGACCTCCAGATGACCACGAAAAGTCCTCCAGGCGGTTGTGTTATGCTTAGTTTCATCTGCGTGTCGCTCACTACTACGGGGATCACGACGATCCCTCATCTCGATAGCCAGACTGCCATGAAAACAGCCCACATCCATCACGGGCAATGTGGATGTCGAGGTAAGGGTCTTGGCCTTTACATTTTGCCTGACCTTGACTAACATGTCTGACCAGTATATTTTGCCTGATCAGATGTTAGTCTTCCTCCCCAGAGGGTAGATAAGAAGGCAGCCGTTTAAGAGGCAAACAACGTTATACGTAGGTGGATAACATCAGGAGATGGACGGGATAAAGCCTGTTAGATTGCACAATTGCGACAAGAGATAGAATACACTGGAGATCCAGTGCAACCGACTTTCGATGTGGAGATGGCACTTGAGCTGAACTAGTAAGTTGAAAAACGTGCTTTTGGCCTATTCTAAAATTTTTGTTGCAAAGTGTCCAGTATCTCATTAGATCATGTTCCTGATCCACCAGATACTTAAACTCTGAATAATCAAGACAAATATAAGGCCAAAGGTCACCAGTAATCTGTAACAGTGCCTACATCAAGAGATCCCCATTTCGTTCCTTCTGAAGAGTCTACGCGGCCAAATAAAAGTCTTGGAAGTGAACTGAATGAACTAATCTGGATTAACAAAAAGTAAAGCACATATATTCGGCCCTGATTCCAGCAATGGGACCTTCTGGAAGAGAAATGTGCAAGTGTTTGCTTCGTGCTCGCAAAAACAAAATCTGCTTCCAGTTTGTCAAAATTGCGGATAACTGTGTTTTCTGTGTTGATATAGTGGTTTAATAGAGTACCGTCAAAAAGACGATCTTCTATTACAGCACCGTCTACAAGACGATCTTCTAATACAGCACCGTCTATCAACTACAAGACGATCTTCTAATACAGCACCGTCTATCAACTACAAGACGATCTTCTAATACAGCACCGTCTATCAACTACAAGTCGATCTTCTAATACAGCACCGTCTACAAGACGATCTTCTAATACAGCACCGTCTACAAGACGATCTTCTAATACAGCACCGTCTATCAACTACAAGACGATCTTCTATTACAGCACCGTCTATCAACTACAAGACAATCTTCTAATACAGCACCGTCTATCAACTACAAGTCGATCTACTAATACAGCACCGTCTATCAACTACAAGACGATCTTCTAATACAGCACCGTCTACAAGACGATCTTCTAATACAGCACCGTCTACAAGACGATCTTCTAATACAGCACCGTCTACAAGACGATCTTCTAATACAGCACCGTCTATCAACTACAAGACGATCTTCTAATACAAAACCATCTACAAGTCGATTCTCTCGTTCTTCTTCCTCGTCTTCTTGTTCTTTAATTTCTTCTTCTTCGTTCGTTCTTAATCTCCCGCTACCAAGCCCTGAACGTTCTTAATCTCCCGCTACCAAGCCCTGAACGTTCTTAATCTCCCGCTACCAAGCCCTGAATGTTCTTAATCTCCCGCTACCAAGCCCTGAACGTTCTTAATCTCCCGCTACCAAGCCCTGAATGTTCTTAATCTCCCGCTACCAAGCCCTAAACGTTCTTAATCTCCCGCTACCAAGCCATGAAAAGTGATTTGCAAGAAGCAGGATGTTTTCGGATGCGTTCTGGGGTAGTTGTCTCGCCGCCGCGACTCAATTACAACCAGTGTTCGTAAAGCGATCTCAGTCCCGCCAGGCGAAGCGATAGCGCGGGCTTGCGGAAAACGCTCGCCTGTCTTTCCCCGTAGAGCGAATTGGGTGCGGTTTGTTGTGGCGTTTCCTCCACCGAGGTGCGCTCGTCTGGTCCGTATCAGGAAACGTGGTCCGTCCGTTGTGATTTATCTAAGGCTTATAGCAGAGCTCGACAGTACGTCTCGCTGGTGGTCCGACTCTCGCAAAGAGCTTGTGACCGGCAAATGGAAAGCAGGAATCGTGCCTCAAGGCCCTGCGTTCTCCTCCGGAGAAGGGCAGGCCGGCAGGCCAAATTGTCTCTAGTCCCAGTGAAATTCATCGCCGAGGTCGTTGGGATCCGTTCTGCACAGAGCGCTGCCATCCCTCCTCGAGCGAGCCCGGTCGGTCGGTCGTATGGTGCGTGTAGGAGGCCCCTGTCAGGCGGTCCTAGGTCGACGGAGTGAGGGACGGGTGGAACAACCGTCGGTCCGTCCCGTCAGTCGGTCCCTGCGGGCATCCCAGTGAGGCTTTTCACACACCCTTCCTCCGCCGACCGGTGTGTGCTGTACGTACGTCTCCGACAGATATCTGGTTGATCCTGCCAGTAGTCATATGCTTGTCTCAAAGATTAAGCTATGCATGTCTAAGTTCACACTGTCTCACGGTGAAACCGCGAATGGCTCATTAAATCAGTCGAGGTTCCTTAGATGACACGATCCTACTTGGATAACTGTGGCAATTCTAGAGCTAATACATGCTTACCAAGCTCCGACCCTCGCGGAAAGAGCGCTTTTATTAGTTCAAAACCAATCGTCGTTTCCCCTCGCGGGGTTGCGGCGTCCCCACTGGTGACTCTGGATAACTTTGTGCTGATCGCATGGCCTCATGTGCCGGCGACGCATCTTTCAAATGTCTGCCCTATCAAATGTCGATGGTACGTGACATGCCTACCATGTTTGTAACGGGTAACGGGGAATCAGGATTCGATTCCGCAGAGGGAGCATGAGAAACGGCTACCACATCCAAGGAAGGCAGCAGGCGCGCAACTTACCCACTCCCGGCACGGGGAGGTAGTGACGAAAAATAACAATACGGGACTCTTTCGAGGCCCCGTAATTGGAATGAGTACACTTTAAACCCTTTAACGAGGATCTATTGGAGGGCAAGTCTGGTGCCAGCAGCCGCGGTAATTCCAGCTCCAATAGCGTATATTAAAGTTGTTGCAGTTAAAAAGCTCGTAGTTGGATCTCAGGCGCAGGCGGGCGGTCCGGCTCGCGCCGGTTCACTGCCCGTTGTCTCCTGCCCTACCGTCTGACGGCTCTCTCCCACGGGTGCTCTTCGCTGAGTGTTCAAAGCAGGCCTCGGCTGCCTGAATAATGGTGCATGGAGTAATGGAATAGGACCTCGGTTCTATTTTGTTGGTTTTCGGAAATGGAGGTAATGATTAACAGGGACAAACGGGGGCATTCGTATTGCGGCGTTAGAGGTGAAATTCTTGGATCGCCGCAAGACGAGCTACTGCGAAAGCATTTGTCAAGAATGTTTTCATTAATCAAGAACGAAAGTCAGAGGCGCGAATACGATTAGATACCGTCGTAGTTCTGACCATAAACGATGCCGAATGGCGATCCGCAGGAGTTGCTTTGATGACTCTGCGGGCAGCTTCCGGGAAACCAAAGTGTTTGGGTTCCGGGGGAAGTATGGTTGCAAAGCTGAAACTTAAAGGAATTGACGGAAGGGCACCATCAGGAGTGGAGCCTGCGGCTTAATTTGACTCAACACGGCCAACACTGAAATGATTGACATGCAGAGACCACTTTTCTGGGGTCTAATATGGAAGTGGTGCTGGATTTAGACCCTCAGACATCTGGGGTTATGCCCACTGTGGTTCGGTTGGTCTGCATCCAGTGTTCTGACAAAGGAATTGACGGAAGAGCACTATCAGGAGTGGAGCCTGAGGCTTAAATTAACTTAACACGCCAATACTGTAGAATGACTGTCAAAAAGAGAGCATTTTCGTGGGGTCTAATAGTGAATATGTGCTGGAATTAGACCCTCGAAAATATGGGGGCTACCATCTAAGTAACGTGATTGTCTCGCTAAAGGAATTGACGGAAGGGCACCACCAGGAGTAGAACTTGTGGCTTAATTTGACTGAACACGCCAATACTGTAGAACGACTGGAAAATCGAGAGCACTACCGTTGGGTCTAATAATGAACGTACGCTGGTATTAGACTCACGGAAGACAAGTCAGCTCTCTAACACTCTAATGAAAGAACGCTACGGAAATCGTGTTTTTTTTTTTTTTTTTTTTTTTGTTTTTTTTTTTTGTTTTTTTTTTGCGTTCGCCTTATTTATCTATTCCCCAAGGCGTGTGTGCGTTACACTGTGGTTTTTATTTTGCGCCTGTCGGCCCAGTGCATCCGACTTCAGCATGCATTTTATGTAAGGGCCTGCTTCCTCCTGCATTTTCTAAGGGTTTGCTTCCCCGGGGTAACGACCGGTGCTGTGATGGGGATCGAACCCAGCACCTTCTGGTTGTGAGCCGTGCCACTTAACCACTAGGCCACGCCGTCCCCTGAAATCGTGTTTAACTCCGCAGAAACCGCAGATTTCAAATACTTGGTCATTGACAAACAAAAGCCCTCAATAAATTCGTCTGGCCAAATAGTGAACGGGTGCTGGAAATAGACCATATGAAGACAGGTCAGTTTTACCCTACTAATGACAGGGCGTTGCTACGGAAAACCAGCTCATAACGAGAGGAGCCGCAGACACTTTGGTTCACGTACCAGGCTGATAAGCCAATGGTGCGAGGCTACCATGTGGGAGATTACGGCCGAACCCTTGTAAGCTGCAATCCCGCCCAAAATCTCAGCACCACTGCAATGGGAGGCTCTTACATGTTCGGGACCTGGGGCTTGCGCCCCAGCCCTATCCGGTAGAGCCGCAGAAAGAGGTCCTTGCCGTCCGCCGATCAAAGCGGGCGGACAACTGCTTGATACTCACCTTATACGGCGATGGGGTGCGAAACCACCAACACAAGACTTGGTACCTGGTCGGGGTGTCGAAAACAGTAGAGCAGCCACCTCACTGTGAACTGTCGAGACTCAACCAATGACCATGAGATCTGTCCGCACACCAGGCGAACAACATCTCTGTGACATTACCAGGCTTGTCATCTGGTTAAATGCACTTCGGCTACGATATCTACCTCTGTACGTTATCAGCCATATAACTATCATGCTGGACGCAGAAGAGATGCAGACCTGCCCCACTGTGTCAACACCACAGGTGGCGGGGAATGCTAGGCGTACCATCTCTGCATAGAAGCCAAGAAAATAAAGGGAGAAAGAGATACCCCACTCACATGCAAATGCTACGTTTCTGGCAGGACGTGACGATCCTGGGATACAGACACACTGGACTGCCTCTCTTCCGGATAAACCAGTCCATCTCATATATCATCTCACATATCATCATTGCACCCTATAAACACGAGTAGTGAAGACTCGATAGTCTGGTAAGACAACTTCCATAAGAGAGACAACTCTGATCATAAACAACTGCTGCCTTGCAGATAGGCTGTGGACAGCCAAAGGCTAAGGAGGGAATCCCTACAGAAACGCTTGTTGAAATCGGATGCACGGGGCTGCAAGCCTAACAAAACAGTGCAACGTAAATCGCAGCATGATGACAGTACAACCGATTAGAAAAACGCATGGCACTCATCCTGCGGAGTCCCGCCAGGCAGCGATAGTGCCGGGCCTCACGCCTCGAAGGGGCCCACCCTTGACTACTGGTGGTCACCCACCCATGTGTCGTGGAGTCAAGGCACATGGCTATGGAGCAACTTCTATTGACCAAAACCTCAAGACCCTCAAAATACTACAGTGGAATGCGGAGGGAGTCATTAACAAAAAACTTTCCCTAACACATCACCTGCATGAGGGTAAGATTGACGTGGCATGTATCCAGGAAACGCACCTCAACAATAATCATAAATTCTCAATCAGAGGATACCAGACCTTCCGTCTAGATAGAGAAGGCCACAAAGGAGGGG
The DNA here is from genome assembly GCA_036924085.1 of Ariolimax columbianus. Taxonomy (NCBI): domain Eukaryota; kingdom Metazoa; phylum Mollusca; class Gastropoda; order Stylommatophora; family Arionidae; genus Ariolimax; species Ariolimax columbianus. The sequence goes on along the minus strand of JAVGWX010000016.1, from coordinate 35,976,411 downwards.
TCCTGATACTGACCAGAAACTGCATACCGAGTAGCGCGGTATCTGTCAATCACACCGGACAAGCAGAAATTGTAGGAGTTGACATAATGGCTCAAGAGACGAAGCTCCGCATTTTCAATCTGTACGGACCACCAAATAGAGACCTTTCGCTCTCGAGTATGGAGGTCAGAGACTCCAACTGCATAGTAGTTGGAGATTTCAACAGCCACTCGGAGAGATGGGGATACTCTGACACAGACAGCAGAGGTGACGAAGTGGAAGATTGGGAGATAGATGCAAATCTCTCCCTAATCAATAAGCCGGAGGATAGCCCTAGCTTCTATTCAAGAGCATGGCATACCACCTCGACTCCAGATTTGGCGTTCTCCACACAGGATATACACCATAAAATAGACCGCCAGGTGCTAAACCAACTGGCAGGTAGCGACCACAGGCCGATCAGGCTAACCATTGACATGGAAGTAGGCCCACAAGAAACAAAACCGCTCCCACGTTGGAATTACAAACGAGCCGACTGGGACAGATTTGCAATCCTGACAGATGGGCTGTGTGAAACCATCAACACACGAAACACCAAAATGAAGCCCGTGGTGGAAAGCCTAAGCAAGGCAATAATGCACGCCGCCACTGAAACCATCCCAAGAGGAGCTAGGAAAAACTATAAGCCCTACTGGAATGATGAGTTGCAGAAAGCGGAAGATGCAGTAACAAATGCTAGGAACATGGCAGAGCAAGAAAAATCCATGGAGGCAAACATCGCCCTCAAAGCCGCCACGGCGAAGTACAAACACACTCTCTAGCAAACAGCAAGAGAAAGCTGGAAAAATAAAACGGAAAACCTAAACCTGGACAAAGACGGGAACAAGCTATGGAAGCTAGTCAGAGCCATGAACGACGAAACCCCGTCAAATAAATAAATTACTATCAAGCAGGGCGAGAACCTGATCACAGGTAAGAAAGCCGCAAACGCCTTTGTCGATCACTATGCCAGAGCAAACCACATCGAGGTCCCTGCAGATAAGCATACAGACATTAGCGAAGAGCTAAAGGGGCACGAAAACATGAATACGGCACCTGAAGACCACATGATGGCCAAATTAACAATGCGCGAAATGGAAGAGGCTATGAGAACACTAAAGAAAAGGAAATCTCCCGTAAAAGACGGGATAACAAACGAAATGCTGATGGGGCTGGGCCAAACAGCGAAGAGGAAACTGCTATCGGTCCTGAACCTAAGCTGGAAAAAAGGAACTGTACCACAGGCATGGAAAGACGCAATACTGGTACCAGTACCAAAAACAGGAAAGGACAAAACAGATCCAAATGTATACAGGCCCATAAGCCTACTGAGCTGTGTCGGCAAGCTGGTGGAACGGATGATAAACACCAGACTGATGTGGCATCTGGAAGAAAAACGAATACTAATTCCACAGCAAGCCGGCTTTAGACAGCACAGATCCACTGAGGACCAGGTCATCCTCATAGCCCAGGAGATAGAAGATGCCTACCAGGCACAGAAACACACAGTAGCTGTTTGGGTGGATCTGGAAAAGGCATTTGACAAAGTCTGGAAAGATGGACTTAGAGTCAAGCTAAGAAGAAGTGATGTTTGTGGGAAAATGTACAAGTGGATCAACCACTACCTCAAACAAAGAACGGCCAGAGTCCAAGTACAAGGGCAGATGAGCAAAAAGGTGACACTCGAGCAGGGAGTACCCCAAGGGGGAGTACTGTCACCCACACTCTTCCTGGTATATATAAACGATATTACAGAGAATATACCAAGAAGATTCCATAGCTCAATGTTTGCAGACGATCTGGCTATGTGGACCTCTGAAAAGAATCTCACCATAGCAAGAAATCGGATGCAGACGGCCCTAACATCGCTGGAAGAGTGGGCGAACTCATGGCTGGTCAAAATAAACGAGGAGAAAACCACATGCACAATATTCTCGCTTTCATTAAAACCCCAAAGTACCAAATTAAGTCTAAATGGCAAATTCCTGCAGCCAAACGACAACCCAACCTATCTGGGAGTCACATTTGATCGGCGCATGACATGGAAAAGTCAGATTGAGAGAAACCGAATGAAAGCCAGAGAAAGAATGGCAATCATGAGGAAACTTGCTGGCACAAGCTGGGGAGCACACGAAGGCATACTAAAGAAACTGTACACTGGAAGAGTGAGACCAGTTCTCGAGTATGGCATTGCGGCATGGACAACAGCAGCGAAGGCGAACTTCGATAAAGTTAGCAAACTTCAAAACCAAGCCATGAGAATTATAACAGGTGGCATGAAGTCAACGCCAATTGTAGAACTTGAAAAGATTACAAAACTGCAACCCATGACCGATAGAAGAGACTGCAGAGCCCAGCTGCAGTCAGAGAAGCTCCGAAGACTGACCGACCATCCAATGCACCAGAGACTAAACAATTTGGGAAATGGGAAACTAAAGCGGAGAAACTTTGCAGAAATAGCCAAAGCAAAGATGCACGAAGATCCCATAAACGCACTAACAACACCAAAACCCATCACTACTGTACGAAAACTTACCTGGAGGCAGGATATATTTCCAGAGGTGATAGAAAATATACCAGGTATTGCAAACAAAAACTGCCAGACTGAAAAAGAAAGGAGATATACTACCCTAAGCTTCATAACGAAAAGCTACCCAAGCATGGACTGGACCCATGCATACACCGACGGTTCTGTAACAAACACAACACAGGACGGAGGGGCAGGAGCATTCCTGAACCTACCAAATGGCAGAAAAATAACACTGTCATAGACTGAGGTACCACCTATTCAACAAATTGAAGATAGGGTGTACCGACGAATGCCCGTGCGGTACTGGTAAAATGACCGCTGAACATCTGCTGCAGGACTGCCCGACATACGAGGATCAGAGAGAGCAGATGTGGCCATCACCAGTGGAACTGCAAGACAAGCTCTATGGCAGTGGTGACAGCCTCAGGATGACCGCCGCTTTTTTCGAAAAAATAATGATTACTGTTTGACTGCGTACGCAGAAGAAGAAGAAGAAGATGCGTTGTGTCGTAGTTTGGAGCATGACTTTGAGATTTGCAACTTTCAGTCCTACACATCCGACTTCAGCAGTACAAGGCGATGATTGGAGACTGATTATTGATTTGTTTAAGTTGAGATTTAAATATGTTCTGTCCAATAATGGACATGTTTCATCCAACGTTTCACTTGTGTACGCTTTCAATGTGAGAGAAACCTACAACATGAAATAACTGTTACCTATCATCAATTATGACAAGAAGTTGACAAGTGGTGATTTGAAAGTCATTGTAATCATAATGGGACTACAGCAGGGTTGCACAGATGCCTGTTGCTTCCGCTTAAAAGTATCCCCTCCCCCCCCCCCCACACCTACTTCCGTCTATAAATAAAATGCCGGAATGTACTACGCAAACGACATGCAGGATCGAAGCTATCGCCACTGCACGTCAGACTTGGACTAAGATGTTTTAGAAGTCACGTAGCGAAATGGGCAAGAATTTATGTAACTTCGAGGGACAATTTCAAAACAATTTCAAGAAAGGAGAATTTGTCGGTCAAAAGACACTTCAGCTTTTCGGAGATAAGCGTTTTGGTATCCTCGCTCGTGATACAAAGTTAACTTGGAATGCTCTCCGGCAAATGGTGACTACATTTATATGAAACAATTAGCCTGACAATAACCAGGATATTCTATAAACCCATTTAGATCGCTGCGAGAGACTAGGGTTCAACATATTATTGAACCTGTATTTTCTGCATTCCCAGCTGGGTTGCTTCATTGGATAACTGCGGGGCTTTAGTCACGAACACGGAGAACGGTTTTGCCAGCAAATTTCTACCGTCGTAAGATAGTTAGGCGGACGGCATTCAGTAACGCTAGACGACTATTGTTGGGCCCCTGCCAGATTTGCCTTAGAAATCCATTTTAAGCGAAAGACAAAGAGGCATCATCCTGAATTATTTTTTCTATGAGGGTTAGGTAGGGTATGTAAATGCAAATGTATAACCTCCTGAAATAAATATTTTTAAAAAGATGAGCTCTTCTAAAGTTTTATTTGCTATATTCATCATCCAGAACAAGATATAGATGGCTTGGTCTAATCTCACATTCACACAGATCGAATCATGGTATCAAGGAGAACAGTGTGCCGCTAAAGAATACTTGGCTAAGAGTAGTGGAAGATGAGGCACAGATAAAATCCTATGTATGGGTTGAAGAGGACGGCTCAAAACAAGAATCACCCAGTACATCCCTATGATTCAATGTGAAACAAACGGATTAAGTTAAATCACCACCAGTTTTGAGAAAGCAAACTAATTCCTGGTGATTACTTGTAGAATAACATTTGTTACTGTAACTCATAGTGGAGGAGGAATGTTAGAAGGCCACAGAGATCTTGGAGAAGAATGGCTGAAGATAAAGTCAAAGCAACTGAAAAGGTATGGACAGTGTTCATGAAAAATGAACAAAACAGAAATCAGAAAAGATCATTGACAAGAACAGCCACACATAGCAGCAACTCTATAAACAGCTCATACGAATAGCAAACAAAGAAACTTAGCTGAACAGATGGACCATGGGAAAGACAGGGACGGAGGTGTACAGTTTGCACCGAGTGGTTCTCCTGGGTCTTTGTGTGGGACAAAGACAAGAATAGCACCACTGCCCAAAAGAAGCCATGCCGAAAGAGGTGACCAACTGTTTAACATTGCATAACACCGGCCATGGTTAGGTGGCCTGTTAAAAGCAGCATAGATGGTGCCTAAAAGGCTGCGGGTCTGCTTTTCTCTAGTATTTGAGTCTATTAAGATGGACTCGCACATCGGTTAATCATCCTCCGAAAACTGGTTGTATACAGACTCTACAGAGTCTTCTAAACCATTATAAAAACGTTAAGTTACAGACTGGAGTAAGTCAGGTATATCCTTGTTTATTTAATCTATGCAGAATGAGGGACGTAATAGATGATGTGAGAATATCGAACGTTTCGATCTATTTACAATCGGAGGATACAAGATCCCAGAGTTAAGATACACAGACGACACATTGATAGTATCAACCAGTGTAGAGAGTTAGAGCTGCTAATTACAAACGCAAACTGATGCAGGTAAAAACATGTTCGAAAAATAAATACAACAAAGATAATGATCACTGGAAAGACAAGAAGTCAACATAAATTCAAATTAGCGGATGTGGAAATAGAACAGGTCATAAACTTCGAGTGTTCGGACTCCAGAATTGGAAACAATGTACAAAGGAGATCAGAAGTAGATTTTCAATGATAATTCAGGGGCTACACAATCTGAGGGAAAGTCTTGCAGAATACCAGAATAACAACAAGAGCGATAATCGTTAGATCCTGTGTCTTTTATCCCAACCGCTCCTTCAAAACTACATTGCACTCCCAGCATGTTCTCTAACTCGCTCTCTTCACATTGCACTCCCAGCATGTTCTCTAACTCGCTCTCTTCACATTGCACTCCTAGCATGTTCTCTAACTCGCTCTCTTCACATTGCACTCCCAGCATGTTTTCTAACTCGCTCTCTTCACGTTGCACTCCCAGCATGTTCTCTAACTCGCTCTCTTCACATTGCACTCCCAGCATGTTCTCTAACTCGCTCTCTTCACATTGCACTCCCACCATGTTTTCTAACTCGCTCTCTTCACATTGCACTCCCAGCATGTTCTCTAACTCGCTCTCTTCACATTGCACTCCCAGCATGTTCTCTAACTCGCTCTCTTCACATTGCACTCCCAGCATGTTCTCTAACTCGCTCTCTTCACATTGCACTCCCAACATGTTTTCTAACTCGCTCTCTTCACATTGCACTCCCAGCATGTTCTCTAACTCGCTCTCTTCACATTGCACTCCCAGCATGTTCTCTAACTCGCTCTCTTCACATTGCACTCCCAACATGTTTTCTAACTCGCTCTCTTCGCGTTCACTACCGCTAATACTCTTCCGATTTCTTCCTTTCCTAAAATATTTTTCCCGTCTCCATATCCCGACAATTTCTTCCTCCAATCTTTCCGTTCTCAATCGGTTCATCTCCTCCCCTTATGGTAGCGCTAGCTTGCCGACATACCGTAGCAGATGGTGAAAGGTGTCTGCACTAACTATATTCTCACTTCACCCGTCTCAAACAAATTCATTCTTCTTCTTCTTCTTCTGCGTACACAGTCAGACAGTAACCATTATTTTCTCGAAAAAAGCGGCGGTCATCCTGAGACTCTCGCCACTACCATAGAGCTTGTCCTGCAGTTCCACTGGCAATGGCCACATCTGCTCTCTCTGATCCTCGTATGTCAGGCAGTTCTGCAGCAGATGTTCTGTGGTCATTTTACCAGTACCGCACGGGCATTCGTCGGTACACCCTATCTTCAATTTGTTGAATAGGTGGTACCTCAGTCTGTTGTGGCCAGTGCGAAGTCTGAAGACAACGACCTGCTCTCTTCGGTTCAACTGGTAATAGGCATCGTTTTTGGTGTAACCAGTATGTTCGGTTTCCCATTTGGTCATGTATCTGGCTTTGATAAGCCGTTTTGACTCTTCGTACGTCATACTGGTATCTGTTAAACAAATTCATTCAACTTCCACACTAATTCAAACCAAACACAATACAATGAAACTTTATTACTACTTGTTCACAAATGACAACCCCCCACCCCGCCCCCTCAATCTTCACTCAAAACGAAACATGTCTGGCTGTAGTTTATTATGAACTAATCTGTTTTTTAATAAACTAAGCTAAAAGAAACGTGATTACGAACTACAACTTGATTGACAAACCGTCTTTGGATCTCCACAGAATGGATGATTCGTGTTTGTTCTTACACCCATGTGATTCGTCCGTGGTCCTGTTCTCCGAGTCAGTCATGGCCCAATGTGATCGTTGCAGAACGATATCGAGGTGATTGCTGAATGGCTTGATCGACGTGATCGTCAAAAAGCTGGATACACGTGATCGTCAAAGAGCTTGATCGGCGTGATCGTCAAAGAGCTGGATCGATGTGATCGTTAAAGAGCTGGATCGATGTGATCGTTAAAGAGCTGGATCAATGTGATCGTTAAAGAGCTCTCAATCTAGTGAATAGATTTCTTGAGAACTTCTGCTAAACGCTTGACTTCAATAATATCTCTAGTAGTGATTAGATTTCGTGACAGAACGTCTGCTAAACGATTGAAGAAGATGTTATAAAAAATGGCTACTTCATGTGGTTCCCTCGTGGCGCACTTCTATATCTATTCTATAACACTTTTGCTATTCGAAACAGAATATTCTACATCACTATGCACATCACTAATTACCTCGCCTTGTTAGGCTGCTGGACATTTGTACTTCTTCTTCTTCTTCTTCATCGTACGCTGTTTACAGCGATATTTACGTTGCACTGTTTTATTTTGTTAAGCCTGTGACTCAGTGCATCCGATTTCAACAGGCGTTTCTGTAGGGATGCTCTCCTTAGCCTCTGGCTGTCCCCAGCCTATCTGCAAGGCAGCAGTTGTTTTTGGTTAGAGTTGTCTCTCTTAGGGAAGTTGTCTTGCAGAACTAACGAGTATTCCCCACTCGTGTCTATAGGGTTTGGCAATGATATGACATGATGGACTATGTGTTTGTTTGTACTATCCCAGAAGAGAGGCAGTCCAGTGTGACTGTGTCTCAGGATCGTCACGCCCTGCCAGAAACGTAGCATATGCAGGACATTTGTACGTGAACTAACGTGGTCTGGCTAGAGTGAATCGACTCTGATCTGATTATCGCTTCCTTCTGTCTATGTCAGATCTTAACTTACCTTAATTGAACGTCTTTATACTGGTTTAGAAGATTCTGCAGAGTCTGTATACAACCAGATTCATGTACATTACCTTTCCCTAAAAGCTATGAACATCCAATTTATTCTTAAATGCATTAATTTGTCCCTGCCTCCACTACCTTCTGTGGCAATGCATTCCAAGCATTTACTACTCTCTGACTAAAAAAAATATTTCCTAATATCAAATCTCTACCCCTCTTTAGTTAATGTGTAGCTATGCCCTCTTGTTCTTGTGGGGGGTTATATGTTGAAAAACATGTTATAGTCTAATTTATCCGTTCCTCTGGTCATCTTATAACCCTGCTCACCTCGAATCCTTCTCTCTTCTAGACACTGTAATCCTGTTTTTCTGAGTCTTTACTCATAACAGTAATTCTGGAATCCCACTATCAGCTTTGTCGCTCTTTTTTGTATTCTTTCCAGCATGTTTATATCCTCTCTCTGATAAGGACTCCACACCTGAACATAGTACTCCAATAAATGTCTAACTAATGCTTTATACAGTTTGACTATCACTTCCTTGCCCCTATGCTTAATATTTCTTTTTTTCATACCTCACATTGCAGTTGCCTTTTTCACTGCTACCTGAACTTGCTCACTCACCTTACCTGTATGATCTATTAGAGCCCCTAGGTCCCCTTCTGTCCGTCCTTCGTCCTGTACTTCTCCCGACCACCACCCACCCCTCCTTCTTCATGTCTGCTGATCTGCTGGGCCAATTCTTAAATCATGAAATCATCAACCTCCAGGGTTGGCGTTGATAATTATGATAGTTGTTCATTTTTTAAAACTATGTTTCTGCACTCCCCAAATCATCATTGGACTGCCTCCTTGCTCTCCAACCCTCCTCATTGCCTCTTTGCTCTCCAACCCTCCTTATTGTATTGCCTCTTTGCTCTCCAACTCTCCTCATTGCCTATTTTCTCTCCAACCCTCCTCATTGCATTGCCTCTTTGCTTTCCAACCCTCCTCATTGCCTCCTTACTCTCCAACCCTCCTCATTGCATTGCCTCTTTGCTTTCCAACCCTCCTCATTGCCTCTTTGCTCTCCAACCCTCCTCATTGTATTGCCTCTTTGCTCTCCAACCCTCCTCATTGCCTCTTTGCTCTTCAACCCTCCTCATTGCCTCTTTGCTCTCCAACCCTCCTCATTGCATTGCCTCTTTGCTCTCCAACCCTCCTCATTGCCTCTTTGCTCTCTAACCCTCCTCATTGTATTGCCTCTTTGCTCTCCAACCCTCCTCATTGCCTCTTTGCTCTCCAACCCTCCTCATTGTATTGCCTCTTTGCTCTCCAACCCTCCTCATTGCGTCTTTGCTCTCCAACCCTCCTCATTGCCTCTTTGCTCTCCAACCCTCCTCATTGCCTCCTTGCTCTCCAACTCTCATTGCATTGCCTCTTTGCTCTCCAACCCTCCTCATTGTACTGCCTCTTTGCTTTACAACCCTCCTCATTGTACTGCCTCTTTGCTCTCCAGCCCACCCTTCTCGTCATTTTTAAACCTGTCCATTTCTTCCCACCCTCAAACCGTCGATTTCTTCCCCACCTATTTGTGGGTAAATAATGTATATAATCATTTGCCCATAACTCAACCTTTGAACAACATATAGACTTGGAAAAAGTTGCGGTAATGTAACAATCGGCATTAGAACGTTCATGTGAACATACGAATATATAAATAAACTTTGATAAATATAGTACGAGATGCGCCCATCACGAAAGTAGCGGTTATACGGTAAGCTTACAACAGGCAGACGCTCACCAGAGCGACAGAAGAAACGCTACAGAGACTCCTTGAAAATGTCCCTGAAAAGCGTCAGTATTGATGTCACCTCCTGGGAGATGCTTGCACAGAACCGTACCACCTGGCGTGCTAGTATAATGGAGGGGGCTCAGATCACAGAGAGAAAATCCATTACAGAGGTTCGGCGAAAGCGTGCTGCCCAGAAAAAAAAAAAACGCATGACGACTCCACAACCGGCTCCAAACTTGTGTGCCCCAAAACTGACAGGGTATACAGGGATTGGTCTTTACTGCCATAAGAGAAGACATTTGGCAGCACTAGTCTGATACTGTCGCTCCGCTGGCCACTAGCAACCATTATCATTATTATTACATGCATATGTGGTTATATAACAGCTGTCCATCGATGAGGACCGTCGACATCATCCTTAACGATGAGGACCGCCGACATCATCCTTGTCACAGATTTCCCTGTTGGGTGTGGGTGCGCATGTGGCTGAACAGGCCAATGCGAGCACGAAAAAATCTGCTACATATCGGGCACACGAGGTTTGTAGAAGGGGATGGTGTTCCCGCTGCTAGGGATTTCCGCGTCTCGCGTCTGTTCTGGGCTTTCACAACACGGTCATCTTAACCGGCAGCTACACCCGATTTGACTGCGCTTCTCCAGTCAGATCTGTTTTGCGCAAGACATTCCCAGGTGTCGATGTCTTTCTGGCAACTTTTCAGTGAGTCCTTCAGACCGTCTTTAAAACGTTTCTTTGGGCGACCTCTCTCGCGCCATCCGTCTCTCAGCTCGCCGTAGATAATCTTCTTTGGGAGCCGCTCGTCTGACATAATACGGACGAAGTGTACGGCCCATCCTAGTCGTGCTTTTTCTAGCAGTGCATGGATGCTGGGCATGTTAGCCCTCGAGAGAACCTCGATGTCAGTGACACGATCTTGCCATCGGATGTGGAATATTCGCCTCAGGCAATCTGTGTGGAAGTGGTTTAACCTCCTTGCATGTCCAGAGTATACAGTCCAGCTTTCGCAAGCGTATAGTAGGGTTGGAATGATGGTTGCACGGTAGACTTTGAGTTTGGTCTTGACGCTGATGCCACGACGTGCCCAGACCATCGAGCGCATTCTACCAAAGGCTGTGCTGGCCTTTGCTATTCTGCTTGCCACCTCATCGTCTAGGCTGACAGATCTCGACAGCGTGCTGCCCAGATTTGTGAATTTGTCTACGGCGTTCAACGTCTGCCCGCTGACTGTAGTCTCTGGTTTTGTGTACGGCATGCCTGGTGCTGGTTGGTACATGACCTCTGTTTTTTTGGCATTTATGGTCAGGCCAAAATTTTCGCATGCGGCAGAGAACTGGTCCATTCCAATCTGCATGTTCAGTTCTGAGTTGCTCATTAGAGCGCAATCGTCAGCAAATACAAGTTCCCTGATTATGTCGCCAGCCACTTTGGTTTTGGCCTTCATTCTTCTGGAATTGAGTAACTTGCCATCCGTGGGGTACTTTATGGGTATTCCAAGCTCCAACGATCTGAAGGCGTGTGTCATCGTGGCCGCGAACATCATGCTGAACAAAGTCGGGGCGAGTACACATCCTTGTTTTACTCCGTTTGATACTAGAAACGTTTTAGAGATTGCACTGCTGTCCAGTACACGAGCACACATGCCTTCGTGTAGCTGTTTCACCATTGTTATGAACTTGTTGGGGCTGCCAAACTTAGACATTATCATCCACAGCCCTCCTCTGTTTACTGTATCAAATGCTTTGTCAAATCAATAAATATGGTGTACAAGGCCTGATTTTGTTCTCGACACTACGCTTGTACTTGGCGATCGGCAAAAATCATGTCCACTGTTAATCTTCCGGCTCTGAATCCACATTGGCTTTCTGGGAGGTGGTGGCTTTGTTCAAGGTGTTTGTTGAGCCTGTTTAGCAGTAAGCGCGCTAGGATCTTGCCTGCTACGGAGAGTAGCGATATTCCACGATGATTGTCGCATTCCTGACGGTTGCCTTTTCTTTTGTACAGGTGAACGATTGGGGCGTCTTTTAGCTCCTGCGGAATTTTACCTTCAGCCCACATGTGACAGAAGAGTTTAGTGATCCTTCTGGTGAGGGATAGGCCAGCTGTCTTATATACCTCTGCTGGTATTGCATCATCTCCTGGAGCTTCCTATAGATAGTGAACTGATTGCATTGTCGATTTCCTCCTCAGTAATGACTTGATCCAACGCCAGGTTCAGTTCCACCTGCGGCATTCGCCGGATGGCCTCTTCGTGTATGGACGATGGGTGGTTTAGTATTTTGCAGAAGTGGTCTGCCCATCTGTCTAGAATCTGAACCTTATCTGTTAGCAGTACCCAATCCGCACTGCGAACTGGAGTATTACTAGAGGGCTGCGGGCCGTAGAGAGCTTTCAGTGCCTCGTAAAACCGTTTGGTGTCATGACGCTCGGCGAACATCTCAATTTCGTCAGCTCTTTTGCTGAGCCAGGAGTCTTGCATCTCTCTAAGCCTGATCTGGACAGCTTTGCGAGCAGTATTGAAGGCAGCTTTTGCTGCCGGAGATGGTGTGTCCCTCTGGTATTCCCTGTGCGCTTCATGTTTTGCATCGAAGGCCCTGTATTTCTAGATCGTTCTCATCAAACCAGTCCTTATGCTTGCGCGTGAGTGGGTCAATGTGTTTAACCGCTGTATCGTAGAGTGTGTTTCTCAATGATGCCCCGTTCTATTCGATGTCGTTCTTTTCAAAACGAAGCTCAGACAGTCTACCCTCAAGCTCTTCTTGGAAGCCTCCTCTCGTGGGTTCGTAATTCAGCTGAGAGACATTTAGCCTCCTCGGTGGTTTCTTTCCCTGAGGGCGCATTTTGGGCTAGATCTTGAAGTTTAGCTTGGCAATGACAAGTCGATGGTCGGTCCAACATTCTGAACCACACATGCGTTACCATAGCATCCGCTCGATCCCTACGTCTGATGATAATGTAGTCAATGAGGTGCCAGTGGCGGGACCTTGGTCGCATCCATGTGGTTCTATTTCGGACAGGTAGTCGGAAAGCTGTGTTTGTAATGAGTAGTTCATTTGCGGCACATGTCCTCAGAAGGAGCAGTCCGTTACTATTGCATTTTCCGATACCATGTCTGCCAATGGCCCCCTCACAGGCTGTATGGTCTGTGCCAACCCTAGCGTTAAAATCACCGAGGATGACCAGTTTGTCAGATTTGGGGACTGCAGCGATGAGCGCCTCAAGGTCCTCATAAAACTTATCTTTTGTTTCCTGAAGATTTGTCATTGTGGGTGCGTATGCACTGATGAGTGTTGCATGGCGCCCTCCTATTAGGGGAAGCCGCAGTGTAATCAGGCGGTCATTAATTCCTCTGGGCATGCTTGTGAGCTTGTCGATCATGTTGGTCTTGATGGCAAAGCCAACTCCAGATTCACGGCGTTCTTCTTTGCTGCGGCCGCTCCAGAAGAAAGTATAACCAGCGCCTTATTTTGTGATCTGCCCTTCCTTTGCCAGTCGTGTCTCACTCAGGGCAGCTATGCAGATGTTGTATCTAGCCAGTTCCCTGGCGATCAGTGCTGTCCGTCGTTAGGGTCTGTTTGCTTTGGTGTCGTCCAGTAGCGTGCGGACATTCCATGTTGCAAGCGTGATGGGTAGTTTTCGTGATCGTTTTCTGCCTGTTCCGCCGCTGCAGTTTGAGGGCCCTGCCAGTTGCGAGCTGCTAGTCAGGGTGTGATCTGTAGGGGGATGTCGTGAGTTGCGCAATGAGTTTATAGTGAGGGAGATGTGTGCAGGATCTTCCTCACTCTCTCGTCCGGACTCAACATGTTCTAGAGGCAAGACATTGTCAAGACTATTGTGAAGGGTTCGGATGCAGACAGTATAGTGTCAGAGTGTGCCTCATTTTCTCGGTAGCCCTTCCCTTCTCTTTTATCGCTGGGGTGGAGCTTTGAGGTATCTGTTTCTGAGTGCATTTGTTTGTTTATTCTTCTTCCACCTCTCGTTCCTCTGGTCTTCCGCCTTGATTGTATACTTGTGAGTTCCGATGCCTCCTCGGTTAAGTGTATTTTCAGCACACGCAACAGATGTAGATCTGAGTTTGAAGGGACGCAGTGTGCTGATCGAAGCGCGATTAGCTCCTTTCTGAAGTACCGTATGTTTGACGGGGTCAGGATGACCTCCTTCGTTTCAGTGTTCATGCTATCTGGGTCACGTTACAGCACGGAGCGACACTAGCTTTTGACCGGGTCAAGTTTCGGCCACGCTTTGTCCCATCGAAACTGTACACATTAGTCTACACTGCTATATACTTCGTTGCATCACTTCTTTCACATTAGTATGCTTAATTCACAAGTTGGCACATTTATATCCAGGATTCACGTTAATAGTCCGAGAGTTATCATAGAAAACAAACAAAACACCGTTTTATCAAGAGGGAAATCGACTACGACCATGTCCGGCGCCATCTTGATATATATATATATATATATATATATATATATATATATATATATATATATATATATATATATATATATATACATACATATAAATCAAAAACCTGTCAGCTCCCCCTGTGGAATATAGATCCTCAACAAATACTTACCAAGTCTTCCTGTCATAATCCATCTGAGCCAATGTGTTCACTTCATTGTTGCTTTGTTTACATTTGATTCCATTTCCCTCTTCTATTAGTGTCTCTGTCTTCCTCTACTTCTCTTGTTCTGTAGAATCCATAACACAGCTTGTCTGTTGATTGTATCCACTAATTTCCGTAATGTGTGGACTATCCATCACCTCCTCCGTATCCCATGCTCCCCTTGCATTTGTCCCTTTTTTCCCATCAGTTTCACGTTCGTAATCTTGTCATTCCATTTCCACCCAAGTATTTTACGCAGGCAACCATTTACAAAAGTCACTACCATTTCCATAAGTACTTGTGTTGTCCTCCATGTTACAGAGCCTTATAATAGAATAGATTTTACGTTGGGGTTGAAGATGTTTATTCTGATGGTGGTTTTTATTTCTTGTGACTTTCATAAATTCTTAAATGAAACGAAAACTCTTCTCGCTTTCTGTATTCTTAAATTAAACTTCGTTGTCTGGTACAGACCTACTATGTCTATATTGCAGCCAAAGTATGTAAAAGACTCCACATTCTGAAGGTGTGTTACTCCCAACCAAATTATATAATTTTTAGTTGCATTTATTTTCGAAATCTGTTTTTTATCTCTGTGTATTTATATATATATATATTTAAACTCCAGCTTCCGCCACAGTCATATTAGGTATTTCTGGTGCCATCGTCTTATGGGTTTACCCGTGGGGCTCTTTTTACCTGGCACCATAACGTCCATCACGGTTCTCTGAATATCGTTCGGTCTCTTGATCTAACCAAAGTATTTACATTTTCTGGCCATGATGAAATTGATAAACCAGTTATCTTCTTTGTTCAACTCTTCTCGAATGTCTATATTTGTCTTTTTCTCTGTCTATGGTATTCTGAGGATCTTTCTATAACACTTTGAATCGAAGGTTTCTATTCTTTGTCTAGAAGTTTTGGTAATCGTGCATGATTAACAGCCAAATGCTGTCACATGAAAAACACAGGCTCTTAAGACTTTCACTTTCATTGTTTTGTTGGTGCTCTGCCATAATTTCTTTCTGCTGTTCAGTTTCTGCGTTGCCATGGCTAGTCTTCTGATTTCTTTTAACCAGTTTCTAATTATGTCAATTCTGGAGTGCAGATATTCAAAATGCGTGACCTGTTCTATTTCCTCACCCCTTACTGTAAATTGATGTTGACATCGTGTTTTATCGATGGTCATTATCTTTGTTTTGTTTATAAACAGTTTTTTATCGTTACTGTGTCCATTTGCAACTGAAATTAGCTGCTCTAGCCCTTCTGCACTTCTTATATATGTAATGTTTCAGGAGCTACGCGTTAATGGGCCACGATTAAGGGTCCGTCGGCGACCTATGATCCAGCAAAACAACATTTTGACACTCATATGACTACGATCTTCTGACAAACTCATATGACTTCGATCTTCTGACAAACTCATATGACTTCGAACTTCTGACAAACTCAAATGGCGTCAATCTTCTGACAAACTCAAATAACTTCTATCTTCTGATAAACTCAAATAACTTCAATCTTCTGACAAACTCAAATGGCGTCAATCTTCTGACAAACTCAAATAACTTCAATCTTCTGACAAACTCAAATAACTTCAATCTTCTGACAAACTCAAATAACTTCAATCTTCTGACAAACTCAAATAACGTCAATCTTCTGACAAACTCAAATGGCTTCAATCTTCTGACAAACTCAAATAACTTCAATCTTCTGACAAACTCAAATAACTTCAATCTTCTGACAAACTCAAATGGCTTCAATCTTCTGACAAACTCAAATAACTTCAATCTTCTGACAAACTCAAATAACTTCAATCTTCTGACAAACTCAAATGGATTCAATCTTCTGACAAACTCAAATGGCTTCAATCTTCTGACAAACTCACATGAATTACGGTTGTGGAAAACAAATATCGTCAACAGCAATTGATATGGCATTTGATGATGATGACAATGATGAATGACAGGTCGTGCTAAACCACGAGTTGCACAAGCCTATGTTAAACTGCAAGGTGCTAGACCTGGCAGTTCGTCTCTTCTTAAAACTTGCTCTCAGTTTGCCAGCTGGTACCTTTGATGTCTCAAGCAAACATGCAGCCCACCGGGAAGCAATTGAAAAAAAAACTTGTCTGAACTTAGCCTGACTATATTCAACTCTGATTTTCTGCTCATGCTCAGAGAAGACACATTTACATTTCAACTTTTAGAAAGTCATTTTATATCGAAACAATATTGTGTATCAAAGGACACCTTGAAAGGGCCAGAAGCACCCAACTGATCCTCTAATCAGGCCTTGCGTATAACTGCGCGAGCAGGCGAGTTCTGATAACCATATTGAGTGCTGATGAAATCTTGCTCAAGCCAAATCGACGTAAGATGAGGGCTTTGGTGCCAGACTGAAGGGAAAGAGTTTTATAGTTAATGTGTGTGTCATTAATCATTGGTCTGGTCAAAGTCCATTATAAACTTCTTGACCTTTCCCATTCAATCCTTTGGGAATATAAGGTTGGACCGGTTACTCTATAATCGATTACTATCTTGGGTCGTTATTTTCACTTCCACCAACCGGACACCATTTGCTGAGCTCTCTAAAATTGCTTATATGCAGGCGCTCTCTTGACATAACTTAACTTAATGTCTGTATTCTGGTTCAGAAGACCTCAGCTGATTAGACTAGAGTTTTTATTCCACAGAATTAGGGCCAGAATGGAATAACTATGTTGAAATATGTATGTGCCTGATTAGACTAGAGTTTTTATTCCACAGAATTAGGGCCAGAATGGAATAACTATGTTGGAATATGTATGTGCCTGATTAGACTAGAGTTTTAATTCCACAGAATTAGGGCCAGAATGGAATAACTATGTTGGAATATGTATGTGCCTGATTAGACTAGAGTTTTTATTCCACAGAATTAGGGCCAGAATGGAATAACTATGTTGAAATATGTATGTGCCTGATTAGACTAGAGTTTTTATTCCACAGAATTAGGGCCAGAATGGAATAACTATGTTGAAATATGTATGTGCCTGATTAGACTAGAGTTTTAATTCCACAGAATTAGGGCCAGAATGGAATAACTATGTTGGAATATGTATGTGCCTGATTAGACTAGAGTTTTAATTCCACAGAATTAGGGCCAGAATGGAATAACTATGTTGGAATATGTATGTGCCTGATTAGACTAGAGTTTTAATTCCACAGAATTAGGGCCAGAATGGAATAACTATGTTGGAATATGTATGTGCCTGATTAGACTAGAGTTTTAATTCCACAGAATTAGGGCCAGAATGGAATAACTATTTTGGAATATGTATGTGCCTGATTAGACTAGAGTTTTAATTCCACAGAATTAGGGCCAGAATGGAATAACTATGTTGGAATATGTATGTGCCTGATTAGACTAGATTTTTAATTCCACAGAATTAGGGCCAGAATGGAATAACTATTTTGGAATATGTATGTGCCTGATTAGACTAGATTTTTAATTCCACAGAATTAGGGCCAGAATGGAATAACTATGTTGGAATATGTATGTGCCTGATTAGACTAGAGTTTTTATTCCACAGAATTAGGGCCAGAATGGAATAACTATGTTGGAATATGTATGTGCCTGATTAGACTAGAGTTTTAATTCCACAGAATTAGGGCCAGAATGGAATAACTATGTTGGAATATGTATGTACCTGATTAGACTAGAGTTTTTATTCCACAGAATTAGGGCCAGAATGGAATAACTATGTTGGAATATGTATGTACCTGATTAGACTAGAGTTTTTATTCCACAGAATTAGGGCCAGAATGGAATAACTATGTTGGAATATGTATGTACCTGATTAGACTAGAGTTTTTATTCCACAGAATTAGGGCCAGAATGGAATAACTATGTTGGAATATGTATGTACCTGATTAGACTAGAGTTTTTATTCCACAGAATTAGGGCCAGAATGGAATAACTATGTTGGAATATGTATGTACCTGATTAGACTAGAGTTTTTATTCCACAGAATTAGGGCCAGAATGGAATAACTATGTTGGAATATGTATGTACCTGATTAGACTAGAGTTTTTATTCCACAGAATTAGGGCCAGAATGGAATAACTATGTTGGAATATGTATGTACCTGATTAGACTAGATTTTTAATTCCACAGAATTAGGGCCAGAATGGAATAACTATTTTGGAATATGTATGTGCCTGATTAGACTAGATTTTTAATTCCACAGAATTAGGGCCAGAATGGAATAACTATGTTGGAATATGTATGTGCCTGATTAGACTAGAGTTTTTATTCCACAGAATTAGGGCCAGAATGGAATAACTATGTTGGAATATGTATGTGCCTGATTAGACTAGAGTTTTAATTCCACAGAATTAGGGCCAGAATGGAATAACTATGTTGGAATATGTATGTACCTGATTAGACTAGAGTTTTTATTCCACAGAATTAGGGCCAGAATGGAATAACTATGTTGGAATATGTATGTACCTGATTAGACTAGAGTTTTTATTCCACAGAATTAGGGCCAGAATGGAATAACTATGTTGGAATATGTATGTACCTGATTAGACTAGAGTTTTTATTCCACAGAATTAGGGCCAGAATGGAATAACTATGTTGGAATATGTATGTACCTGATTAGACTAGAGTTTTTATTCCACAGAATTAGGGCCAGAATGGAATAACTATGTTGGAATATGTATGTACCTGATTAGACTAGAGTTTTTATTCCACAGAATTAGGGCCAGAATGGAATAACTATGTTGGAATATGTATGTACCTGATTAGACTAGAGTTTTTATTCCACAGAATTAGGGCCAGAATGGAATAACTATGTTGGAATATGTATGTACCTGATTAGACTAGAGTTTTTATTCCACAGAATTAGGGCCAGAATGGAATAACTATGTTGGAATATGTATGTACCTGATTAGACTAGAGTTTTTATTCCACAGAATTAGGGCCAGAATGGAATAACTATGTTGGAATATGTATGTACCTGATTAGACTAGAGTTTTTATTCCACAGAATTAGGGCCAGAATGGAATAACTATGTTGGAATATGTATGTACCTGATTAGACTAGATTTTTAATTCCACAGAATTAGGGCCAGAATGGAATAACTATTTTGGAATATGTATGTGCCTGATTAGACTAGATTTTTAATTCCACAGAATTAGGGCCAGAATGGAATAACTATGTTGGAATATGTATGTGCCTGATTAGACTAGAGTTTTTATTCCACAGAATTAGGGCCAGAATGGAATAACTATGTTGGAATATGTATGTGCCTGATTAGACTAGAGTTTTAATTCCACAGAATTAGGGCCAGAATGGAATAACTATGTTGGAATATGTATGTACCTGATTAGACTAGAGTTTTTATTCCACAGAATTAGGGCCAGAATGGAATAACTATGTTGGAATATGTATGTACCTGATTAGACTAGAGTTTTTATTCCACAGAATTAGGGCCAGAATGGAATAACTATGTTGGAATATGTATGTACCTGATTAGACTAGAGTTTTTATTCCACAGAATTAGGGCCAGAATGGAATAACTATGTTGGAATATGTATGTACCTGATTAGACTAGAGTTTTTATTCCACAGAATTAGGGCCAGAATGGAATAACTATGTTGGAATATGTATGTACCTGATTAGACTAGAGTTTTTATTCCACAGAATTAGGGCCAGAATGGAATAACTATGTTGGAATATGTATGTACCTGATTAGACTAGAGTTTTTATTCCACAGAATTAGGGCCAGAATGGAATAACTATGTTGGAATATGTATGTACCTGATTAGACTAGAGTTTTTATTCCACAGAATTAGGGCCAGAATGGAATAACTATGTTGGAATATGTATGTACCTGATTAGACTAGAGTTTTTATTCCACAGAATTAGGGCCAGAATGGAATAACTATGTTGGAATATGTATGTACCTGATTAGACTAGAGTTTTTATTCCACAGAATTAGGGCCAGAATGGAATAACTATGTTGGAATATGTATGTACCTGATTAGACTAGAGTTTTTATTCCACAGAATTAGGGCCAGAATGGAATAACTATGTTGGAATATGTATGTACCTGATTAGACTAGAGTTTTTATTCCACAGAATTAGGGCCAGAATGGAATAACTATGTTGGAATATGTATGTACCTGATTAGACTAGAGTTTTTATTCCACAGAATTAGGGCCAGAATGGAATAACTATGTTGGAATATGTATGTACCTGATTAGACTAGAGTTTTTATTCCACAGAATTAGGGCCAGAATGGAATAACTATGTTGGAATATGTATGTCGCAGCAGCAATGGCAACAAAGATTTGCCGTATTTCAGGTGAAAGTTAAATCTGCAACTAATTGACCTGCTACTTTCCCTCATTTAATAATTCATGGAAAGACATTACGGCTAAGAAAATTTCTTCAAATCTGAATGGTGTGCTTCAAGATACGGTTAAAATTGTCAATTTGATTAAATGTCGAACTCTTAAAAGTCACCTCTTTGCAAATGTGTGTTAAGAAATGGAATCAAATTTCAGCACACTGCATGAAGAGGTGTCATGGCTGTCATTTGTACAAGCTTTGAGACGGCCATTAACACATGAAACAATATTATTAATGCATGAAAATAAATCCCAATATGTCAATTTCTTTTATAATGAAATGATTGTGAAAATGATGATATCTGTCAGATTTATTTGAGAAACAATGAACATAATATGTTTTTCCAACGGAAAACACGAATTTTTTTGCAGTCATTCATGAACAAAATAAACATATTGAGCACAAAGTGGATCATGACTAATTTGGCTTGGCTTAGCTTCGTTCATTCTCAATCTCCCACTACCAAACACTGAAAGGGCTTAAGTAGCAGAATGTAGTCCAGAGAATGGAATTCGTTGTGTTGTAGTTTACAGCTTGACTGCGATATTTGCACCTTTCGGTCTAACACATCCGACTTTAGCAATTTTTTTTGAGTACCGGGTTAGCATTCTCTCTTCGATCCCTTCTCTTTAGCCAGTCTGCCCTGCTGCAGCCTATTATCTAGGATCACCAAGTGGAGGTGTAGAAGTGTCTTGGCAGCTTTGGTTCGCTGGCCCTGACACTAGCAGTCAGTTTGATTGCTGACCACTGCAGCTCATGCGCTGTTCAGCATCTTGATCCCATGACTAATTTGTAACATTTTCAAGTTCAGAGGATTTTATTGTTGATAATATGTTTAGTTTGGATTTGATTAATCAGATCAAAACTGTTCATTTGGAATGCTTCGAAAAGAATTTTCACAAATATTTTTTACTGGAATCAGACAATAATCAAATTGGATTCAAAAGCATTATATCACAGAAATGGAAAATATGAAACACTTATCTTTGAAAGCTCAGGAAGATATTGGTGAACTTTCATGCAATTTAAATCTTAAACTTGAATTTTCCAGAAAAGAGTTGAACACCTATTGATTTGGAATGTTTAATACTGTCGGATTTAGCGATAACAGCTCCTATCCCATTTGTTGCCATCCGTTTGTGCGAATCAGCATATTCAACATTGACTGAACTTAAAATAAAATACCACTCATGTCTTAAGAACATCGACATTGCTATGAGACCAGGAGTAACGAATAAAAATAATCTCCGATTCGCGTTTTTTGTGTCAGAATACGCAATGACATCCATCCATTACAGGTCAACTTGGTCTAACTTTATCAGGCAGCAATAAGATTGCCTTGACATATATATGGTAAATATATATGTAATTATATATATATATACACATACATATTTACCATCGTTTGGTGGATGCAGCACGACGATAGCAATCTTGTACCTCCCGATGTAAAAAGAAACCGCGGGGAAGACCTCCAATGCGTTTTTCAGACTTGCTGTACACAACAACTTCCGAGACGTTGGTCAGACTTGCTGTACACAACAACTTCGGAGACGTTGGTCAGACTTGCTGTACACAACAACTTCCGAGACGCCTCTGGAGGAGAGCTTACTATGCACTGGTCTACTGTGGCCCAAGACAGAGTCCGATGTAGACAAAGGTGTGACCTGGAGTGCGCTGAGGAACGGGTCATGAAGATCAAGGTATATATATATATATATATATATATATATATATATATATGTATATATAGTCGTGTTAGTACAAATTGAATTCATGAAATTTAGTGAAGGCTCGTGAAATAATGTGTCTGGTCCTAAGGGATGACCAATTAAAAAAGTTTAAAAAGCCGCGACATAAACCGTGGGGGGAAGAACTAAAAAAATGATCTGCCGGCCCTCCTTGTCGACAGGTAGGGTTTGTAACCATTCGGCCACACGTTCCTATATCTGTATTGGGAAACACCCGATTTAAATTTCCACACTGACTATCGTGAACTGGCTTGTCAGCGCGAATCATTTCCCCAACCCGCCACACAAATGCTGATGTCGAAACTTGAACAGGGTTACCAGGACGGACTACATCAGCAATTCTGTAGTGTCATTGAGAAAATGTATCGACCCAGTTATGTGGTGCTTTACCAGAGAACAAAACGTGAACAGGAAGACATTTTCCTATGAATATCTTTCACAGAAAGCCCCTTTTCCGCCAAATAAATGTACAACATAGTTTCTTTGATTTAATAATGTGAAGATCGACATTATTTTGTATCTGGACTGCGCATTAACGAGTGTTGATGGGCAAGTGTAAACCAGACCCCTGAACACGTCCAATAAAACTGTCCAGCCTACACAGGCTAACGACGGCACATTTGGTCATAGCACAAACAGCTGAGAAATAAGCTACGAGGCTGCAATCCAAAACAATAAATGACCGTGAACTTCGTCCTGAAGACGTGAGATGAGTGGCATGGTGTAGAGGGTGTACTCGTTTGGAATCCCAACATACCGGGTTCCAATTCACTTCCGGTCCAGTTTGACTGAGCATTTCGGTGACTTTTCTTGGTATGACGTCTTCTCCAGAAAGAATTGGTAAAACTACTGTACTGCCAAAATAGATCACATTACGGGGGACGCAGTAGTTTCGAGGTAAAATCATATTGGAATCCCGTGTTCAGCGTCGACCACATTAAAAATGGCAGTTGAAAATCGAAAAGAGTAGGCCACTGCCCGGGCAAAATTCAAAATTCAAGCTAAAAATCTACCCTAAAAGTTGTATCTTCCCCTAGGTGGTTTGTTAATAGCAGCATATAGATCGCGTCTAACTGGCTGCGGGTCTACTTACCTCTAAGTCTATTTAAGATGGGCTCACATCCTCCATGAAACTGGTTCTGTACACTGCAGGATCTCATAAGCCAGTATAAGGACGTTACGTTAAGTTATTACAAACAAGATACACACAAACAGCCATAAACTGGCCAATACGTCCTAATATCATTCAATAGACTGCGGCCATTGGAAAATAGTATGTCTTCGAAAATAGAATCCAGGAATACAAATCTATAATCGGAAAAGGGCATGCCTTCAAAAATAGAATCCAGGAAGGCAAACCTTTGATCAGAAAATGGCATTCCTTCGTAAATAGAATCCTGGGATGGCAAACTTTTAATCAGAAAATGGCATGCCTTCGAAAATAGAATCCAGGAAGGCAAACCTTTAATCAGAAAGTGACATGACTTCGCAAATAGAATCCTGGAAGTCTAACATGACCAAATACCTAAACGCACAAGAAGAAAGATGCTGCTTTACGGAACTTGTTTCGCACAAATTGAATGGCAGAATATTTATGAGTAACTTTACTCTTGTGTGCGCCATGAAAAGTATGTTAAGTACTGGTTACAGTTGCTTTCCTCCCATTGCGAGCAGCGGATGAAGGTGGACCGTGGTGATCCAGGAGGTTCTGCTGTGCTTCGCTTCATCTGCATGTCGTATACTACTACAAGGATTACGTCGATCCCCACCTCGTTAGCGAGTCATAAAACAGCACGTTTCAATAGAGAATTGTGTGGCGGTCTCTTGTGGAGCACATTCTGTCTGACCATGATCAACATTGTCTGTAATCCTCACGTCAATGTATGTTTCTCAGAAACACCCTTTTCTAACCCTTACACGCAGAAAGGAATGATACATCCAAACTGCGATGTCAATTATAAATAATGAATCAGAATTCGGTCTTTTGATGTCTCTCTCGTCTGCTACTTCTAAACTGCGATGTCAATTATAAATATTGAATCAGAATTCGGTCTTCTGATGTCTCTCTCGTCTGCTACTTCTAAATTGCGATGTCAATTATAAATAATGAATCAGAATTCGATCTTTTGATGTCTCTCTCGTCTGCTACTTCTAAACTGCGATGTCAATTATAAATATTGAATCAGAATTCGATCTTCTGATGTCTCTCTCGTCTGCTACTTCTAAACTGCGATGTCAATTATAAATAATGAATCAGAATTCGATCTTCTGATGTCTCTCTCGTCTGCTACTTCTAAACTGCGATGTCAATTATAAATAATGAATCAGAATTCGATCTTCTGATGTCTCTCTCGTCTGCTACTTCTAAACTGCGATGTCAATTATAAATATTGAATCAGAATTCGATCTTCTGATGTCTCTCTCGTCTGCTACTTCTAAACTGCGATGTCAATTATAAATATTGAATCAGAATTCGATCTTCTGATGTCTCTCTCGTCTGCTACTTCTAAACTGCGATGTCAATTATAAATATTGAATCAGAATTCGATCTTCTGATGTCTCTCTCGTCTGCTACTTCTAAACTGCGATGTCAATTATAAATAATGAATCAGAATTCGATCTTCTGATGTCTCTCTCGTCTGCTACTTCTAAACTGCGATGTCAATTATAAATATTGAATCAGAATTCGATCTTCTGATGTCTCTCTCGTCTGCTACTTCTTAATATTCTACTTTTCCTTTTATTTTATTAAATCTTCGTCGTCTTCATCTTCTTGTGTTTCATATAGTTATGTTCTTCTTCTAGTGTAGTGTATAGCTTAGTTGACAGTGAGCTGACATCCTAGAATGAGATACCACCATGCCAGTGTTCAAATTCACGGACGTACATGAAACAAATCCGGGCGTGGTTTATATCTGGCACGACCACTCCTCCAGTCAATCAACTGTAAATGGGTACCTTGCGTTTGAGTTTGGGAAGTTGAAAACAGCAAGGAAGGGAACAGGCCACCCTACATCACGCAGGCCACGGCTAAGTACATGAAGAGTTATCTTCATCCCCGACGGCAACTGTTGCTATGGGACTGCCCTTACGTTACTTTACTACTTCTTCTTCTTCTTCTTCTTCTTCTTCTTCTTCTTCTTCTTATTGTTCTTCTTCTTCTGCTTCTTCTTCTTCTTCTTCTTCTTCTTCTGCTTATTCTTCTTAATCTACCACTTCCTCTATCTCTTCTCAACTTCTTACAAACACATTCTCAAATTCAGAGGTAATCAATCATGATTGTTCGTGCTGAAAAGCTCAAATCGCACGGTGGAATGTTCTGGAAATGGTTGTTCTGTTACATTGCTCACATTTAGATTTATTTATATTTTTACATACTCTTCTTTCTTGCAAGTTATCGGGCTGTGTTACCATCGGCCATTTATTGTCAAGTTGCCCATGGGAGTACCCGGCATCGCCAGTAGCTACTTTCACATCAATATTCTTGGACAGAGACACCCGCCTTAGCAGTCTGGATAGTAGAGTAATCATGGTGTGTGTTTCATGCAGAGATCACGTTTTAGTTTCGTACTTTCCACATTTTCACTTCACACGCATTTCCAAGTGTGCATCATTCCCTGTCCATCATTCCTTGTCTATCATTCCCTGTCCATCATTCCTTGTCCATCATTCCCTGTCCATCATTCCCTGTCTATCATTCCCTGTCTATCATTCCCTGTCTATCATTCCCTTTCTATCATTCCCTTTCTATCATTCCCTGTCCATCATTCCCTGTCCATCATTCCCTGTCTATCATTCAACATCCATCTTTCCATTGTTGACCACCATCTGTAGATGCACACGTCATCATCCCACGTTTTTATATTCATCGTTCCACTTCCACCTTTTCACTTCCATTTTTCCACTTCCACCTTTCCACTTCCACCTTTTCACTTCCATTTTTCCACTTCCACCTTTCCACTTCCACCTTTTCACTTCCATTTTTCGACTTCCACCTTTCCACTTCCACCTTTCCATTTCCTCCTTTTCACTTCCACCTTTCCACTTCCACCTTTCCACTTCCACCTTTCCACTTCCACCTTTCCACTTCCACCTTTCCACTTCCACTTTTCCACTTCCACCTTTCCACTTCCACCTTTCCACTTCCATTTTTCGACTTCCACCTTTCCACTTCCACCTTTCCACTTCCTCCTTTTCACTTCCATTTTTCGACTTCTGCCTTTCCACTTCTACCTTTGCCTTTCTACCTTTCCACTTCCACCTTTCCACTTTCTCCTTTCCACTTTCTCCTTTCCACTCTCATCTTTCATCCCACCTTTCACTCCCACCTTTCACTTCCACCTTTGCACTACAACCTTTCCAATTTACACTTCAACCTTTGCACTTCACCTTCCCACGTCCACCTTTCCACTTCCACCTTTCAACGTTCCACTTTCTCCTTTCCACTTCTAACTTTTACTTCCACCTTTCCACTTCCATCTTTCCACTTTCCACTTGCTCCTTTCCACTTTCTTCTTTCCACTTCCACCTTTCACTTCCACCTTTCACTTCTACCTTTTCACTTCCACTTTTCCACTTCCACCTTTCACTTCCACCTTTTACTTCCACTTTTCCACTTCCATCTTTCATTTCCACCTTTCACTTCCACCTTTCACTTCTACCTTTCACTTCCACTTTTCCACTTCCACCTTTCACTTCCACCTTTCACTTCTACTTTTCCACTTCCACCTTCCACTTCCACCTTCCACTTCCACCTTTCCATTTCCACTTTTACATTTCCACCTTTCCACTTCTACCTTTGCACTTCCACCTTTCCATTTCCACTTTTACATTTCCACCTTTCCACTTCTACCTTTGCACTTCCATCTTTCCATTTCCACTTTTACATTTCCACCTTTCCACTTCTACCTTTGCACTTCCATCTTTCCATTTCCACTTTTACATTTCCACCTTTCCACTTCTACCTTTGCACTTCCATCTTTCCCTTTCCACCTTTCCATTTCACCCTTTCCACTTCCTGCCTTCGACTTTCACCTTTCCACTTTCTCCTGTCCACTTTTACCTTTCCATTTCCACATTTGCATTTACACTTTATACGTTCTTCTGTCTAGATCCATGAATGCATTCCCACCACTCCACATCCATCTTCATGCTATCACCTTTGAATTTCTACTTAAACTCATCCATCTCTTCATTTTTACTCCATTAAACCAACTCCACACATCCAGCTTGTCACATGCACTTTAATACATGTACATTTACTCATCAACCATTACGCATCTACATTTACGCATTCACCATAAGGTATTAACATTTACCTATTCACCATAACGTATCCGAATAACTGAGGGACTATAAACCTTTTCCCTCTTTGAGTTGATAAATTAGTCAGACAATTTTCTAGAATTGGCTTGCAAACTTTTTTGCATTGTAATTTATCCGATCTATTTGCTTGCAAACTTTCTAGCATTGTAGCATTGCCGATGTATTGGCTTGCAATCTTTCTTACAATGCAACAGAGCCGATATCTTGGCTTGCAATCAATCTTACAATGCAACAGAGCCGATATCTTGGCTTGCAATCAATCTTACAATGCAACAGAGCCGATATCTTGGCTTGCAATCAATCTTACAATGCAACAGAGCCGATATCTTGGCTTGCAATCAATCTTACAATGCAACAGAGCCGATATCTTGGCTTGCAGTCAATCTTACAATGCAACAGAGCCGATATCTTGGCTTGCAATCAATCTTACAATGCAACAGAGCCGATATCTTGGCTTGCAATCAATCTTGCAATGCAACAGAGCCGATATCTTGGCTTGCAATCAATCTTACAATGCAACAGAGCCGATATCTTGGCCTGCAATCAATCTTACAATGCAACAGAGCCGCTATATTGGCTTGCAATCAATCTTACAATGCAACAGAGCCGATATCTTGGCTTGCAATCAATCTTACAATGCAACAGAGCCGATATCTTGGCTTGCAATTCAATCTTACAATGCAACAGAGCCGATATCTTGGCTTGCAGTCAATCTTACAATGCAAAAGAGCCGATATCTTGGCTTGCAATCAATCTTACAATGCAACAGAGCCGATATCTTGGCTTGCAATCAATCTTACAATGCAACAGAGCCGATATCTTGGCTTGCAATCAATCTTACAATGCAACAGAGCCGATATCTTGGCTTGCAATCAATCTTACAATGCAACAGAGCCGATATCTTGGCTTGCAATCAATCTTACAATGCAACAGAGCCGATATCTTGGCTTGAAATTATTCTTACAATGCAACAGAGCTGTTATCTTTGCTTGTAATCAATCTTACAATGCAACAGAGCCGATATCTTGGCTTGCAATCAATCTTACAATGCAACAGAGCCGATATCTTGGCTTGAAATTATTCTTACAAGTCTACACCGCCGAAATATTGTATACTTATATATGACAGTTTCTATATAAAAAAATGTCCATAAATGTAACTTCCTGGTGGGAGTTTTACTTTTGAGAAAATATGCGCCCAGATGTCCGAACTATTCCGAACGGAATCAGTTAATATGATGGTCGAAATTATTGACAAAACGAAACAAGAAAAAAAAACTGTTGAAATCAACAAGCATACAAACTGCAATTTAATAGGAAGAGGATACACACACGTGAATTCCACTTTCAAATCAAGTAGTCAAGACGATTTTTGAATACTTTGTCTGTAAACCTAGAACGCATGTCTTATTTCTCAAGTCGTCTCCACATCTCCCTTCCGGCATCACGTGACTAATATCAATTAGCCAGCGACCATTTCTTCCCAATTTCCGCGTCTCACTCTAATAGACATTTAGGATACGGGCTCCTGCGGCTCGCTTGTCCGGACAAAACTGAATTGTTAGCAGGACGCATGCACTCTTAGTCTGATTACATTGCCTGGCGATGTTTAAGACATTTCAGGACTTTCGTTACATCAATTGGTGGGAATTAAAGCACCAAATATTTTGAAACTAATAACAACAACGTGCTTGTTCAAATTGGACAGACACGAGCATTCAAAAATGTGAATGGAAAAATGTTATTGATTGTTGTTGCTGTTGTTGTTCGTGTTATTGCTGTTGTGGTTCGTGTTCTTAAGGTTAAAGGTTCGTGTTGTTGCTGTTGTGGTTCGTGTTGTTGCTGTTCTGGTTCGTGTTCTTAAGGTTAAAGGTTCGTGTTGTTGCTGTTGTGGTTCGTGTTGTTGCTGTTCTGGTTCGTGTTCTGGTTCGTGTTCTTAAGGTTAAAGGTTCGTGTTGCTGCTGTTGTGGTTCCTCTTGTTACTGTTGTGGTTCGTGTTGTTGCTGTTGTGGTTCGTGTTGTTGCTGTTGTGGTTCGTGTTGTTGCTGTTGTGGTTCGTGTTCTTAAGGTTAAAGGTTCGTGTTGCTGCTGTTGTGGTTCGTCTTCTTACTGTTGTGGTTCGTGTTGTTGCTGGTCTGGTTCTTGTTGTTGCTGTTGTGGTTCGTGTTCTTAAGGTTAAAGGTTCGTGTTGCTGTTGTTGTGGTTCTTGTTCTAACTGTTGTGGTTCGTGTTGTTGCTGAATGTCCATAGTGAGTACGATTACTCTTCTGTGTGCCTGAAAAGGGCGTTTAGTGGCGAGTTGAAGTAGCTTTTCTAACCTCCCTATCGCACTGATGAAGGTGGACCGCGGCTCTCCGTGCAGTTGTGCCATGCTTGGCTGTACCAGCGTGCCGCTCACTACTACGTGGATCAAGTCGATACCCGACCTCGTTGGTCAGGCTGCCATGAAACACCCCGTTCCAGAGAGACCTGCATGGAAGTGAGGTGAAGGTCTTGGCCTGTATAATTTATATGATCATGGCTAACGTATCGGATCAGTGTGTTTTGCACAACCTGACACTAGTCTCCTTTCTCCGAACGTGTCCAATCAGTGTGTATTGCCTGGTCCGACGTTAGTTTTCTCTCCCCTAATGTGCCGATCAGTGTGTATTGCCTGGTCCGACGTTAGTTTTCTCTCCCCTAATGTGCCGATCAGTGTGTATTGCCTGGTCCGACGTTAGTTTTCTCTCCCCTAATGTGCCGATCAGTGTGTATTGCCTGGTCCGGCGTTATTGTTCTCTTCCTTAATGTGCTGATCAACCTGACGTTAGTCTGCACTCAACGAAGGTAAAGAAAGCCCTTTAGGAGACCCATATGTCGTGGATGCAGTGTTAAAGATTTGATTGTTCTTCATGTTTTAGGTGACGACCAAAGCGTTTTCGACAGGGACTATGGACAACCGACAAAAGGCTATTTTTATAATAGTCTTGATCTTGATCGTGATCGTTTCTGATCTGCAATATCTGATCTTTTTGTAAATATGTTACTCAAGTTTAGATGAATGGTTTTACTCTTATGCTTTTTTGTCGCCAATAAAAATTGTTCATATATGGCATTCAGTTTGACCTCACCTATATCATTTGTCATGCAATTGCAGTAAATGCTTTTCTATTCACATAAACATGTGTGACCGTTATGGACATGACAAAACATTCATACGACCTTGATACTTAATTCCAAGGATTTTCTTCTTCCTTGTCGTTGTTCGTTCTCAAGCTTCCACTACTAAGCCATGAAATAACTTTGTAGCAGGATGTTTACTGGAGGAAAGAATGCGTTGTCTCGAAGTTTAGAGCTTGACTGCAATATTTGCACCTTTTGATCTGACATATCCGACTGCAGCAGGAAGTTTTGAGTACCGGGTTGGTCTTACCTCTTGGTCTTCTATGTTGCAGTCTGTTATCCAGGGTTACTACGTGGAGGTAGAGAAGGGTTTGCAGCTCTGGGTAGCTGGCCGTGACGCGAGTAGTCAGCTTTATGTTGCTTTCTGCTACGCCTCATCAATTTCAAGAATCTGAAAATTAAACGAATCAAAATCCGCACGTGGACAAGTCGAATAGACCACTGGCCGCACCTCAGTTGTTTTTGTTGAATGCCCTAGAAAAAGAGTTAGATTGTGGGTTGCAGTAGCTTCCCTTACATTAGTAAATATTACCTGACACTAACCAATGACACTAACACCGACAAGCACTGGACATTTTTTTAATTATTAGTTTCATAGGGATGTTTGCACAGCTGACACTAGAGTAAATTCTGGGTTGATTATGTTACAGTGACTGTTAAATTGTATGTGTTGAGTGCGAAGTTGAAAAATGGTACTTTGATATCTCATTTTGAAGAGATTGGTGTTGTCAAGTGGGTTTCCGAGGTGATCATATATTTGTAGATTTCTCCCCCCGTATTCCTCATTGCTTATATATTCAACTAAGCTTATTTGTTTGCGGTCTTCAGCAGTTGTTTGACTATCTGTAGGGTAGTTGGTTTGTATTGTTGTTCTTGACTTGATGTTTTCTTAGCCAGTATGTCTGGTTTGTCATTGCCATGTGTATTTGAGTGACCAGTAAGCCATTGCATAACCAATCTCACTTCATGAGTTATGATACGTTGGTTTGGACCCAGGGATATTTTGGGTAAGTTCAGGCTTCCAAGACCACCATTTTCCAGGGCTTGAAGGGCAGATAATGAGTCTGTAAAGATTACAACCTTGACCAATGAAGTTTTGTATTTTTTGCTTTTCTAAAATTAAATAGGCCAAATAGAGAACCATCTCCTACTGTTTTATGAATTGCTTAGTCATGTCTGACAAGATATTTCCCTTGTTTTAGAGCTTGTTGCTGGGCAGAGAACCATTACTGCGGCGCAGGAAAAGCCAGTTCGGCGAAAGGACAGAATTCAAGACGGCTCAATTACTTTGGGCTGTTGAAGTGCCTTACTTGCGGTAAAATTTTTCACGCTCAGTTTGGACTGTACAGTCATATGCAGTCACATCTGATTAAACGTAAAGGAAGACTAAGGTTTGGTCAGTCCCAACACACTGATCAGGCATGTTATAGTCATTGTCAGGTGCGACATATTGATCAGACATGTTGGTCAGGGTCAGGCAAAATATACTGACCAAGACCCTCACCTCGTCTTCCTCGCAGCCCTCCCTGGAAACGGGCTGTTTTTTTACGACAGTCTGGCTAACGGTGTGACTGATTGACGTGATCCCCGTAGCAGAGAGCGATACGCAGATGAAGGTAAGCATAGCACAATCGCCAGGTGAACCCATATCCACCTTCATCAGCACGCTCGGGATGAGAGGACAGCTACTGCAACCCAGTTGGTTTGCGATAGGCATGTGTCGTTCCTACCCAATGCTCTCACTTGTAGGGAAAACGGGCCATGTCAGTGACGCGGGGAAGATAAGGTACATTCTAGGGTTACATTTAGAAGATGAGAGTATCAGGTGTTCAAGGTGTAATTGAATCGTCTTTAATCTTTGGCATTTTAAGATCAAAATAAAAGTAATAAAGACAAACAAAAACACATTAATAAAAATTAGAAGGATTTCTTCTGCAAAAAGTTGATTCATTCAAAAGTCCGCACTTAATGGCGTACAGGCAGCATGCCGCCTTACGTCCGAAGGTTTCCCGGCCTTGAGTTATAGGGGAAAATAAGGAAAAAAACATGAACAAAAACTTGTAAAAGGTTATTAAGGTTGAGTTTAATCAAAATTTTAAAATGGATATGGTCATATACCGCACCGAGACGAAAACACAAACAAAACCTACGTTACGACTAATAGGCCTTCATCAGGGACAACAATTGATAGTTTGTCCATCACAAGTGAGGAAGACCACTCTCTTTGTTCAGCCGTGTGGACAGTCGTATCTCTTGCTGTGTCCGCTGAAATGAGTGACTTGCGCGGAGATTTGGATTATAGTGAGGAAGAAACTGCGCCTTTTGTCAACCTCACTCACAGAGCCTAAGCTACCTTTTGCCAGTGGCAAGACATTCATCGAGACGACTGGAGATAGCATAGGATGCAGATTTTGCCTGAGGGTTACCACCGAAGCCTTTCCGTAAACATGTAACCTGCAGGGTAGAAAGGTGGGAAGGCATCTAACGCAGTTTTTCGTGCCTTTTCGATAACCACAAGAGGTCGTATGGACAACACTCAGCGTGTGAGTGAGTCTGGCATCTCTCCCCAGCTGTATTCAGTTCATCATAGTAGCATCTAAAATTCCCACACGCCAAATTCGTGAAGGTGAACCGGCAGAACTAACCCGTGAGATACGACACAGGTATAACTAGTTTAAGCGTAGCGCCATTCAGCCGGCGTCCAGACCAGGATAAACGGATGGAAGAAATACAATACTGAGCTAACAAATCAACATATAACAAAAAATGGTCAACTCATCTGCTTCTGATAGTAGACCCAGTCTGTCTAAGCGACCGGTTGGGCCAGATGCTGACTGAAAAATGATGATATTATAAGAAATACTGTACTCATTGTAAAGGGAATATCTCAAGTCTGTGAGATAGAGTGACCAGTTTCAAAGCTTGGAATGTCCACTTCAAGTCGAGTCAAGAAATACACCTAGGCAACCAGGGGCGTCCCTTTGAACGTCCATTACCACAGCTAATTAAACAGTCTGAAGCAGCATGCAGGGAGGATGTCGTGAAGGCGATGAGTCTCAGCCCGGTGTTTCGCGTGTGGCCCCTGGATACGACTTCAGGAGGGACGTGGTTTCTTTCATCCCTGATTTCCAGGGACTGTTGGAGCCGGGAGATCCTGAGGTAGGCCGTAAACATGGCCGATGTAATCGAATCCACCCCGATCCTTGGTTGAGGAAACGCTCTCGAGTTGTAATCGTCGAGATACGTCGGCATAGCTGGATTGGTTAGCCAGCGGACTCCAAGGATACCTGGTTGGTTGAACATGGGGGAGCAACTTGAGGTTACAGTTCCAGCTGCCTTAGTCTTCCTAGTTGCCAGATATGTAGAGGGACTGTGTTCCGACCTGTGTGATATACCGGTGTGATATACCGGAGTGATATACCGGCGACCGGTGTGATATACCGGCAACCGGTGTGATATACCGGTGTTTTTGATGTGTGAGATAGGCTTTCTTTTTACTCTTCCTCTTCCTCTTCTTCTTCATATTATGTTTCTTCTTCTCCTTCTTATTATTATTGTAATTTTTCTTCTTGTTATTATTCATCTTGTTCTGTTTCTTCTTCTTATTCCTCATCTTGTTATGTTTCTTCTTATTATTTCATTTTTCTTGATATTCCTCCTGTTGTTATTGTTATTCTACTCCTTATTATTGTTATTTCTGTTATTCTTATTCTTGCTATTCTTTTTCTTATTATTCTCCCTCTGTTATTGTTATTTTGTTATTGTGTTTCTTGTTATTTTTCTTTCCGTTGTCGTTGTTGTTGTTGTTCTTTCTTCTCTTCGTGGCAATTCTTCCTTGTGCGCTTTAAAACGTCATCGTGGTTATATCTAAATAAAGCAGTAAACAGACTCAAAATACTGGTATCACCATAGAGCATGTTCAAGAATGGTACCTGTGTTGTTCACATGTGCCTTTTCTGTTCTTGATTGTTGATCAATAGCTCTACGTCTTCCCTCTGTCGTGATGGGAAAGCATCAAATACAGTTCACAAGTTGTACATAACTACTTCCAACAATGCTGTTATGTCTGCTTCATAGTTTGAACATATCTCCACACAGGCATCAAACAGCTGATCAGATGTTCTGTCTGGATATTCTATGTAAACTTCATATCCCGCTTTAATGGCGGCCTTAAAAGCAGACTCATCAGCATAGACATGTATCCATTCCCCTGGGAAGACGTCAAGTGTTCTCTGTGATGCTCTTATTTACTAGATCAGAATTTATTCTTGTATTATTTGCTAGTTCTGTTTGAATTTCTGGCATTTTTAGACATCTAAGTGAGGGAGCCGCGTAACACAGCGAGCTGGCTTCACACCTGACTGGTCCTGGGTTCATTCCCAGCTTAGGCGGAAAGATGTTTTCAGACCGCATCGGCTCCCGGGGAAACCAGCCTTAAATGGGTACCGAACAGACCGGGAAGTAAAAGCGGAGAGAGAAAGGAGATGGCTACCGCCTTCATATAGCCGAGCTTTTGAAATGTGAGATTGCTAACACCTCACACCCCTACGGCAGTAATCCTATGGGTTACCTAACTTTACTTTTCATGTGGGGAAATATTTCTTGTTAATCCCTGTATTTCTCATCCCAAATCCCAGAAAACAGCAAGCTCGTGAAAACGGCACGTCCAAGCACCTTTTTGCCACTTCGCACTGAACAGCTTGAACAGAATCCAGGCACGACATAGTGTACCGTCTGTGCACACATTGCTCTGCTGAGCACCATCTTTTTTAAATGTCTGACACTTGACGGTGTTAGGAAAGATCTTCTTCCTCTGAGGCCAGATATATGGAACACGTTGTACGGAACTAAGAAACAGCACACAAATACTTCTAGATAGCACTATTTAACATGGGGTAAAATGGCATGAACCCACAGGCTGCTCGATCAATAACTAACACACTAACCGTCTGTACCTCGATTTGACAGTACAAAGGAAGACAACCATTAGTATCATTGAGTAGCTCCCTTCTAAACCGGGACTCCCTGAATTCTTACTGCCTTGTGGAACACCACATTGCTTAGTCTATGACATTTGAAACAACTCTTGGTTTCCTATTGCC